>CM057339.1:437924997-438253639 GCA_030015575.1 Agapanthus africanus
TGCATGAAGGTGACAATCGATTTGCCATTTTGTCTCCTAAACTGGTGTGTGGCAACAGACGGATAAAGGGCGGAGACCCGTGTTTTATCTGTGGTTGGCAGGAACCTGGATTTTGTCGTGTTTTTCCATGGATTTCACCGTTTAGAGCCGAGAACCTGTATCCTGCAATTGACTAGCAAATACGGCTCAAGAGTACCTACCGATATGCAATGTGATAAAAATTGGGCGGTATGAAAATGCAAAAATCTGATTTGAACAATCCGCTCTGGACGTTTTCCACAGGGTCAGGAGTGACATAAGCCGCGTTCCACATAGCCAGGAATTTTGCTCTGGATGCTTCCCATGGGTTCACTGCCGTGTTCGGCGATGACCAGGCTCCGCTCTGGATGCTTCACACGGGTTCACTGCCGTGCTTTGGGAGGACCAGGATCCACTCTGGACGTTTTCCATGGGGTCAGGAGTGACATAATCCGCGTTCCACGTAACCAGGAATTTTGCTATGGATGCTTCCCACGGGTTCACTGCCGTATTCGGCGAGGACCAGGCTCCGCTCTGGATGCTTCACATAGGGTCATTGCCGTGCTCTGCGAGGACCAGGATCCGCTCTGGACGTATTCCATGGGGTCAAGAGTGATATAAGCCGCGTTCCACGTAGCCAGGAATTTCGCTATGGATGCTTCCCACGGGTTCACTGCCGTGTTCGGCGAGGACCAGGCTCCGCTCTGGATGCTTCATATGAGTTCACTGTCGTGCTCTGCGAGGACCAGGATCCACTCTGGACGTTTTCCACGGGGTCAGGAGTGACATAAGCCGCGTTCCACGTAGCCAGGAAGGGTTGACTTTATCCGCATTTCATGGAGTCGGAGTTTGACTCTCGGTCATCTGTACACCGCCGAGTCATGGAACTGGGAGTTGCCGCTGTTCCGGTTTGCTTGATGTTGTGTCTGTTGTAATGAGACAAATATCGAGATGATCTCCAGGCTATCTGTTAACCGTCGAGACTTAGATTCTTCTTCTGATGAAACCTGGTGAGGGAAGGTGTGATTCCTTCTTTGTTTGTGCCCCTGGATTGTATACAGGGATTGATGTGATATCACCTGTAGGGCATAAATTTCATTTTTCCATTTATCATCATTTTTTTTATTTCCGCGATGCTATATCATTTCAGCTTTTATATCGCGAAGGTCGCGATTGCCCAATCATTTCGGTTATTTTTCGCGGTACCCAATCAATTCGGCTATTTGTTTTATTTTTACTCGCTTCTTTTTATTGCGAGTTGCCCAATCATTTCGGCTATTTCTCATGTATACATTTTTACTTGCTGATTTTGTTTGCAAGTTGCCTCATCATTTCGGCTATTTCGTATACATGTGTGGCTTGCTGGCTTTTTGCTGCAAGCTTGGATTTTGACACCGATTTTGGCATCGCACCGCTACAACTGGGATATTGCCAGGAGCGAATCATCATTTGCCTTCGTCGATGTTGAACAAAGGTGGCTTTGCAGACAGGGTTAGGATTCTGTCGACTAAGGCTTTTGACATCATGAGCCGTAAGGGTCTTACAAAGGTATTTCTCCCTGCGAGTCGTGAGGATCTCGTAGGTGTGTTTTCTTCTTAGGAGTCGTGAGGATTCCTAAGCATATGATCTCCTATAAGTCGTAAGGATCTTACAAGAGTGTTTTCCCCTTCTAAGTCGAGAGGACTTATAAGGGCTGTTCACCGTGCAGACATATCCCTAGTCATGGATGGGACTTTGTTAGGGAGATGTTTATTCGCGCCCGTGGATTGTATACAAGGATCGGCATTGAGCCGCTTGTAGGGCGGTATTGGAGGTTCTGGGGGCTGCTTAAGAACAGGTTTAGGTCCCTGTAGCTTAAGACTTTCAAATCTTATGAGCCGTGAGGGTCCCATAAGAGGGTTCTCCTTACGAGTCGTGAGGATCTCGCAAGTGTGTTTCTCCTTAGGAATCGTGGGAATCCCTAAGTGTGTTGCTCCCTTGTGAGTCGTAAGGATCTCACGCGGGTGGTTTCTCCTTACATAGTCGAGAGGACCTTGCAAGTGTCTTTTAACGAGATTGCGCCCTTTCGGGTTTTCACAAAACTCACCGGCAGCCCTGCTGTTTTTACTCGTGGAGCCCTTTCGGGTTTTCATCCGTGCCCATTTTTCTTATGGACATACCGATTTCTTTTTCTTTCTTTTTTTTTATTCTAACGAGGTTGCGCCCTTTCGGGTTATCACAAAACACGCCGGTAGCCCTGCTGTTTTCACTCACGAAGCCCTTTCGGGTTTTCATCCGTGCCTATTTTGCTTATGAACTGTAACATTTCAAAAAGATAAAATATTAATTTTTGGGAATTTTTATAATTTAATATTATTTTATTGAATATTTTAATATTTTGGTATTATTAAATGCAAATAAATGGGGAAAAATTATGGAAAATTATGAAAAATTCTAAAATAGGGTAAATTAGAGAATTATGACATTTTAAAGTTTTTGTGATTAGTTTGACACTAATTTAGTGCTAATCGCGATTAAAAATCGCTAATCGGTTTTTAGCATTTTTGAGCAAAACATGCACATATCACTTTTTTTCTACACTTGTGCATTTTTCTTGCCATGGTTTCTCATTTGGGTTTACTATTTATGTGAGAAGGATTTTGAGAGAAAAGAAAAGGAAAAGAAAAGAGAAAAGATTAAAGAATTGAGGGTTGGTGAGAGAGTGAGGTATGGGCTCTTTTGACCTTGAGACTTAGCCATTTCACCCATCATTTCCCTCCCTCTTCTTCCTCCTACTGCTGCTGCTCCTGCACTTCATCTTCCTCCCCTCTTCAACTCCTCACATCACCATGAAAGCTACACCAAAACCACACATCCATTTCATTAAAAATGTGCACAATCCCTAGATCTACACTTGGAGCTAAAGAAGCAAGGATTTGGGACACTAGGGGCAACTCAAGAATTTTCTTGAGTTGCCAAATGAGGTAATTACTGAACCATTAGCTTAGTTTTAGTATTACTTATACCCCATGTTTAGTTTTGAATCGATATTGTGCGATATTATGGACTTGAGGATAACCAAGTTAGGGTTTGAGGAAATTGGTGTTGTATTATGAAATTAAGCTCAGTAGAGGTTTTACCAACACCCTAGTGTATGAATTGGAACCCAAAACCTGGAATTTGAAAACAGAATACGGAATTACGGAACCGATATCGGAAAAACTGGAAATCTGGGACTGTTTTGTGTAATCTGCTATCACCCCGAGACCCCTAAAATAAAACTAAGTTTGACAGTGAGATGTGCAGGCACCATTGAACCAACACCCCAAACCCTAGCCCCCAACTCATCCGTACGGCCGCCAAATTTCCCATTCTGGCCGCAATTTGCGGCCAGAGCAGAGAGGAATTGCCTCGTTTTCTGTGCATGGCCCTATTTCCTCTAGTATTGACCCTGGGTACTTCTAGTTTTGACTGATTCCATCTAGGGTGAAATCTGGGACATATTTCCTAAGTTGCTGTTTTGGATTCGTGTTTCCGTATTCCGTATTTTTGATTCTGCAATTGTGGATTGTGTTTTGCCTCGACTATTTGGCGTTTATACGACGATATAGAGGATTTATTGATGGTTTTGAAGGCGTGCCATAGGTTCTCACCTATAGGCCCCTTTATCGTATCGTTTTGGATTTCATGTGCCGTTTTAGCTTGGATTTGGTTTTAATGCGCATATACGATACTTTGATATGTAGGTACCCATGAAGACTTCGGGACGACAAGCAAATACGTGGTGACGTCCGCAAATGATGATGCAAGGTGAGTAGATTATATCTACAGGGGGAAGTCGGGTGGATGGCGTATAGCACCCCCGCAGTCCGTAGATAGTATACTATGTGGTTTATTTACGTGATAGTTGTAGTGTGTTATGGTTAGTTAGAGATAGAAATAACTAGCGTAGTTCCTAGTTGCGAGCTCTAGGATAGAGGTACACCAGCACGCACAACCTTGCATATTCATTATACTTGCACTGTGTTTGATGATATGGGATGACTTTGGAGATGAGTCGATGATGTGGGCTTTGTGCCGCGAGATCTGTGTTTTGATATGATTCATATTTGGGATATGACTTGTGATTCGTGCGGGCTTGGGATGTGTGTTTACCCCCGCATGCATACTTTATTGATGGTATCGATTTGTACTAGACATAGAGTAGTACCCCAGATTATATGATCTGATAATAGTGATACCTGTTATGTGATGAGATAGTGAGATGTTGACCCGTACCCAGCTATTGGGATGTCGTACGATGATTTACCGTACGAGCCGATATTGATGATAGATCCGCACTCATAACTCGAGGATGTCCTACGATATATTATTGAGGCGGGATCACCGAGTAGTACATCTATATTTATCGACTCAGATTTAGGTGGTTTCCACACCTACCCCTCCTGATTGACCTGATACTTAGATCTGTAGTTTGCATAGTAGATTCTTCACTGTGGTGTTGACTTTTGATTTCCGCATTTTCATGCTATTCGCATCGCTTGCATATGTTTATTGCTACTGTTATCATGCTGTTAGGACACCAGCACCATTATCGATGATGCGTATGTTCCACGTACACTGTTTGCCGGCTCACACACTTCATCATCGATAATTGCCATGCCACTACACTGTAGTACTGTTGCATGACTTCTGATATGATTACCTTTCTTTACATGTCGCATACATCATGGATTGATTGCATAGCACATCGCATTGGATTTACTTCTTGATGTTGGATTTTTATGTGATTTCTGGTTTGAGGACCGTGGGATTATTTAAGAAAGGATGCTCTATTTTGAAAAACCCGGTACCTCGTGATATGATATTTTGGTGCGTCCACCACGCGTTTTCTCGGTGCTGAGACGTGTGCTTGAAACCCGATTCGAAGAGTGGATGATCTGTTTGCGGGTTCGTGGTGGGCCCGGTATGGTTCCCCTCGGCAAGATGATCGATGGGTTTTGCCGATTGAGCCTGGAGGCGGGCGAGTACCTACCGGTGATTGTATTTAAGCTCGGCGGATATCTGGAGGATACCGACCGGAGTTGAGAGATGGGCGTACTGCCGGGGCCGAGGGCCGATTCCGCAGACATAGCCCGCGGGCCGATCCGGACTGACGGAGCCCGATGGATGAGGATTTACGTGTCGATGCTAGGCACGGGTTTCATGATGTTTTTCCATGATTTTGTTTATATCCTCATATTGCATACATGATGCTTATTGTCATTGGGTGACGGGTGGACGGGTTCCACATATATACATACATGGATCATATACAGACTGGATTTACACTGATCATACTTCATTTGTATATATAACAGGGTATGAGGGCGCTGTTATATATACCCTTACACCAATATTAGTGGTATGGGACGCTAATATATGTGTATTGATATCCTTGATACTTCATCATTTTACTTCATGCAGACATACCTTATACTGATGACATGTTATTACCTGAGTACCTGGCACTACATACATATTTAGATGTTACCTTGCCACCTTATCATACTTCAGATGTACTCTTGTGGTTATATTACTGATTGTTGCCCTAGGTTTATGTCTTGCATTCGGTTTCTGCTTGTAGATATTTCTATTCACGAGTTTGCAACTCACCCCCATTGTGCCACAGTTCTTGCAGGTCCTGCCGTACAGGTTCCATTGCGGCATTTCTGGCACACTACTTTTGTTGCGGGTGAATTGCTTTTGGTAGGTGGATTCTTTCGCATCAAGAACCACCATTGTATTTATTTTATTCATTGTATCTAGAATTTCCATCAACCAAAACTTGTATATTGTTTCAGACCTAGACTTTAGTGATGTATTATTCGACCTTAGAGTCGCGCTTAGTAGTATTGCGGTTTTTTTGTTGCTTTTGAGTTCTTTTGGTTTGACCCTCGCCTTTCGGCGTTGTATATTCTTATTGCTTGTGTGGTTGTGGCCGTCATTTGACGAAGAGCTCGCTCCCGCTTGGGGATGCCTTTATCATTGCATATATTGTTATCCTTGTTGTACCCCATTCGGGGCCAGTTTTACAAAATAAACTCTGCCGAAATTTTTAGAAAAGACGTTACTGTTTTAAAAATGCATATTCGGCTTAGATATTTAAAAACCTTGATTTCAAACATGTATTTCTTCACTTCTTTAAACCAGTTTCTTTACTTGTTCTTAAAAATGGTTTTAGATTTCTGGGCTTTTGGCTTACTTGGATCAGATGGAGTCCTATAGACTTCATATGGTTCAAGGGCCAGTCACGTGCTCTTTCGGGACGTGACAAAGTTGGTATCAGAGCGCTAGGTTGACCTTGGTTCGAGTCTAAGTTTGACTATGTGGAGCCTAGGGCGTTTATATATATACGGAACTTAGGCTTGACCTTACGGAACTCAGACTTGGTCGAGGGGGTATTAGACCCGAACTTTCGTAGCGTAGGATGACCCTTGGTTGATGGAATAGGTGACTAAAGTAGAGTGACGTACCGTTGGTATGTTCCGCGGCATACTTACGACACGCCACTCCGCTTAAGGAACCTTAGGATGTACATATTTTCGAGATCAGTGATTCTCTTCATATCCATGATTATACATCCATTTGAGATCCCCGATTCTATTAGTTTCATGATCATAACTTTATTGATGTTGTTCCTTCTTATGATCATGTATTCCCTTTGGATCTGTTGTTCTCTTCCTTACCATTGATCTGCTCTCTTCGATACTCGATTGAGGTTCATGTCGCCATGTTTGAGCGCAGTTTGGGCTGCTGCTAGGGTTGCGGCCGGTGCGAGCTCGTCTGGTACAAGGGCCGACCATTGTGTTTTCTGGTGACATGGGAACGTCTCGAGTTAGTATTGGTGATTGTGACCTCTAGTAGAGGCGAGTGCTTGGTTTTGCACCGGATGATCGGGCCGTTGTTAGAGCTGCCAGTTGAGAGAGGACTGTTGATGTACAGCATACCTCGGAGATTATGATGTCGCCTACCGTGCAGACAGATGGACCAGCTGTTGCTGAGATTGACAGAATGTCGCTTCCGAAGCTTACGAGCCGAGATTGCCGGAGCTTTCAGGCAGATATGAGACAGATGATAGCTAGTCTACCCGATTTGAGAGACGAAGTTGATTCGTCCGATTTATGCGCCGGAGCGGGCCCAGTTGAGTTGAAGATTTCCAGTGTGGAGAGTCTTACTCAGATCTAGAGCAGACCGACTCAGAGATGACCGTCTATGTATTGCCTTTCCTGGAGGATTGAGGCGCTGTTCGGCGTACAGGCGAATGAGCCAGTTACTGCTGCAAATGACGAGATATCGCCCAGATGGTTGGAGCTACTGCAGCGTGAGCATATACTTAGAGAGATGATAGCGAGTCGCTAGTGACCTGAGGATAAATGACTAGGACATGTGGTTCGTTCGTTTACCGATGCGAGGTCATCAGATAGATTGTTTCTAGCTAGAGACGACTTCACGCAGGTTCGTTGAGAGTCGATAGAGACGATCGAATGTCAGAAGCCATTTTTCCAAGTTTAAAGTATACGGAAAGACATGCAGGTGATTCTATGGACCCTCTAGAAGAATGAAACCCTAACTCGACTTAATGACCGTGTGAAAGCCTTTGAACCTTAGGGTTTGCGGCAGCTCCGCGGCGCTATTAGTGAGGCTTGGGTTTGCCCTTCTACGGCTGGACCACCGACGCTGTGGCTTGTACTCGATACTATTAAACTGTACTCAAGATGTTTATCTCTTGGGGGATTATAAGGTTCTGACGAGTCGATCGAATGTTTCGACATCATTCGGATATCATGTGATGGGATGCATTGTTTGGGAGACTCCAGATACGAGTATAGCCGTTGGAGCATAGTCCATGCAGCCACGATGAGACGAGTCCGAATCAGTCGACATTGAAGCAGAGTGAAGAAAAGAGTTCGCAAGAGATTTCAACGAGATGACGTCCCACTCCGCTGACATCAGAGATGTGATACGCACCCAGAGGCGTTGTATATGGATATATCTTCCAGAAAGAAGCGCGATAAGTATGCAGCCGTTCCGGAATAAGAATTTGCTTCAGCGATGGATGATGACTTCCGGGCAATCCGGCAGGAAAGAGTATTGAGAGAGAAATCTCGATAGGACCTTTCTAGAATACGATACGAGAAGATCTAGACCCAGGAGTGGTCTTATTGCGCACACCCAGCAGGCCAGAGTTCGGCATCGTCGACGAGGTAGTTGACCAGGTTCGGATAAAGGAACTTACCCAGATACGTTGCGAATTGATCAAGGATGGACGAGTATTGAGTATTCCTCCGACGATTGGGACGTGTTCCCGAGGACCTGTTCGGCCTGACATCCTCTATAGAATGATGAAGGTACAGAGTACGCGATTTCGAGTCCGTGTGAGAGACTTCGGATTGACCGTGGCCGAGAACAGTGCAGTGTGTAGATAGCATGGCGTGACGTCATAGTGGACGACGATAGAGACAGGTGGAACCAGAGGTTCGAGCGAGACGCTGACGAGCTGTCATTACTTCCCGTCGAGACTAGAGACCTGATATGCTTACAGAGACGTTGGGATGTGACCAGTTTCCGAGAAAATATTGTGCCGAGGACACAGATGTCTATCGAGTGAGGAGAGATTATGCAAGAGAGCCAGCCTCTGTACAGATCGGCATAGGCATGATTGGAAGAGACCCTGAGCAGGATTCCTTCCGGGACATTGCTGCAATGATGTTTGCACCCAGGATCAGATGTGTGACGTGCATTCAGAGAGCCAGAGGCCGACGCCGGCGATATGCTGCCTTACGAGTGGTCGTGAGGATTGACCGAGAGGTGACCAGAGAAGTGCCAGAACGGAATCGTCCCCGTTAGCACACCTGACAGGGCCGATGAGCCGATTGACTGCGAGATAGGAAATCCGCAAGGGAGATAAGGACCCAGAGTCAAAGGACGCCAGACCGTGAGCAAGAGGCAAGTAGATATCCTGCGCTGCTAGCAGTGGATGCACCGACTCCTTCTCGACCTTGAAGGAGGAACTACCGACGACGGTATTATGATTTGTGATTTTGTGGTTCGATTATCACGTATCCGTCATTTTGGATTTCGGTATTTTGGGCGTTCTGTTTGCATGATTTAGTTTGAGGACTGAGTTTCATGATATTTGTTTCATGCACCCACTGGATATTTATATTTTGCGCATAAGTTATTACATTCGAGGTATTGATTGTGATTTCACGCCTATCTTATACCGTGATTTGATTTACACTTCCAGCATAGTTTTCATGCACCTTTAGTGTTTTGATATACGATTTTGGTGCACGCCAGATGCACTAAATCGGGATTCTTCGTGCATGTCACATGCACCTGATTTTTTCTGTCAGGCACACACGTTGCCTACGACAGATGTTTCGTGCACACCAGTTGCACCTAGATGTTGTTTTGTACACCTGTTTGACACATATATGGATTTTGATTCCTTGCGCACCAGACGCATAGGATAATCTTATATATACATTTTGGGGATTGATTTCTAGTAGAGCAGTACATTTTTATGATATTCTCTATGTATTGATGTTTTCGGAGCCCCGACAAATTGGATTATTACTGAAATTGTTTTAGTATTGGGGGTTTAAAATTTAAATTCGGGGACCGAATTTCTTTAAGGGGGGTAGATTGTAACATTTCAAAAAGATAAAATATTAATTTTTGGGAATTTTTGTAATTTAATATTATTTTATTGAATATTTTAATATTTTGGTATTATTAAATGCAAATAAATGGGGAAAATTATGGAAAATTATGAAAAATTCTAAAATAGGGTAAATTAGAGAATTATGACATTTTAAAGTTTTTGTGATTAGTTTGACACTAATTTAGTGCTAATCGCGATTAAAAATCGCTAATCGGTTTTTAGCATTTTTGAGCAAAACATGCACATATCACTTTTTTTCTACACTTGTGCATTTTTCTTGCCATAGTTTCTCATTTGGGTTTACTATTTATGTGAGAAGGATTTTGAGAGAAAAGAAAAGAAAAAGAAAAGAGAAAAGATTAAAGAATTGAGGGTTGGTGAGAGAGTGAGGTATGGGCTCTTTTGACCTTGAGACTTAGCCATTTCTCCCATAATTTCCCTCCCTCTTCTTCCTCCTACTGCTGCTGCTCCTGCACTTCATCTTCCTCCCCTCTTCAACTCCTCACATCACCATGAAAGCTACACCAAAACCACACATCCATTTCATTAAAAATGTGCACAATCCCTAGATCTACACTTGGAGCTAAAGAAGCAAGGATTTGGGAAACTAGGGGCAACTCAAGAATTTTCTTGAGTTGCCAAATGAGGTAATTACTGAACCATTAGCTTAGTTTTAGTATTACTTATACCCCATGTTTAGTTTTGAATCGATATTGTGCGATATTATGGACTTGAGGATAACCAAGTTAGGGTTTGAGGAAATTGGTGTTGTATTATGAAATTGAGCTCAGTAGAGGTTTTACCAACACCCTAGTGTATGAATTGGAACCCAAAACCTGGAATTTGAAAACAGAATACGGAATTACGGAACCGATATCGGAAAAATTGGAAATCTGGGACTGTTTTGTGTAATCTGCTATCACCCCGAGACCCCTAAAATAAAACTAAGTTTGACAGTGAGATGTGCAGGCACCATTGAACCAACACCCCAAACCCTAGCCCCCAACTCATCCGTACGGCCGCCAAATTTCCCATTCTGGCCGCAATTTGCGGCCAGAGCAGAGAGGAATTGCCTCGTTTTCTGTGCATGGCCCTATTTCCTCTAGTATTGACCCTGGGTACTTCTAGTTTTGACTGATTCCATCTAGGGTGAAATCTGGGACATATTTCCTAAGTAGCTGTTTTGGATTCGTATTTCCGTATTCCGTATTTTTGATTCTGCAATTGTGGATTGTGTTTTGCCTCGACTATTTGGCGTTTATACGACGATATAGAGGATTTATTGATGGTTTTGAAGGCGTGCCATAGGTTCTCACCTATAGGCCCCTTTATCGTATCGTTTTGGATTTCATGTGCCGTTTTAGCTTGGATTTGGTTTTAATGCGCATATACGATACTTTGATATGTAGGTACCCATGAAGACTTCGGGACGACAAGCAAATACGTGGTGACGTCCGCAAATGATGATGCAAGGTGAATAGATTATATCTACAGGGGGAAGTCGGGTGGATGGCGTATAGCACCCCCGCAGTCCGTAGATAGTATACTATGTGGTTTATTTACGTGATAGTTGTAGTGTGTTATGGTTAGTTAGAGATAGAAATAACTAGCGTAGTTCCTAGTTGCGAGCTCTAGGATAGAGGTACACCAGCACGCACAACCTTGCATATTCATTATACTTGCACTGTGTTTCATGATATGGGATGACTTTGGAGATGAGTCGATGATGTGGGCTTTGTGCCGCGAGATCTGTGTTTTGATATGATTCATATTTGGGATATGACTTGTGATTCGTGCGGGCTTGGGATGTGTGTTTACCCCCGCATGCATACTTTATTGATGGTATCGATTTGTACTAGACATAGAGTAGTACCCCAGATTATATGATCTGATGATAGTGATACCTGTTATGTGATGAATAGTGAGATGTTGACCCGTACCCAGCTATTGGGATGTCGTACGATGATTTACCGTACGAGCCGATATTGATGATAGATCCGCACTCATAACTCGAGGATGTCCTACGATATATTATTGAGGCGGGATCACCGACTAGTACATCTATATTTATCGACTCAGATTTAGGTGGTTTCCACACCTACCCCTCCTGATTGACCTGATAGTTAGATCTGTAGTTTGCATAGTAGATTCTTCACTGTGGTGTTGACTTTTAATTTCCGCATTTTCATGCTATTCGCATCGCTTGCATATGTTTATTACTACTGTTATCATGCTGTTAGGACACCAGCACCATTATCGATGATGTGTATGTTCCACGTACACTGTTTGCCGGCTCACACACTTCATCATCGATAATTGCCATGTCACTACACTGTAGTACTGTTGCATGACTTCTGATATGATTACCTTTCTTTACATGTCGCATACATCATGGATTGATTGCATAGCACATCGCATTGGATTTACTTCTTGATGTTGGATTTTCATGTGATTTCTGGTTTGAGGACCGTGGGATTATTTAAGAAAGGATGCTCTATTTTGAAAAACCCGGTACCTCGTGATATGATATTTTGGTGCGTCCACCATGCGTTTTCTCGGTGCTGAGACGTGTGCTTGAAACCCGATTCGAGGAGTGGATGATCCGTTTGCGGGTTCGTGGTGGGCCCGGTATGGTTCCCCTCGGCAAGATGATCGATGGATTTTGCCGATTGAGCCTGGAGGCGGGCGAGTACCTACCGGTGATTGTATTTGAGCTCGGCGGATATCTGGAGGATACCGACCGGAGTTGAGAGATGGGCGTACTGCCAGGGCCGAGGGCCGATTCCGCAGACATAGCCCGCGGGCCGATCCGGACTGACGGAGCCCGATGGATGAGGATTTACGTGTCGATGCTAGGCACGGGTTTCATGATGTTTTTCCATGATTTTGTTTATATCCTCATATTGCATACATGATGCTTATTGTCATTGGGTGACGGGTGGACGGGTTCCACATATATACATACATGGATCATATACAGACTGGATTTACACTGATCATACTTCATTTGTATATATAACAGGGTATGAGGGCGCTGTTATATATACCCTTACACCAATATTAGTGGTATGGGACGCTAATATATGTGTATTGATATCCTTGATACTTCATCATTTTACTTCATGCAGACATACCTTATACTGATGACATGTTATTACCTGAGTACCTGGCACTACATACATATTTAGATGTTACCTTGCCACCTTATCATACTTCAGATGTACTCTTGTGGTTATATTACTGATTGTTGCCCTAGGTTTATGTCTTGCATTCGGTTTCTGCTTGTAGATATTTCTATTCACGAGTTGGCAACTCACCCCCGTTGTGCCACAGTTCTTGCAGGTTCTGCCGTACAGGTTCCATTGCGGCATTTCTGGCACACTACTTTCTTGCGGGTGAATTGCTTTTGGTAGGTGGATTCTTTCGCATCAAGAACCACCATGGTATTTATTTTATTCATTGTATCTAGAATTTCCATCAACCAAAACTTGTATATTGTTTCAGACCTAGACTTTAGTGATGTATTATTCGACCTTAGAGTCGCGCTTAGTAGTATTGCGGTTTTCTTGTTGCTTTTGAGTTCTTTTGGTTTGACCCTCGCCTTTCGGCGTTGTATATTCTTATTGCTTGTGTGGTTGTGGCCGTCATTTGACGAAGAGCTCGCTCCCGCTTGGGGATGCCTTTATCATTGCATATATTGTTATCCTTGTTGTACCCCATTCGGGGCCAGTTTTACAAAATAAACTCTGCCGAAATTTTTAGAAAAGACTTTACTGTTTTAAAAATTCATATTCGGCTTAGATATTTAAAAACCTTGATTTCAAACATGTATTTCTTCACTTCTTTAAACCAGTTTCTTTACTTATTCTTAAAAATGGTTTTAGATTTCTGGGCTTTTGGCTTACTTGGATCAGATGGAGTCCTATAGACTTCATATGGTTCAAGGGCCAGTCGCGTGCTCTTTCGCGTCGTGACATGAACATACCGTTTTCTTTTTTCTTTCTTTTTTTATTCTAACGAGGTTGCGCCCTTTCGGGTTTTCACAAAACTCACCGGTAGCCCTGCTTTTTTTACTCACGGAGCCCTTTTGGGTTTTCATCCGTGCCCATTTTGCTTATGGACATACCGTTTTCTTTTTCTCTCTTTTTTTTATTCTCTCATTTTTTTTCTTTTTTTTTGTCATATTTGGGATGCTTCAATCCACCGTAGTTTATCGACATCTCGGTCAACGGCTAGTTTTAAGACGTAGTGGTTCGTTGTTAGTTTAAGGACATTTCGGCCCGTCGTTAGTTTAAGGATGTTTCGTTCCATCGTTGGTTTTAGGACATTTCGGTCCATCATTGGTTTAAGGACGTTTCGGTCCGTTGTTAGTTTAAGGACGTTTCGGTCCGTCGTTAGTTTAAGGACGTTTCGGTCCGTCGTTAAGGAAGCCGGTTACTACTTACAGAGTTTAGGCTTAGGAAGATAGCGAGTGGACATGGTCGTCGTCATCTATCATTGACCTAGGCCGTGACTCGTCAAGCGTAGTATTTCTTCAGGAAGCGACCGTTTATTGGCCAGAAAGGTCTTTCACCATGCATGTCCATGAGTAGATAGGCCCTACCCTGGTAGACCTTGTCTATGATGTACGGGCCTTCATAGTTTGGCTCGAATTTCCCCCGCTTGGCGCGATTGGGAATCATAGGTCTTTTGACCACTAACTCAAGTTCGCCTTGGCGGAACGTTCTCGGCCTAGTCAATCTCTTATATGAACGCGTCATCTTTGCTTTATAAGCCTCTAGATTTTGTTGCGCTATGAGCCGGGTTTCATCAAGGGCATCGAGCTCCTCAAGCCGAAGGTGAGCATTCTCTTCATCCGTTAGCTCGTAATGAACTGCCACTCGTAGAGAGGGTAGCTCTATCTCGAGGGGGTACCGCTTCTATACCGAATACCAATGCGTACGGCGTTGTGTTCGTGGCCGTCTTGAACGTGGTCCGATACGCCCAGAGAGCTTCATGCGGTCTCTCATGCCAGTCCTTTTTATTTCGAGACACCGTCTTTTTCACGATCTTTGTCAAGGCTTGTTGAAAGCCTCAGCTAGACCGTTAGCTTGGGGATTATAGACTGATGAGTATCTCCAGTCTTTGTTGTGTTGTTGTGCGAAGCGGCTGATCTTGTGGCTTCTGTAGGCTGGCCCGTTATCGGAGATGATCTGTCTCGGAGTTCCAAACCGATAAATGACGTGCGTTTTGAAGAAATGGAGGATATTCTCCGTCTTCACTTCACTCAGCGGTACTGCTTCTGCCCATTTGGAGAAGTAATCAGTTGTTGCCAAAATGAATCGATGTCCTCTGGATGATGCTGGTTCGATGGGGCCGATTATGTCAGTCCCCCACATTTCAAACGTCCAGCTAGCCACTGTCGGATGTAGCAGATTCGGATGTTGGTGGATGAAGTCCCCATGGATCTAGCATGAGTGGCATTGCTTCGCATACTCAAGGCAGTCTTGGATCATCGTGGGCCAATAATAACCCATCTGTTTGATCTTCAGCTTCATCTTCGGCCCGGCTTGGTGAGAACCGCAGAGTCCGTCGTGAGTTTCTTGGACGACTCTTTTTGCCTCTTCAGGTCCCAGGCATCTTAGCCATAAAGAGTAAAATGATCTCTTATACAGGGTGTCATTGACGAAGGCGAAAGAAAGGGCTCGCTTCATGAGCTGATGTTTTGAAGACGCGTCTTCAGGCGTTCAACGGGATTTAAAGTAGTCTATAAAGACTTCTCTCCAATCCTCAACCGTTTCTTAGTCTTTTACCTGTAGAGCCATTTGCTCGGTTGCTCCCTTCTTTTCGGATGACTCTGGAGATATTTCTACCGGTGCAAGAACCCGACGGCTTTGTACCACGATTCTTACGTCATCGAGGTTCTCATCAGCCAATTCTTTAGCAAGCTATGCTAATGCGTCCGCCTTGCTATTTTCCGCACGCGGTATGCTTTCCGAGGTGTAGGAAGGTATTTGGGTCAGCAGTTGCTGTACCCTCTCGCCGTACTTCACCAGTTCTAGTTTGCACGTTTGATAGTCGCCGTTTACTTGACTAACAACCAGTTGTGGGTCTCCGTATACGAAGATGTTTTCAATCCCCATGTCAATGGCGATCTTGAGACCTGCTATCAAAGCTTCATATTCGGCTTCATTATTTGTCCTCGGCTCTGTTAAGGAGAAAGCAAAGCGCATTATCCCTCCTCGTGGAGTTACGGAAATGAGGCCTACCCCTGATTTGATTATGGGGGTGCTTTGCTTGCGCTTCTTCATGGAAGACGCTCCATCGAAGTAAAGTTCCCATCGGGTATCACATCCGTCGATCGTGCCAAACGCATGTTCGTCTGGCAGTTCGCAATTCAAGGGAGAGTCGGCAGGTATCGGATGCTCGGGGAGGAAGTCGGCGATGGCCTGGCCTTTCACTGCTTTAAAGGGCTAATAGGTTATCGAGAACTCCATCAAGAGCAGGGCCCATTTAGCGAGTCGCCCCGTTAATATGGCCTTTGACATCAAATATTTGAGAGGGTCCACCTTCGATATGAGACGGACTTCATGCGCCAACGTATAGTGCCTGAGCTTCGTTATCGCGAAGATCAATGTCAGGCAGTGTTTTTCGATGGAAGAATAATTGCTTTCTGCCCCCAGTAGAACTCGACTCAAATAGTAGAGCGCTCTCTCCTTCCCTTGGTCGTTCTCCTGTGCCCATAATGTGCCTAAGGAACCTTCAAGGGCGGTTGTATACAGAATGAGAGGTTTTCCCTTGACCGGAGCAGCCAGTACCGGCGGATTCTACAGGTATTGCTTGATTTTGTCCAGCGCGGTTTGGAATTTGCGATCCCAGACGAAAAGGGTTCCCTTCTTCATCAGGTGGCTGTAAAGACGGCACTTTCCCGAAAGATTGGCTATAAATCGCCGGATATACGCAAGCTTCCCTTGGAGAGACCGCAACTGCTTGAGAGTCCTCGGCGGGGGCATCTCTATAATTACCTTGATCTTCGATGGATCTATCTAGATGCCTCGGTGTCGGACGATGAATCCTAGGAATTTGCCCGAGGAAACACCGAACGCGCATTTGAGAGGGTTCATCTTCAAGTTGTATTGCCGAAGGCGTTGAAACACGATCTTCAGATGCTCTAAATGCTCCTCGTATGATTTGCTTTTCACCACGAGGTCGTCGATATAACATTCAACGATTTCATGTATGAGGTCATCGAAGATCTTCGTCATGGCCGTCTGGTAGGTGGCGCCGGCGTTCTTTAGACCGAAGGGCATCACCTTGTAACAGAATATACCCAAAGGGGTCCGAAAAGCGGTGTGCTTTTGGTCCTCGGGATGCATCTTTATCTGATTGTATCCTGACGAGCCATCCATGAAGGAGAAAACCTCATGGGTGGACGTATTGTCTATCACCAGCTCGGTAACCGGTACTGGGAAGTCGTCCTTCGGGCAGGCTTTATTGAGATCCCGAAAGTCCACACATATGCACACTGTCCCATTTTTCTTCACCACCGGGACGATATTGGCGATCCAGTCAGGATACTGCACCTCTTGGATGAAGCCAGA
This sequence comes from Agapanthus africanus, assembly GCA_030015575.1. Classification (NCBI taxonomy): domain Eukaryota; kingdom Viridiplantae; phylum Streptophyta; class Magnoliopsida; order Asparagales; family Amaryllidaceae; genus Agapanthus; species Agapanthus africanus. The sequence goes on from CM057339.1 coordinate 437,942,284, forward strand.
GTCAATCAGCTTCTTGACCTTGGCGTTGATGCTCATCTCAAGCTCGAGCCGCATTCTTCGCGGTGCTTGTTTGATTGGCTTGACGTCTGGGGATATTGCCAGCTTGTGGACAGCAATCTCTGGATCCAGTCCTGGCATCTCGGAATAGTTCCATGCAAAGCAATCTTTATGCTGCATAAGCACTTCTTTTAGTGTAGCCACCTTTTCTTCAGACAGCAAGTCACTGACAGATGTCGACCGTGGATCACTTATCGTCCCTAAATCAATTTTCTTGAGATCATCTGCAGTAATATGTATTCCATCTTCCAGCTCTTTCAGTGCCGGTGGAAATTCCGAGATCACCTCGTCATTATTCTTTTCGAAGCACCAGGGGAGGCCATCCATATCCTCGGGCTCTTCTTTTTTCGAGAGCGTAATCATGTGACAGGTACGAGCTCGCTTCCAAGACTGATGTGGATCTGGTTCTACCCTCGTGGATTTGGGTTCATGCCTATGCGGCGGGGTTACCCTCTAGCTGCTGGATAGAGCGAACATGCCCTGTCGATATTGATCTTCGACCCAGTTCTTGAAGGTGAAGCAGTCTTCAATAGGATGTCCTATTGCTCTATGATAGGAGCAATAGTCCGGATGAGAGACTTCGCCTGCTTGCTCGGGGTGCTTGGACTCCGGGAGTGTAATCAGTTGATCTCTCATGGCGAGATCAAGTATCTTCTTTGTCTTGTCTTGGGCAAAAGAGTATGCTCGACCCATCTTCTTCATAAGAGATGAATCATGGCCGCTCGATTCCGGATCGCGTTGCTTTTTGGATCCGCTTTGTCGTTGTCCAATGCCTTTCCCACTCTTTGGTTTGTTTCTGCCTCTGCGTCGGGCTTTTTGTACAACGGTTTGGCAGAGAGGAGCATCTTCATTTTTCACAGCCTATTGAAGGAGGCGTTGCGTCCTGGCTTTCTCGTAGATGGCCATTTCGCGATTGTGGTCGTCTCGAACCTTTTGACCTGCTTCCCTGATAAGCTTGTCCACTCGTTCTTTGAACGATGGACTTAGCATTTTGATGGTAGGATCTCGTTTTGGTTCAGGATCAGCGTTTTCTGACAGGGTGTCCTCTTCTTCATCGACGTCATATATGACGTAGCTACCATGGACTCATTCCCGTTTCTTGGATCGAACATATCTGAGCCCGACCGTTTCCATTCTCCCGTTGGGCAGTTTGCGCTGAGTTCCGGGGACATCCCAAATCCTGTTGTAGAACTGAGCCTGTCGAACAGTCTGTCTGAAGGGTACCCCTTGGCGCTTCAATAGCCTTCTCAAGCCTTCCGAGTAATATCTAGGTAGACGGATGGGCTGGAGTCTATCGAGCAGGGGATCGGCGCCGTGCCAGATTTCTTTCTCCACTTTGGTTTCCGTGGATCGGTAGAATAGGATTGCCTGTTCACCTTTTCGCCTGGGAGGGACGTAAAATGTTTGTATCTCTTGCACGCTATAAGCTTCAAGTGCATCGAGCTCTTTGTAGTGCTTCCGCGGAATCATGGTGATTTGCAAACTCTGATTATCACCAACGAATGCTTGTATTGGTGGTCGAGCGGAGAATACAGCAGTAATCTCGTCTTCCGAGTCGCTGCCGAAGATCAACATGGGGGCGGACGGCCCCGGGTTGTTGCGTTGAGGCAGCCCTGAATAAACTATCTCTTCTTCCTCCTCGGTATCACTCCCGAAGACTGGAATAGTGGTGATAGCTTTGTCCTTCGGTTTGTGACATCTCTCCGTGTCCTCGAAATCTGGTAAGAAGTATTTTGCATCTTCGTACTTTCGGACCTCATTCACGGAGAATGGGTTCAGCTCTCTTGTTACGGTATACTCTAGACCATCCTTGAAGTATTTCATACACTGATGTTGTGTAGAAGGGATGATGTTGTACACGTGTAACCAAGGCCGGCCGAGCAAAGCATTGTAGCAAGTCTTGGCATCAATGACGTGAAATTTAATATCCGTGACGAGTAGCCCGAAGCGCAGCATCAGTATCACAGACCCGAGAGTCCGTGATGACTGGGAATCGAAGCCGGAGATGGTGATTTTATCACGAGCGAGGTGCTGAACGCTCATGCAGATTTCCTTCAACACTCGCATGTTGAGGAGATTGACGGAAGACCCATTGTCGACCAGGATTTTGCCTATCTTGATATCGTGGCAATATCTGGAGACATATAGGAGACAGTTGTGCTCGCACGTCCCAAGGAGGAGATCTTCATCGCCGAAGGTAATATCGGTGGTGTGTACTTCTTCCAGTTCGTCCTTCATCTTTTCTTCGGCGAGAAAAGCTTGGAATTGCCCCGGCTCTTGTAGCGCCTTGATCAATGAGTCCCTTGCTTCTTTTGATAGTAAAAGAGCGTCGAGAATGCTGAGCTGCAAGGGTAACTTCCTCAAGTGTGCCAGAATGTTGTAGTCCACCTTACTTTTCTTTGGCGGGTCCTTGGCGGTCAGCTCTTTCATGACTTGGTCATCTAGGGCGATATCTTCAGAGACCTTCTCTTTTCCTTTATCTTTTCTGTTTGCGGGTCCGAGATTCTTTTCGGGCAGCGTACGATTGCGCAGCTGGATATTTTCACAGGTCTTCGATTCTCCCTCCTTTCCTGAGGTGGATTCCTTGAATAGAGGGCCAAGAGTCATCTCTTCGTCGGAGTCACTTCCGAAGGTGAGGACTTGCGATCCCCCAGCGTTGACTACGCGACAGTTGCTGGCAGTTCTTTTATGCTCATCGGTCGTACTTCTTCGCTCCCGACGAGTATTGCGTTTCATCCGCTTAAAATGTTGCCGGTGAGCAACATACCCTTGCCACCATCTTTTAAAAGCGTTGCATTCCTCAGTGGGGTGCGCAATCTTTTGATGGTATAAACAGTAGCTAGGATGCATCTCTGCTTCATCGAGAGTATTTCCTTCGGAGGATGGTAGCTTCATTCCCGTTGATATGGCTTTAGCAAACCTTTTCCTCGTCTTGAACTTATTTTTATCTGCGACAGATGTCCCTTGATTCGGCGGAAGTGTCTCGACTCTTTCGTCCAGTCGCCGACGCTTGGCCTTTTCAAATATAGCCATCTCACGCTCCCAATCGGCTTTACTTTTCAGATGAATTTCACTCAGGAAGGCGTCGATCATTTCGTCTGATGGTGATAGAAGTTCCGGCTCAGGACCTGCCCGTAGTCTCTTGGTGCAATGAGCTTCTTCATCGTCTATCAATGAGTGAGAGATCACATGACAACTTGCTACGTAATCCTCAGATCCATCTGATGAGTCTTCTCCATCATCTCCGTCTTCAAGGACGTGGCCGAGGAATTCTTGGAGTGTGATCGGAGTCCGCACCTTCTGGTTATACTCTTCCAGCGCATCGATCTGTTTCTGTAGGTCCGTACGCTTGTCACCAGGCTTTACGGGCTTTTTGGATTTCTTCTTCTTTTTCGAAGATTTCGACGGCTGGGTGTGAGCACTTTGGCTATCACCACAAATCTTTGGAGTTGGGCGCGGCTTCAGCATCCCTTCAATGATCCGGGGTTCCAGCGGATTCTTCCACCTGATTTCCGGGCATGTCTGGAGCTCATTCAGCATCCTTTTGGTTTTGGCCAAAAGAGCCACCTCCCATGGAGCTTCCTCCACAAAAGAGCATGTTGCCCCCAGTGTGTCCGTCTTCTTAGGAGTGTGCGGTTGTGGTGGGTTTACTTTTCACTTCTCAGACAGCGCGAACGTGCCTTGTAGGTACTGATCCTCGATCCATCCCTTAAAGACGAAGCAATCTTCGATTGGATGGCTTACCGTTTGGTGGTAAGGGCAATAATTGGGATTATTCACTTCGCCGGGTTGCAATGGCCTCTTTGGATTCGGCAGATTGATAAGCCGGTTGCGCATCGCCAGCTCGAAGAGCCTCTTCGTTTTATCCCGCGGGAATGAGTAAGGGCGTTTCATTTTCTCATTATAATAGCGTCGTCTCTCCTCTAATTGATCCGTTAGTCTTGGAGCACTGGGCTACTGTTGGGTATTTGCAACGAAGGTCGCCTTCCCCTTACCTTTTTCGTTCTGTGGCTCCAGCTTCGGAGGAGACGGTCTATGACCCATTTGATCCATCTGGGCTAGCTTGTCGATTAAAGCCTGGAACATAGTTGGTTTGAAGAACATCATGAATTGTGAAATAGTTGCATGAGGGTTTAGGGTGCCCACAAACATGCCCACTGCTGGTGCTTCTTCGATGCGCTGTTCGCACTTCGACCACAGATTCTGCCATCGGATTGCATACTGAACCCATGTCTCGCCCGGCTTTACCCTGGCATTGATCAATGCCGTTATTGGGGTGCGTTCACTAGCACTCGTGAATCGCTGGGTGAATAACAACTCCATTTCTGCGAAAGTTTTGATGGAGTCATTTAGAAGTTCAGAGTACCACTCAAACGCCGTTTCCGAAAACCTGCCGAAAAATTGGCGGAGCAAAAGCTTATCATCGCCACCAGTATTGCCACAGAGAGCCCTGAATTGAGCGACATGTTGATGGGGATTGCCTGTCCCCTTGTACACATGGAATTTCGGGATCGTGTAGCCCGGCGGGTACTTTATCTGATCATACCAGCCTGGATATGGTCGCCCAGTTCTAACAATTTGCCCAGCCGCTTCATTTTCCTGGTGAACTCTTATTTGCTGAGCAATATAGCCATCCAGGACAGCTTTAGAGATTGTCTCCTCCTTGGCTGTTGATAGAGCCGGCAGAGGATTCGATGTTTCTTTTCTGTCATCTTCAATTATTATTGGAAGATCTTCGGCTGGATGATCCGGCTGGATCATCATGCCTACCATGTCTTGGAAGAGAAGTGCCATTGGCTTTATGTTAGCCGCTTGCTCCGCGGCTTCTTTGTCCTTCTTTTCGAGAACTCTGCGAAGGAAGTCAGCATCAGTTTCTTGTTCGTGACGCTGTTCTGATGATGCCTCCGGGCTTTCTTTTTTCCCGGTGAGTGCGGCCATAGCATTTAGCATCTCCTGAAGTTTCTGTTGCTACTATTCCTGAGCTCTTGTGAGGGATTGGGTGAGTGGTCGGTAGCCCGTAGAAGTGCGGCTTTCCTCTTTTCCGGAAGCCATGTAAACAGTATGTACCACCATGCCCCCCGACTTAGGGTGTTTAGGCTCGGTGTTTTTGTAGTCCGCCACGTTTACAGGGGCTTTCTCTGGCCTCCTTTTCTTTTGAGTAGTCGACGTGGAGGGGGCCGTTGTAGCGAGCACCCAAGTGGTTGTTGTCTTTTGCAGCTTACTGGGACGGTTTTCTTCCTGTCGGACCTCAGCTTCTTCTGTCGGTGGGGATAGTCTTGATCAACCACCGACTCTTGGACTTGTCACCAGATTTTGTAAACTTTAGAAGATAGTCGTTGAGGGGACTTGTTCCCCTCCGAAGGACGGCGCGACTGGACGTCTTGCCTGAAATTCGGGGCAGATGCTAATTGGTGCTATCCGTCCACCTCTCCGAAGATGCCAAGTTGATTTATGGCACCGTACATCGAAGGTTTGAACGGATGCGTCCGATGTAGCAGACTTCGTCAGATTCCCCCTCGCTTGAGGGGGTCTTTTTATTGTGGGGACGCTCTTCCCTGCAGGCGCAAGCCCCTGCAGTTAATTATGCTACCGCATCGCGGTAACCACTTTCTCTTTCTCCAGATAGTCACTTCGTGTCGTGTGTATTTATTTTATGTTTAGTTGCCCGTGGATTGTATACGGAGACTGAGTTATGTCGTCGCCCGTAGGGCGTGGACTAGTCCAAATCCGTATTATCTTAGATTTGGGTTTGGGGGTTTGGGTTTAAGGATACGTTAGCCTCATTTGAGCCTAAGATCGACTTAAACGTTGTTTAAGGATATGTTAGTCTAGTTTTTAGACTAAGATCGACTTAACGGGATCGTTTAGATCCGACAAGAGAGCAATAAAAGGGGGGAGCTCTGTTGTTTAGTTTAGTGACGTTACGGTCGGTAGGTAGTTTAAGGACATTGCGGTCCATGGATAGTTTAAGGACATTGCGGTCCGCGGGTAGTTTAAGGACATTGCGGTCCATGGGTAGTTTAAGGACATTGCGGTCCAATGTTAGTTTTAAGACATTGCGGTCAAGGTTAAGGACCTCATAGTCCGTGGATTTAGGGACTCCACAGTCCGTAGTTAGTTTTAAGACATCCCGGTCAAGGTTAAAGACCTCATAGTCCGTGGGTTTAGGGACTCCACAATTCGTTGTTAGTTTTAAGACATCCCGGTCAAGGTTAAGGACCTCATAGTCCATGAGTTTAAGGACCCCACAGTCCGTATCAATGTGTGGTCATCGGGACCCGTCACCTCTTTGAAGACGTTGAGGGATTACAACGCCAAGTATCAAAGGAGTGAAGAGATGTACCCTTGAGCCGGGGTGGATTAAATAGTCTTTGGCCCAATTTGGGATCAAGACCAATTAATTATGTTATGAGCCCATTAGCCCAGTTAAGTCTGAATTGAGGACTTATGGCCATCTTGGGCTAAGTCCAATCATGTTCGGAATATTGTCTTCATGTTGGTCCATTGAAGGAGAGGCTTTGCCTCTGGCCATTTAGCCAATTGGGCTAATGTTAATTCAACAGTGTTGAACACTGGGATCAAGTTAGTGTTTTAACACTAAAAGACAGTTGGTGTTAAACACCAGCAACAGGGGGTTCAAATTAGTGTTAAACACTAGAGCAAATCGGTGTCAAACACTAGCAGCAGAGGCTTCAAATTAGTGTTAAACACTAAGAAATTCAGTGTTAAACACTGCAAATAAGTTCTTTGATTGGTGTTGAACACTAAGGCCAAACAGTGTTTTAACACTGGATTCAGGGGTTCCAATTTAGCGTTAAACACTAAGGCAAGAGGGGTCACGTGGTAACACGTGAGGGTGCCCTCCCTTCATTTGTTCTGCTAAGAATATCGCATCTTTTGGAGCATCACGTGCCCTCACGTGACGGGCGTTTAAATGCTTGTATGTTAAAGCCTCTGCCAAGGGCCACGTGAGGCACTGCCTCAAAGGGGCTTTTCTGTAGATCTTTTTGGGGGTCACGTGGTGACACGTGACCCTGCCTCTATGTTTGTTTTTTAGAAGATCTGTTAATCCCTTTCAGGAAGTAAATTCCTCGTAGGGTTGAACCCTAACAATAATTTTAGAGGAATTAAATTCCTATTTCCTTTTGAAGATTTATATTCTGGGATAGAGTTGAACTCTGGATTTTCTGTAGGAATTAAATTCATCATATATATGAAGAACTGAATTCTATCATAGGGTTAAACCCTAATAAAAGCTTTAAGGAATTAAACTCCCACTCTCTGTTAAAGAATTATTCTGGGGAATGAGATTCTGTCATAGGGTGAAACCCTAATCTCTTCTTTCTTAAGGGAATTAAATTCCTGTTGTTTTAAAAGAACTAAGTTCTTAACTAGGGTTAAACCCTGATTCCGTTCATTCTGAAGGAATTAAATTCCCATAACATAGGGTCAAACCCTAATTTTATTTTAAAGGAATTAAATTCCTATAGTTCTATGAGAATTAAATTCACATGCTTCCATTCCCTCTCTATGCTTTGGATCTGCATGGCAGGATCTCAACCCATTGAGAATTAAATTCTCAACTCAAGGGGAGATGTGCACTTTACAGATCCTCCACCAAAGAGAGAACTATGTTTTTCTGTTTTATATCAGAGTTAAACTCTGTTGAGAATTAAATTCTCTTTTTCTTTCAAAAAGCCTTCCCTTTCTTACCTAGGGTTTTCTTTTGCAGAAGATCCAAATTCCTCCAAAGTATCAAGGCTCTCTTCTTCTTTTTTTTGTATCGATTCCTTTCTGCATATCTCCCTCTGTGTGTCTCTTGGCTCCTATTTATAGGAGAAGCAGCCGAATCAATTAGTTTTGGTGAATCTTTCATTGATAGATTTAATTTGTATTCACCATTCGTTTTGGACCTTTGGATTATTAGGTGAATTTTATTCACCATTGGATTTTAAATCCAGATATTCTCCTTTGTTATTTCGGTTAGATCTTAAGGGAAAATCTTTCCAAGTTCAGGCTTTTTCCATAGATAGGTGATATTTAATCACCTTTAAATCTTTAGTTCAATCGGTTCCAAATAATCATTTTCCTTTGGAAAGATTTGAAAGGTCTTTTCTCAGAATTTAATTCTGTTAACAGATAGGCTTTGAAAGCCGGTCACGTGTGGCCACGTGACCCTTGGTCACGTGTGGCCACGTGACCCCCTTGGAACGAGTCCTCTTCTTTCTTTTTGCGTTCTGTCTTCTGGTCGCTGCTTAGCTGTCACGTGCCACCACGTGACCCCTGGTCACGTGTGAGCACGTGACCCTCGTCTGGAGCCTTTTTCTTGATTTAATCAGAGAACTGTTGTGTTTTTGCCGCTGCTTTTAAATGTCACGTGCCGACACGTGACCCTGGTCACGTGGGAGCACGTGACCCTTTCTGAAGCCCTTTTCTTTAACTGGATCTGCCTTGCCGATACTTTTAGATGTCACGTGCCAACACGTGATTGCTGGTCACGTGTAAGCACGTGACCCTTTTCTGAAGCCTCTTCCGTAGGCTTTCCTGATTTTAAATCAGGAAACAAATGCCCCCACAGCGTTGTTCTCACGTGTCCGCACGTGAGTGCAACGCTGTCACCTTTTGTGACCGTTGGATTCCTCTAGGGATTTGGGGAGATGAAACGTTTCTATCACCTCCTATAAATATTGGGGTCATTTCAGAGACGCCTCCACTTTGCTTATCTTCCTCCTTGCAAACTTTTTCTGAGAATTTAATTCTCTTCTTCCAGAGCTTAGTTCTCTGCCTTGAAACAATCTTCAGAGTTTAACTCTGTTCAAGTGACCCTTTTCCTCAGGTAATGTTCTTGGACAAACAGTAAACTTTCACATTCCTTTGGATTTTAAATCCAAAACAAGGGTTTTTACCCTTTTTCAACAAAGAACCCATTTTTTCTTCAAGTTTTTCCATAAGAACAGAAAACCACCTAACCTTCAAACTGTAGATCTCTTAGGGTTTAGATGATCTTTAGGGAAATAATGGTGATAATCCATGGAGCTTAACCCCGTTCATAGAAAAAATGCTTTTGGGGAATTTAATTCCTTTTTTTCTTTCTTAATAAGGAATTTAATTCCTATGAAGAACTCGGTTTCTTCCCATGGAGGCTTCTTGGGGTCTCTTGACCCGAGGTTGTCCTTCTGTAATTAATGAAACAGGAGCTTTGTAATGATGTCATGACCTTTATTTCAGGTATCATGGATGCCCATCTGTATAGTCTTGACGAGATCATTTCCTATGGGAATATTCGTGCACTGGGCCGCAGTCAGAACCAGGAGTTCACTGATGCTCAGTGTACTGAGATCATGAGCCGCTTTGACGAGTACAACCATCGGCTACTCCCCCGTCGCTCTTCTCTTCTGAGGCTGATCGTGCTGGCGATCTGGGAGGCGCTTCCTCTCTTTTGCACCGGCATACCGCTCAGAGCCTTGGACACTGCTGAGGATAAGGTACATTCGGTGTACCTGATGGGCTTGATCTCAAAGAGGAGGCGAGATCACCTCATTGATCTCTTGCACCAAGCCTTTCAGCAGTCAGCCATACTTGCCGCCTATCGGAGGGTGGAGGATATTCGTGAGGACCCCGACGCTTGCGACCGCGAGAGGAAGCATACTCGGGAGGTTCGAAATGCCTGGAAGATTTTGGACAAAGTCACCTTCGATTTCCTCAATCCATGTCCTGCGTCTGAAGTCTTACCGTTGTAGTTGTGTCCTCTTTATTTTGTATGAATTTCTCAAAGTATGAATGATAAGTTTTATTATGTTTTTCCCTGTTCGCATGCCTTTCTCTGGGATTCCATCATTTTGCTACTGTTGTTGTTGATGCTTTTAATATGCAGGGTGCTACTCCATCCATTTTTTTTAGTGCACATCAAGTTTGGGCCTCACGTGTTCTGCACGTGGGGTTCCTTGATGGGGCTGTTCACAAAATTTTCCCATGCCATATTTTCAGTGCACAATATCGGATGCAGAAAAAGGGCCTTGGAAATAGTTCCATCTCCCTGATTTTCGATGCCTTTCCCTTTTTTGGCCTTGGAAATAGCTTCATCATGCAAGATTTTCCGCGCACAGCACTTAATGCACCCCTTTATATCTGAGGCAATGGCTTTCCCTTTCTCTTCACAGAGAACTTTTACTCCCAATTTAACGCGATTTAATTCGAGGACAACTAAGTGCCATGGCCTGCAACCGTCCACATGCTCGTCGACAGCCATAGGAAGTTCCTATCGAGGAGATGATCCCCCGCTTTGCTGCACGATTGGTGGACCCTCTCCTTACCGACGACGAATGCGACTCAGCGGCGTATGAGCTCTCGATCCGTAGGGGGTCCCCTCTTCCAATAGGCTCTCTCTGGCTCCGGATGATTCTTGCTGCCGTGCTTGCCGACGTCCCTCCTCACCCGGCGGAGATGACCCTAGCGATGCTCGATGCGGCTGAAGAGAAGCTCGAAGGTTTTCACGAGGCCTGCATGATTACTCAGGCTCTGAAAGATCGCTCAGTTCATCTTTTGAGCGAAATAAGAGCCCGACGGGCTGTTATGTCTGCTTTTGCAGATGAACATGGCGCCAATCGATGGGGAGCGACTCCTCGCGAGAACCGTCGCTTTGATGTGTTGGAAAGAGCAGAGAGAGAGATGGAGAACCTTGTTCTTTGTTTTGTTAACCCTTGTGCCATTGATCCCGTGTTTGGTGACCTTTTTCCGTTAGCGTAGCATTTTTAAATTAGTCCCTCCTTTTTCTTATGTTTTATGCCGAACTTCCCTGTAGGCTTGGCACTAGAATGTATGTTTCCGCTTGCATAAATAAACTTTGTATTCTTCTTATGAAAACTTTCTTTAATTGCAAATGCTCTCATCACTTTCATGCGTATCAGCCCCTTTTTGGGCATTATGAATGTTCATACGATTGCAAATGCTATTATTATTTTTTGAACACTCATATGATTGCGAATGCATGCTTGAAATATGTTGGAAATCTTTCTTGTTGCTTTTCACGTCAGGTGATGTGAGCGCGTTTTAGATCGATTATTCCTGTCGACCGGAAGCCCATTTATACGGTCTTGTAAATGTCTTATTTCCAAGGTTGCAGTCACGAAAGTGAGTTTACGTGGCCTGATAGAGCGATGCGTGGCGAATATATATTGTTGTGCGAGAAAAGGGGGTTGACCGTAAATTTTCAGAGAGGGAGCTAGTTTCCAAGGCGCTGAGCGAGCTTCGCGCCACTCTTACCGCCAAGGCCAACAAAGCGTATGAACTCTGGCGGGTGTTTCAGGAGCCCATCAAAGAGGTGGTGGCTCTCGACAAAGCTGTCACGTTCACTTGTGAGAGGGTTGAGGCTCATAGGGTCACCGAGAAAGAGCTTGAAGGCCTGCTCGCTTCGTATCGGCCCAGCAGGCGCAGGCGGAGGCTCGTCTTCTGGAGATCCTACATCACGAAGCCGTGGCTCAGCAACAGAACGATGAGCTGGTACAATTACTATATCGCCCACCGGCTTGAGGACTTGTATCTTTTCCCCTTTTTGTATATACTCATGGATGAGAGTATCTTTTTTTTGTTTCTTTCATAAATTGTACTTTGTATCTATTTTGGTTTATGAATAAAAGATACATTTTTCTTCTCAATGATGTGTCTCTTTTATTAAATGTATTCTGCGGACAATTTATCTTGGCCTACTTGCAGGGCAGCGACGGCTTAGGATTCAGGGTTAAGATCTGCTTCCTAAGACTTTTGCATTTTATGAGCCACGAGGGTCTCATAAAGAGTTTTTCTCCCTACAGGTCGAGAGGATCCCATAGGTGTAAGTTCTTCTTAAGAATCGTGAGGATTCTTAAGCGGGTTTTCCCTTGAGAGTCGTAAGGATCTCACAAGAGAGTTTTTCTTCCTCACAGGTCGTGAGGACTTGTAAGTGCTGGATGTGGTCACCCTTATCCGTGTTTCACGGGGTCAGAGGCTGCTCCAGGTATCGTAGTTTAAAGACGTCGTGGTCAAGGTTAAGGACCTCATAGTCCGTAGATTTAAGGACTCCACAGTCCGATGTTAGTTTTAAGACATCACGGTCAAGGTTAAGGACCTCATAGTCCGTGGATTCAGGGACTCCACAGTCCGATGTTAGTTTTAAGACATCACGGTCAAGGTTAAGGACCTCATAGTCCGTGGATTTAGGGACTCAACAGTCCGATGTTAGTTTTAAGACATCACGGTCAAGGTTAAGGACCTCATAGTCCGTGGATTTAGGGACTCCACAGTCCGATGTTAGTTTTAAGACATCACGGTCAAGGTTAAGGACCTCATAGTCCGTGGATTTAGGGACTCCACAGTCCGATGTTAGTTTTAAGACATCACGGTCAAGGTTAAGGACCACATAGTCCGTGGATTTAGGGACTCTACAGTCCGATGTTAGGTTGCTGGGACCCGTCACCTCTTTGAAGACGTTGAGGAATTACAACGCCAGGTATCAAAGGAGTGAAGAGATATACCCTTAAACCAAGGCAGAATCCGTAGGGAATCGAGGTGGTTGATTGTTAGTTTTAAGAAATTACGGTCGAGGTTAAGGACATCATAGTCCGTGGATTTTAAGGACTCCACAGTCCGGTGTTTGCTCTGGATGCTTCACACGGGTTCACTGCCGTGCTTGGCGAGGACCAGGCTCCGCTCTGGGCGTTTTCCGCGGGGTCAAAGAGTGACGTTATCCGCGTTCCACGTAACCAGGAATTTTGCACTAGATGCTTCACACGGGTTCACTGCCGTGCTTGGCAAGGACAAGGCTCCGCTCTGGATGCTTCACACGGGTTCACTGCCGTGCTCTGCGAGGACCAGGATCCGCTCTGGACGTTTTCCACGGGGTCAAAGAGTGACGTTATCCGCGTTCCACGTAACCAGGAATTTTGCACTAGATGCTTCACACGGGTTCACTGCCGTGCTCGGCGAGGACTAGGCTCCGCTCTGGATGCTTCACACGGATTCACTGTCGTGCTCCGCGAGGACAGGATCCGCTCGGACCAGGATCCGCTCTGGACATTTTCCACGGGGTCAAAGAGTGACGTTATCCGCGTTCCACGTAACCAGGAATTTTGCACTAAATGCTTCACACGGGTTCACTGCCGTGCTTGGCGAGGACTAGGCTCCGCTCTGGATGCTTCACATGGGTTCACTGCCGTACTCCGCGAGGACCAGGATCCGCTCTAGACGTTTTCCACGGGGTCAAAGAGTGACGTTATCCGCGTTCCACGTAACCAGGAATTTTTCACTAGATACTTCATACGGGTTCACTGCCGTGCTCGGCGAGGACTAGGCTCCGCTCTGGATGCTTCACACGGGTTCACTGCCGTGCTCCGCGAGGACCATGATCCGCTCTGGACGTTTTCCACGGGGTCAAAGAGTGACGTTATCCGCGTTCCACGTAACTAGGAATTTTGCACTAGATGCTTCACACAGGTTCACTGCCGTGCTCGGCGAGGACTAGGCTCCGCTCTGGATGCTTCACACGGGTTCACTGCCGTGCTCCGTGAGGACCAGGATCCGCTGTGGACGTTTTCCACGGGGTCAAAGAGTGACGTTATCCGCGTTCCACGTAACCAGGAATTTTGCACTAGATACTTCACACGGGTTCACTGCCGTGCTCGGCGAGGACTAGGCTCCGCTCTGGATGCTTCACACGGGTTCACTGCCGTGCTCCGCGAGGATCAGGATCCGCTCTGGACGTTTTCCACGGGGTCAAAGAGTGACGTTATCCGTGTTCCACGTAACCAGGAATTTTGCTGATTGTATCAGCATCTCACGGGATGGAGATTTGACTGTTGGCGATATGTATACCACCGAGCCATGGAACTGGGAGTTGTCGTTGTTCCGCTTAGCTTAAAGTTGTATCCGTTGTTACGAGACGAGTGTTGAAACGATCTCCAAGTCTCCTTTGGCTCGTCTAGACTTGGCTTCTTCTTCTGATGAAAACTGGGGGAGAAGTACGATCCCTTTTTATTTACGCCCTTGGATTGTGTACAGGGTGTGATGGAACATCACCTGTAGGGCATAAATTGAAACTTTTTTTTATATATTTTATTTCTTTTTCCGTGATGCTCTATCATTTCAGCTTTTATATCGCGGAGGTCGCGATTGCCCCATCCTTTCGGCTATTTTTCGCGGTGCCTAATCATTTCGGCTATTTATTTATTTTTTAATTTTTTTTTACTCGCTGCTTTTTATTGCGAGATGCCCAATCATTTCGGCTATCTGTCATGCATACATTTTTACTTGCTGCTTTTTATTGCAAGTTGCCCCATCATTTAGGCTATTTCGTATGCATGTGTGGCTCGCTAGCTTTTTCGCTGCAAGCTTGGATTTTAGATACCGATTTCAGCATCAGCACCGCTACAACTGGGATGTTGCCAGGAGCGAATCATCATTTGCCTCTGTCGATGTTGAACAAAGGGGGCTTAGTAAACAGGGTTAAGGGTCCTGTCGACCAAGGCTTTTGACTTCATGAGCCGTAAGGGTCCCACAAAGGTATTTCTCCCTACAAGTCATGAGGATCTTGCAGGTGTATTTTCTCCTTAGGGATCGTGAGGATTCCTAAGTGTATGTTCCTCTGTAAGTCGTAAGGATCCTACAAGAGGGTTTTCTCCTTATAAGTCGAGAGGAATTATAAAGGTTATTCACCATATGGACATGTCCCTAGTCACGGGTGCGAATTTGCTAGGGAAATGTTTATTCGCGCTCATGGATTGTATACAAGGGTCAGTATTAAGCCACTTGTAGGGCAATATCGAAGGTTGTGGGGGATTTGCTTAAGAATAGGTTTAGGTTTCTGTAACTTAAGACTTTTATATCTCATGAGCCGTGAGGGTCCCATAAGAGAATTCTCCTTACGAGTCGTAAGGATCTCGCAAGTGTATTTTCTCCTTAGGAATCGTGGGGATCCCTAAGTGTGTTGCTCCTTTGTGAGTCGTAAGGATCCCACGCGGGTGGTTTCTCCTTACAAGGTCGAGAGGATCTTGTAAGTGTCTTTTAACGAGGTTGCGCCCTTTCAGGTTTTCACAAACACTCGCCGGTAGTCCTGCTGTTTTTACTCACGGAGCCCTTTCGGGTTTTTATCCGTGCCCCTTTTGCTTATGGACATACCGTTTTTTTTTATTCTTTTTCTCTCTCTTTTTTTTACAAGGTCGCGCCCTTTCGGGTTTTCACGAACACTTGCCGGTAGCCCTGCTGTTTTTACTCACGGAGCCCTTTCGGGTTTTCATCCGTGCCCATTTTGCTTATGGACATACCGTTTTTATTTTTTTATTATTTTTTTTCTCTTTCTTTTTTTTTTATTCATCTCGTCAGCCTAAGGACGCTGCGGTAGTAGTTTAGGGACGTTTCGGTCCGTCGTTAGTTTAAAGACATTTCGGTCCGTCATTAGTTTAAGGACGTTTCGGTCCATCGTTAGTTTAAAGACGTTTCGGTCCCTCGTTAGTTAAAGGACGTTTTGGTCCGTTATTAGTTTAAGGACATTTCGGTCCGATATTAGTTTAAGGACGTTTCGGTCCAACATTAGTTTAAGGACGTTTCGGTCCGATATTAGTTTTAAGGACGTTTCGGTCTATTGTTAGTTTAAGGACATTTCGGTCAGTTATTAGTTTAAGGACATTTCGGTCCGTCGAGGAGAGGGCCAGCTATTACTCATAGAGCTTTGAGCTTTAGGAAGATAGCGAGCGGACATAGTCGTCGTCATCTATTATTGACCTAGGCGGTGGCTCATTAAGCGTAGTATTTCTTTAGGAAGCGGCCGTTTATTGGCCTGAAAGGCCTTTCACCATGTATGTCCATGAGTAGATAGGCTCCACCCTGGTAGACCTTATGTATGATGTACGGGCCTTCATAGTTTGGCTCGAATTTTCCCCGCTTGACGCGATTGGGGATCATAGGTCTTTTGACCACTAGTACGAGTTCGCCTTGGCGGAATGTCCTCGGCCTGGTCAATCTTTCGTACGAGCGCGTCATCTTTGCTTTGTAGGCCTCTAGATTTTGTTGCGCTATGAGCCGGGTTTCATCGAGGGCATCAAGCTCCTCAAGCCGAAGGTGAGCATTTTCTTCGTCCGTCAGCTCGTGGTGGACTGCCACTCGTAGAGAGGGTAACTCTATCTCGAGGGGGGGCACTGCTTCCGTCCCAAATACCAACGCGTACGGCGTTGTGTTCGTGGCCGTCTTGAACGTAGTTCGATAGGCCCAAAGGGCCTCTTGCAGCCTCTCATTCCAGTCTTTCTTATTTCGGGACACCGTCTTTTTTATGATCTTTGTCAAGGTCTTATTGAAGGCCTCGGCCAGACCGTTAGCTCGTGGATTGTAAACTGAGGAGTATCTCCAGTCTATATTATGCTGTTGCGCAAAACGGCTAATCTTATGGCTTCTGTAGGCTGGCCCGTTATCGGGGATAATTCGCCATGGGGTTCCAAACCGATAGATGACGTGCGTCTTGAAGAAGTGGAGGATATTCTCCGTCTTCACTTCCCCCAACGGTACTGCTTCCGCCCATTTGGAGAAGTAATCAGTCGTCGCCAAGATGAAACGATGTCCCCTGGACGATGCTGGTTCAATGGGGCTGACTATGTCAGTCCCCTACATTTCGAATGGCCAGCTAGCCATCGTTGGATGTAGTGGATTCGGATGCTGGTGGATGAAATCCCCGTGGATTTGGCACGAGTGGCATTGCTTCGCATACTCGAGGCAGTCCTGGATCATCGTGGGCCAGTAGTAACCCATCCGTTTAATTTTTAACTTCATCTTCGGGCCTGCTTGATGAGAACCACAGATTCCGTCATGAACCTCTTGAACGACTCTTTCTGCTTCGTCCGGTCCTAAACATC
Source organism: Agapanthus africanus (assembly GCA_030015575.1). Taxonomy (NCBI): domain Eukaryota; kingdom Viridiplantae; phylum Streptophyta; class Magnoliopsida; order Asparagales; family Amaryllidaceae; genus Agapanthus; species Agapanthus africanus. Next base: position 437,959,212 of record CM057339.1, read on the forward strand.
TTAGCCACAGAGAATCAAACGACCTCTTATACAGAGTATCATTGACGAAAGCGAAAGATAGTGCTCGTTTCATGAGCTGATGTCTTGAGGACGCTCCTTCGGGCATTCGGTGGGACTTAAAGTAGTCTATGAAGACTTCCCTCCAGTCCTCAGACTTCTCACGGTCTTTTATTTGTAGGGTCGTCTGCTCAGTCGCTCCCTTTTCTTCGTATGATTCCGGAGATATTTCTGCCGGGGCGAGCACTCGACGGCTTTGTACCATGATTTTGACGTCATCGAGGTTCTCGTCAGCCAGTTCTTTAGCGAGTTTAGCTAGCGCGTCTGCTTTGCTATTTTCCGCACGTGATATGCTTTCCAAAGTGTAGGAGGGAATTTGGGTCAATAGTTGTTGCACCTTTTCGCCGTACTTCACCAACTCTGGTTTGCACGTTTGGCAGTCACCATTTACTTGACTAACGACCAGTTGAGAATCCCCGTATATAAGGAGGTCTTCAATTCCCATGTCAATGGAGATCTCGAGGCCCGCTATGAAAGCTTCGTATTCGGCTTCATTGTTTGTCCTCGGCTCTGTTAAGGAGAAGGCGAAACGCATTATCCCTCCTTGTGGGGTTACGAAGATAAGGCCTACTCCCGATTTGATTATGGGGGTACATTGTTTGCGCTTCTTCATGGAAGATGCCCCATCAAAATAGAGTTCCCATCGGGTATCACCGCCGCCGATCGCATCAAATGCATGTTTGTCCAGCAAATCGCAGTTCAGAGGAGAACCGGCAGGTACTGGATGCTCAGCAAGGAAGTCGGCAATGGCCTGGCCTTTCACTGCCTTAAGAGGTCGATACATTATCGAGAACTCCATCAGGAGTAGAGCCCATTTAGCTAGTTGACCCGTCAATATAGCCTTTGACATCAAATATTTAAGAGGGTCCACCTTCGAGATGAGACGGACTTCGTGTGCCAACGCATACTGCCTGAGCTTTGTTATCGCGAAGATCAACGCCAAGCAGTGTTTTTCAATGGGAGAGTAGTTGCTTTCTGCCCCGAGCAGAACTCGACTTAAGTAGTAGAGTGCTCTCACTTTTCCTTGATCGTTCTCTTGTGCCCATAATGCGCCTAAGGAACCTTCGAGGGCGGTTGTATAAAGAATGAGGGGTTTTCCCTTGACCGGCGCAGCCAACACCGGAGGGTTCTGCAGGTACTGCTTGATCTCGTCTAGTGCACCTTGGCATTTGTGATCCCAAACGAATGGAGTTCCTTTCTTCATCAGGTGGCTGTAAGGACGGCACTTGCCTGAAAGATTGGCGATAAACCGCCGGATGTATGCGAGCTTCCCTTGGAGAGACCGCAACTGTTTGAGGGTTCTTGGCGGAGGCATTTCCATGATCGTCTTGATCTTAGATGGATCTATTTCGATACCTCGGTGTCGGATGATGAATCCCAGGAATTTACCCGAGGAGACTCCGAACGCGCATTTGAGGGGATTCATCTTCAAATTGTATTGCCGAAGGCGTTGAAATACAGTTTTCAGATGCTCTAAATGCTCTTCGTATGACATGCTCTTCACTACAAGGTCATCGATATAGCACTCGACGATGTCATGTATGAGATCGTCGAAGATCTTTGTCATGGCCTTTTGATAGGTAGCGCCGGCGTTCTTTAGACCAAAGGGCATAACCCTGTAGCAGAATATACCCAAAGGGGTCCGGAAAGCGGTGTGCTTCTGGTCTTCGGGATGCATCTTTATCTGATTGTATCCTGATGAACCGTCCATAAAGGAGAAAACCTCGTGAGTGGACGTGTTATCTATCATTAGCTCAGTTACCGGTACTGGGAAATCGTCCTTCGGGCAGGCTTTATTGAGATCCCTGAAATCCACGCATATGCGTACCGTCCCATTTTTCTTCATTACCGGGACGATGTTGGCGATCCAGTCGGGATATTGGACTTCTTGGATAAATCCAGAATCGATCAGCATCTTGACTTCGGCGTTGATGCTCATCTCAAGCTCGAGCCGCATCCTTCTCGGCGCCTGCTTGACTGGCTTGATATCTGGGGATATTGCTAATTTATGTACAGCAATCTCTGGATCTAATCCTGACATCTCGGAATAGTTCCACGCGAAGCAATCTTTATGTTGTAGAAGCACGTCCTTTAACGCAGCCACCCTTTCTTCAGATAGCAGCTCGCTGACGAATGTCGGTCGCGGATCATCTGCCGATCCCAACTCAATCTTCTTGAGGTTATCTGCAGTAGTATGTATGCCATCTTCCAGTTCTTTCGGAGCTGGCGGAAATTCTGAGATCACCTCATCATTGTTGTTCTCAAAGCACCAGGGAAGGTCATCCATGTTCTCGGGCTCTTCTTTTAATATCGTAATCATGTAACAGGTGCGAATCCGCTTCCAAGACTGAGGTAGATCCGGTTCCGCTCTTGCGGCTTTGGGTTCGTGCTTTTGTGGCGGCGTTACCCTCCAGCCGTTAGATAAAGCAAATCTGCCCTGTTGGTACTGGTCCTCGACCCAGTTCTTGAAAGTGAAGCAGTCTTCGATAGGGTGTCATATGGCTCGGTGATAAGAGCAATAGCTCAGGTGAGAAGCCTTGTTCGCTTGCTCAGGGTGCTTAGACTCTGGAAGCGCGATCATTTGATGTTTTATAGCGAGCTCGAGTAACCTCTCTGCCTTGTCTCGGGGGAAGGAGTACGCTCGATTCATCTTCTTCATGAGGGACAAATCCGAGCCGCGCAATACCCGGTCACGTAACTCTCTAATCCTGCGTCGTTGTTGTCGGCTTTTCTTTCCGCTTCTTGATTTATTTCTGCCTCTGCGTCGGGCCTTTTGTACAACGGGTTGACAGGGAGGAGCATCTTCGTCTTTTGCAGCCTGTTGAAACAGACGTTGCGTCCTGGCCTTCTCGTAGATGGCCATCTCGCGGTTGTGGTCTTCCCGAGCTTTTTGACCTGCTTTCCTGATAAGCTTGTCCACTTGTTCTTCAAATGACGGACTCGACACTTCAATTGCGGGATTTAGTTTTGATGAAGGGTTAGCATTCCCTGACAGGGTGTCCTCCTCCTTATCGAAGTTATATATGGCGTAGCTGCCGTGGACTCGCTCTCGTTTCCCGGATCTCACATATCCAAGCCCAAGCGTTTCCATTCTCCCGTTGGGCAATTTGCGCTGAGTCCCAGGGACCTCCCAAATCCTGTTGTAGAACCGAGCTTGTCGAACAGTCTGTTTTAAGGGCACTCCTTAGCGCTTCAATAGCCTCTTTAGTCCATTTGTATAGTATCTAGGCAAACGGATGGGTTGGAGCCTGTTGAGTGCAGCATCCGCGCCATGCCATATCTCTTTCTCCACTCTCATTTCTGTAGATTGGTAGAATAGGATCGCCTTTTCACCCTTTCGCCTGGGAGGGACGTAAAACGTCTGCAAGTCCTGCACATTGTGAGCTTGAAGTGCGTCAAGATCCTTGTAGTGTTTCTGCGGCACCATGGTGATTTGCAAACTTTGATCATCGCCAGGGGATGCTTGTATTGACGGCCGACTGGAGAACACGGCATTAACCTTATCTTCAGAGTCACTTCCGAAGACCAACATGGGGGCGGACGGTCCCGGTTTGTTGCGCCGAGGCGGACCAGCGTAAACTATCTCTTCTTCTTCTTCGGCATCGCTCCCGAAAACAGGGATGGTGGCGGCGGCTTTGTTCTCCGGCTTGTGACACTTTTCTGTATCCTCGAAGTCTGGCAAAAAGTACTTCGCATCTTCATACTTGCAGACTTCGTTAACGGAGAATGGGTTCAGCTCACCTGTTATGGTATATTCGAAACCATCCTTGAAGTACTTCATACACTGATGTTGTGTCGAAGGGATGATGTTGTATTCGTGTAACCAAGGGCGACCGAGCAAGGCGTTGTAGCAGGTCTTGGCGTCAATGACGTGAAACTTGATATCCGTGACGAGCAGTCCGAAGCGTAATGTCAATATTACGGATCCGAGAGTCCGTGACGATTGGGAGTCGAAACCAGAGATGGTAATTTTGTCACGAGCGAGGTGTTGCACACTCATAAAGATTTCCTTTAACACCCGAACGTTAAGGAGATTGACGGAGGATCCATTATCCACTAGGATCTTGCCTATCTTGATATCATGGCAGTATCCAGAGACATATAGGGGACGGTTGTGGTCGCACGTGCCGAGAAGGAGGTCTTCGTCCCCGAAAGTGATGTCGGCCGTATGCACTTCCTCCAGTTCATCCTTCATCCTTTCAGTGACGAGGAAGGCTTGGAATTGCTCAGGTTCTTGTAACGCATTAATTAGTGAATCTCGCGCTTCTTTTGATAATAGGAGGGCATCGAGAATGCTAAGTTGAGAAGGTAGCTTCCTTAGGTGCGCCAGGATATTGTAGTCCACCTTACCCTTCCTGGGAGGGTCTTTGGTAGTCAGCACTTTCATGACTTGGTCATGTAAAGCGATATCCTCAGTGACATTTTCCTTTCCCTTATCTTTTCTATTTGCGGGCCCGAGATTCTTTTCTGGGAGCGTGCGATTGCGCAGCTGAATGTTCTCGCAGGCCTCCGATTCCTCCTCTTTCCCTAAAACGGATTCTTTAAAGAGAGGGCCCAGAGCCATTTCTTCATCAGAGTCGCTCCCAAAGGTGAGAACTTGTGACCCTCCGGCATTAACCATGTAACAGTTGCCAGTGGTTCTGTTGTGCCCGTCGGCAGTACTTCTTCGTTCCCGACGAGTCTTGCGTTTCATGCGCTTAAAATGTTGCCGATGAGCAACATATCCTTGCCACCATATCCTAAAGGCGTCGCATTCCTCCGTGGGGTGTGAAATTTTCCGATGATATGCGCAATAATCAGGGTGCCTCTCTGCCCCATTGAGCGTGTTTTCTTCCGAGGGTGGTAGCTTCATTCCCATTGACATGCCTTTGGCAAACCTTTTCCTCGTCTTGAATATCTTCTTGTCTGCCTCGGATGCCTTTCGATCTGGCGGGAGTACTTCAACTCTTTCGTTCAGTCGCCTGCATTTGGCTCCTTCCGATGCGGCCATCTCACACTCCTGCTCCGCTTTACTCTTTAGACGAATCTCGTCTAGAAAGGCGTCGATCATTTCATCTGTTGGCCACACACGCTCTGGTTCAGGCTCTGTCCCCAGTTTCCTAGCGCCAGGAGTTTTTTCATCGTCGGTAAACGAGTGGGAGATTACGTTACAATTCGCCACATATCCCTCAGATTCATCCGACGAACTCTCTCCATCATCTTCCTCTTGAAAGATGTGGTTGAGGAACTCTTGCAGCGTGACAGGAGTCCGCGCCTTTTGATTGTACTCTTCCATCGCGTCGATTTGCTTCTGCAAGTTCGTGCGCTTGTCCCCAGGCTTCACGGGCTTCTTGGATTTCTTCTTCTTTTTCTTCAAAGATTTTGACGGTTGGGCGTGAGTATTTAGGCCATCACCACGAGTCTTCGTAGTTGGGCACGGCTTCAACATCCCTTCGATAATTTGAGGTTCAAGCGGGTCCTTCCATTCGATCGCAGGGCATGCATGAAGGTCCCTCAGCATTCTTTTGGTTTTAGTTGACAGCACAACCTCTCATGGAGATTCTTCAATAAAGGAACAGGTTGCCCCCGGTGTATCTGCTTTCTTAGGAGTATGCGGCTGTGGTGGGTTCACCTTCCACTTTTCGGACAGTGCAAACTTCCCCTAGAGGTATTGATCTTCAATCCATCCTTTGAAGACGAAGCAATCCTCAATCGGATGATTTACCGTTTGATGATAAGGGCAATAGTTAGGGTTATTCACCTCAGTGGGTTGTGGCGGTCGTCTTGGATTTGGTAGGTTTATAAGTCTGTTGCGTACTGCCAGCTCGAATAACCGTTTCGTCTTGTCTCATGGGAACGAGTAGGGACGCTTCATCTTCTCATTATAATACCGGCGTCTTTCTTCCAATTGATCCACCAGCTTCGGGGCGTTGGGTTGCTGCTGGGCATTCGCGACGAAGGTTGCCCTTCCTTTACCCTTGTCGTTCCGAGGTTCCGACTTCGGGGGAGGTGGTCTATGACCCATCTGGTCCATCTGAGCCAACTTGTCGATTAAAGCCTGGAATGTGGTTGGCTTAAAGAACATCATAAACTGGGAGATAGTTGCGTGAGGGTCTAGGGTTCCCACGAACATGCCCACTGCGGGCACTTCCTCAATGCGTTGCTCGCATTTCGACCACAAATTCCGCCAGCGTATAGCATACTGACCCAAGTTTCGCCTGGTTTTACCCTGGCGTTAATCAATGTCGTTATTGGAGTGCGTTCGCTGGCGCTTGCGAATCGCTGAGTGAATAGCAACTCCATTTCAGCGAACGTCTTGATAGAATCGTTCGGGAGTTCCGAATACCATTCGAACGCTGTTTCTGATAAGCTGCCCATGAACTGGCGAAGCAACAGTTTATCATCACCGCCGGTGTTACCGCAAAGGGCCCTGAACTGGGCAACATGTTGGTGGGGATTGCCGGTCCCCTTATACACGTGGAATTTTGGTATTGTATAACCCGGCGAATATTTGATTTGGTCGTACCAGCTTGGATACGGCCGCCCCGTTTTTACGACTTGACCAGCTGCCTCAGTCGCATGATGAACCCGGATTTGCTGGGCTATATAATCGACCAAATCAGCCTTAGAGATTGTCTTCTCCTTGGCCGTTGAGAGGGCCGGTGGTGGATTTGACGTTTCTCCCCTGTCATCTTCAAGGAAGATCGGCGGATCCTCAGCGGGTGGGTCCTGTTGGATCATCATTCCTATCATATCTTGGAAGAGAAGGCCCATACGCTGTATGTTGGCTGCTTGTTCAGCAGCCTCTTTGTCCTTCTTCTCCAATATTCGGCGAAGGAATTCGGCGTTGGTTTCTTCCTCCTAGCGTTCGTCCGAGGACGTTTCTGGGTTTTCTTTTGGCCCGGTAAGTGCGGCCATAACATTCATCATTTCCTGGAGCTTTTGCTGTTGCTCCTGTGCTTTGGTCACCGACCGTGTAAGCGGTCTATGACCTGTAGACGCACGGCTGTCTTCCTTTCCTGACGCCATGTATACGGTATGGACCATCATGCCCCTAGACTTAGGGCGTCTGGGCTTAGTGCCTTTAGCTGTCGTTGCAGGCTGGGGGATCTTTTCTGGCTTCCTCTTTTTATGAGCAGTGGAAATTGAGGGGGCCGTTGAGGTGGGCACCCAGACAGCCGTTCGTGGTTTAGCCTGGTGACTGGCTTCCTGTTGGATTTTCAGCTTCTTGTGCTGGCGAGAGAAATTTGGATCGATCATCGAGTCTCGGGCCTGCCGCCAGACTTTATAGATTCGGGAGGACAGCCGTTGAGGAGATTTGGGCTGTTCTGGCTTTACTTCTATAGCCCTTTTCAGCGGATGGGGAGACTTCTTTAGCACCGCAGTAAGAGAATTCCTTCGCACCTTATTTAGCATCTCGAAGCTGTTCCCAGTTGGAACGGCAGCATTAATTTCCACCGTTGGGGTTGGTGGAGTTATCCCAAAGGGGGAGTTGCCCCCAGCCTTCCTTACTCGGCGCCAGTGGCGACGTCGAGCGTGTCGAGCGGACGGCGTTGGTTCAGCGGTGAGGATGGCGTCGTCTTGCCCCCTGCGTAGGTGGGGGGTCGTTGCTGGTGTTAGCCTGTCAAAGACCGATGTCCTTTGGGTAGCCGGAGCGGGAGCTGGAGCCATCAATCTTGTAAAGACCGACTTTTTGGCAGGGGAAGCCGCATTGACGACTTCAGAAGCAGGACCGGTCACTTTCTTAGAAGCAGCCTTCTCTGGGATTGTAGGCCCCATTGTGGGTCCACAGGAGTTCTGGCCCAATCTAGAGAAGACCGAGGCGCTGGTGTTGGGCGACCCGTTGAGAGGGGCCGCGGTAGGTGTAAGACGATCAAAGACCGACTTCTTGGGAGCTTCCTTTGTCAGCACCGGAGCAGTGAAGCTTGTCGGCGGGAGCATGGTCCCAAAAAACAATCCTGTGGTGGCTCCAGTGACCTGTTCCACGGGCATTGTGAATAGCGAAGCAGCTTGGGGTCCATAGGCTATACCTCCTGGCGAGGCAGAGCGTTGGTCGCAATTGCAGTCCGAGCAGTTGGAGCATTTCGCAGAAGTAGAAGCCATCGATTCTTTGCTTTCTGCAATAAGCAAGACGCCAATTCTTAGTATCTTGAAACCCAAGGGCAACCATTAGCGAACCGCGATTGGTTCGCGAATCACGACACACGAAGTGTGGAGTGGAAAGAGGAAAAGGTCCCACCGGGCGTGCCAGAATCTGTTCCCCTCCGAAGGACGGCGCGACTGGACGTCTTGCCTGAAATTCGGGGCAGATGCTAATTGGTGCTATCCGTCCACCTCTCCGAAGATGCCAAGTTGATTTATGGCACCGTACATCGAAGGTTTGAACGGATGCGTCCGATGTAGCAGACTGCGTCAGATTCCCCCTCGCTTGAGGGGTTTTTTTGATTGTGGGGACGCTCTTCCCTGCAGGCGTAAGCCCCTGCAGTTAATTACGCTACCGCATCGCGGTAACCACTTTCTCCTTCTCCAGATGGTCACTTCGTGTCGTGTGTATTTATTTTATGTTTAGTTGCCCGTGGATTGTATACGGAGACTTAGTTATGTCGTCGCCCGTAGGGCGTGGACTAGTCCAAATCCGTATTATCTTAGATTTGGGTTTGGGGGTTTGGGTTTAAGGATACGTTAGCCTCATTTGAGCCTAAGATCGACTTAAACGTTTGTTAAGGAGACGTTAGTCTAGTTTTGAGACTAAGATCGACTTAACGGGGTCGTTTAGATCCGACAAGAGAGCAATAAAAGGGGGGAGCTCTGTTGTTTAGTTTAGTGACGTTACGGTCGGTAGGTAGTTTAAGGACATTGCGGTCCATAGATAGTTTAAGGACATTGCGGTCCGCGGGTAGTTTAAGGACATTGCGGTCCATGGGTAGTTTAAGGACATTGCGGTCCAATGTTAGTTTTAAGACATTGCGGTCAAGGTTAAGGACCTCATAGTCCGTGGATTTAGGGACTCCACAGTCCGTAGTTAGTTTTAAGACATCCCGGTCAAGGTTAAGAACCTCATAGTCCGTGGGTTTAGGGATTCCACAATCCGTTGTTAGTTTTAAGACATCCCGGTCAAGGTTAAGGACCTCATAGTCCATGAGTTTAAGGACCCCACAGTCCATATCAATGTGCGGTCATCGGGACCCGTCACCTCTTTGAAGACGTTGAGGGATTACAACGCCAAGTATCAAAGGAGTGAAGAGATGTACCCTTGAGCCGGGGTGGATTAAATAGTCTTTGGCCCAATTTGGGATCAAGACCAATTAATTATGTTATGAGCCCATTAGCCTAGTTAAGTCTGAATTGAGGACTTATGGCCATCTTGGGCTAAGTCCAATCATGTTCGGAATATTGGCTTCCTGTTGGTCCATTGAAGGAGAGGCTTTGCCTCTGGCCATTTAGCCAATTGGTCTAACGTTAATTCAACAGTGTTGAACACTGGGATTAAGTTAGTGTTTTAACACTAAAAGACAGTTGGTGTTAAACACCAGCAACAGGGGTTCAAATTAGTGTTAAACACTAGAGCAAATCGGTGTCAAACACTAGCAGCAGAGGCTTTAAATTAGTGTTAAACACTAAGATATTCAGTGTTAAACACTGCAAATAAAGTTCTTTGATTAGTGTTGAACACTAAGGCCAAACAGTGTTTTAACACTGGATTCAGGGGTTCCAATTTAGCGTTAAACACTAAGGCAAGAGGGGTCACGTGGTAGCACGTGAGGGTGCCCTCCCTTCATTTGTTCTGTTAAGAATATCGCATCTTTTGGAGCATCACGTGCCCTCACGTGACGGGCGTTTAAATGCTTGTATGTTAAAGCCTCTGCCAAGGGTCACGTGGGTCACGTGAGGCTCTGCCTCAAAGGGGCTTTTCTGTAGATCTTTTTGGGGGTCACGTGGTGACACGTGACCCTGCCTCTATGTATGTTTTTTAGAAGATTTGTTAATCCCTTTCAGGAATTAAATTCCTCGTAGGGTTGAACCCTAACAATAATTTTAGAGGAATTAAATTCCTATTTCCTTTTGAAGATTTATATTCTGGGATAGAGTTGAACTCTGGATTTTCTGTAGGAATTAAATTCCTCATATATGTGAAGAACTGAATTCTATCATAGGGTTAAACCCTAATAAAAGCTTTAAGGAATTAAACTCCCACTCTCTGTTAAAGAATTATTCTGGGGAATGAGATTCCGTCATAGGGTGAAACCCTAATCTCTTCTTTCTTAAGGGAATTAAATTCCTGTTGTTTTAACAGAACTAAGTTCTTAACTAGGGTTAAACCCTAATTCCGTTCATTCTGAAGGAATTAAATTCCCATAACATAGGGTCAAACCCTAATTTTATTTTAAAGGAATTAAATTCCTATAGTTCTATGAGAATTAAATTCTCATGCTTTCATTCCCTCTCTATGCTTTGGATCTGCATGGCAGGATCTCAACCCATTGAGAATTAAATTCTCAACTCAAGGGCAGATGTGCACTTTACAGATCCTCCACCAAAGAGAGAACTATGTTCTTCTGTTTTATATCAGAGTTAAACTCTGTTGAGAATTAAATTCTCTTTTTCTTTCAAAAAGCCTTCCCTTTCTTACCTAGGGTTTTCTTTTGCAGAAGATCCAAATTCCTCCAAAGTATCAAGGCTCTCTTCTTCTTTTTTTTGTATCGATTCCTTTCTGCATATCTCCCTCTGTGTGTCTCTTGGCTCCTATTTATAGGAGAAGCCGAATCAATTAGTTTTGGTGAATCTTTCATTGATAGATTTAATTTGTATTCACCATTCGTTTTGGACCTTTGGATTATTAGGTGAATTTTATTCACCATTCGATTTTAAATCCAGAGATTCTCCTTTGTTATTTCGGTTAGATCTTAAGGGGAAATCTTTCCAAGTTCAGGCTTATTCCATAGATAGGTGATATTTAATCACCTTTAAATATTTAGTTCAATCGGTTCCAAATAATCATTTTCCTTTGGAAAGATTTGAAAGGTCTTTTCTCAGAATTTACTTCTGTTAACAGATAGGCTTTGAAAGCCGGTCACGTGTGGCCACGTGACCCTTGGTCACGTGTGGCCACGTGACCCCCTTGGAACGAGCACTCTTCTTTCTTTTTGCGTTCTGTCTTCTGGTCGCTGCTTAGCTGTCACGTGCCACCACGTGACCCCTGGTCACGTGTGAGCACGTGACCCTCGTCTGGAGCCTTTTTCTTGATTTAATTAGAGAACTGTTGTGTCTTTGCCGCTGCTTTTAAATGTCACGTGCCGACACGTGACCCTGGTCACGTGGGAGCACGTGACCCTTTCTGAAGCCCTTTTCTTTAACTGGATCTGCCTTGCCGATACTTTTAGATGTCACATGCCAACACGTGATTGCTGGTCACGTGTAAGCACGTGACCCTTTTCTGAAGCCTCTTCCGTAGGCTTTCCTGATTTTAAATCAGGAAACAGGACTGTTCCGGATTCATTTCTATGACGGTCTCCACCGGCGGCGGAGATCTTTTTAGTACGGCGGTAGGCGAATTCCTGCGCACCTTATTCAGCAGCTCAAAGCTGTTCCCGGTTGGAACAGCAGCATTAATTTCCACCGTTGGAGCCGGTGGAGTTAGCCCAGAGGGGGGTTGCCCCCGACCTTCCTTACCCGGCGCCAGTGGAGACGTCGAGCATGTCGAGCCGTTGGTGTTGGTTCAGCGATGGGGATGGCTTTGTCTTGCCCCCTGTCCAGATGAGGCGCCGCTGGTGCCAGCCTCTTGAAAACTAACGTCTTTTGAGTAGTGGTATCAATCTGTCAAAGACAGACCTTCGAGCACGAGCGGGAGCCGGAATAGTCAGTCTTGTAAAGACCGACTCTTTGGCAGGAGAAGCCGCCTTGACGACTTCAGGAGCAGGGATGGCTATCCTTTTCGGAATAACCTTTTCTGGGATTGCGGGCTTCATCACAGGCCCACAGGAATTTTGGCCCAATCTGGCGAAGACCGAGGAGCTGGAGCTGGACGACCCGTTGAGAGGGGTCGCGGTAGTAGCAAGCCGATCGAAGACCGACTTCTTGGGAGCTTCTGATGTTGGTACAGGAACGGTGAAGATCGTTGGCGGGAGCATGGTCCCGAAAAACAATCTAGTAGTAGCCTGGGTAATCTGTTCCACCGGCATCGTGAACAGGGAAGCCGCCTGGGGCCCGTAAGCTATGCCCCCAGTTGAGGCAGAACATGGGTTGCAGTTGCATGTGGAACACTTCGAGCAGGTGAACGCCATTGATCTTTGCTTTCTGCACCAAGCAAAACGCCAAATCTCAGTATCTCGAACCCAAGGGCAACCATTAGCAAACCACGATTCGTTCGTGAACACGACACACGAAGTGTGGAGTGGAAAGTGGAAAAGGTCCCACCGGGCGTGCCAGAATCTGTTCCCCTCCGAAAGACACGGCGGAGACGTGATGTACGTCCTGCCTGAATTTCGGGGTAGATGCTAATTGGTGCTATCCGTCCACCTCTCCGAAGATACCAAGTTGATTTATGGCACCATGTATCGAAAGTTTAAACGGATGCGGCCGATGTAGCAGACTTCGTCAGATTCCCCCTCGCTTGAGGGGTTTTTGATTGTGGGGACGCTCTTCCCTGCAGGCGCAAGCCCCTGCAGTTAGTTATGCTACCGCATCGCGGTAACCACTTTCTCCTTCTCCAGATGGTCACTTCGTGTCGTGGGTGTTTGTTTTGTTTGTGGTTGCCCCTGGATTGTATACGGAGACTAATTTATATTGTCGCACATAGGGCGTGGACTAGTCCAAATCCGTATCTTTCTTAGATTTGGGTTTGGGGGTTGGGTTTAAGGATACGTTAGCCTCATTTGAGACTAAGATCAACTTAAACGTTGCTAAGGATACGTTAGTCTAATTTTAGACTAAGATCAACTTAACGGGATCGTTTAGATCCAACAAGAGAGAAATTGGACTCTATTGTTTAGTTTAGTGACATTGCGGTCGATTAGTTTAAGAACATTACGGTCCATTGTTAGTTTAAGGACATCTCGGTCCATTGTTAATTTAAAGACATTGTGGTCGAGGTTAAGGACACCATAGTCAATGGGTTTAAGGACCCCACAGTCCAATGTTAGTTTAAAGACATCACGGTCGAGGTTAAGGACATCATAGTCCATGGGTTTAAGGACCCCACAGTCCGATGCTAGTTTAAATACATCATGGTCGAGGTTAAGGACATCATAGTCCATGAGTTTAAGGACTCCACAGTCCGTGAAATGTGTGGTTGTCGGGACCCGTCACCTCTCTGAAGACGTTGAAGGATTACAACGACAGATATCAAAGGAGTGAAGAGATGTACCCTCGAACCAAAGTGGATTAAGTGATCTGTAGTCCAATTTGGAACAAAGATCAATTAATTATGTTGTGAGCACATTGGGTCAGTTGAGTCTGAATTGAGAACTTATGGCCAACTTGGGTTAAGTCCAATTAAGTTTGAAATATTGGCCCTTTGTTGGACCATTAAACACTTGTCTGGGTTCAAGCCCACATTATTTAGCAATGCTAAACAAGAGTTTGAGGGCTTTGATGATATTTTTATCTTTGACTGAGCATTAAACATTGTAGCTCTGAATTTTACTCAATTTTAAGATTCAGTTGAAGGGGAGTCTTTTGCCTCTGGAAAATTAGCCAATTTGGCTAAAAGTAGTATTAAACACTAGAGAACAGTAGTGTTAAACACTAGAAAACAACAGTGTTAAACACTAGAAATAAGATTCTCAAATTAGTGTTAAACACTAAAAGACAATCAGTGTTAAACACTGGAAATAAAGCTCTCGAATTAGTGTTAAACACTAGAGAAGAAGGGGTCACGTGGGGACACGTGAGAGCACCCAGAGCTTTCTCCTTTTAATTTCCGGGGATCTTTTCAGGGGTCACGTGGGGACACGTGACCTTGGTTCTTTGCATGCTTTAATTCTCTTTATCTTTAAGAATTAAATTCTCTGTAGGGTTAAACCCTGATTACGATTCTGCAGGAATTAAATTCCTATTTTTGAAAGAATTAAATTCTTATGTAGGGTTAAACCCTAATTTTCTTTAAAGGAATTAAATTCCCATATATGTAAAAGAATTAAATTCTTGTATAGGGTGAAACCCTAGTTCTGTCTTGGAGGATTTAAATTCCTATAAATTTGGGAGAATTAAATTCTCAATTAGGGTTGAACCCTGGTTTTTATCCGTCTTGAAGGAATTAAATTCCTGTAATTTTAGGAGAATTAAATTCTCATATAGGGTTAAACCCTAGTTTCATCTTGGAGGAATTAAATCCCTATAAATTTGAGAGAATTAAATTCTCTGAACCCAATCCTCCCTCTAAGTCTTGGATCTGCATGGAAGGATCTCAACCCGATGTGAATTAAATTCTCAACCTATGGGGAGATGTGTTTCTGCAGATCTTCAACTAAAGGAAGAACTAAGTTATTTTGCAGAAGAGTTAAACTCTTAGATTTTAAGAATTAAATTCTCTGTTTGAAGTTTTGATTCCCTTTCTTTTCTCACCTAGGGTTTTCTTTTTTGAGAATTAAATTCTCCTTTCTTTTCTCTCTGAAATTTCAAGATTTTAAAACTCTATATCTCCAAAAACCCCTCTCTTTTTCTTTTATTCTTGGCTCCTATTTATAGAAGAGGGAAAAGAATCAATTTGTTTAATGAATCTTTCATTGAAATATTTTGTTTGTTTTCATAATTAATATGTGCCTTTAGATCATTCAATGAATTTTATTCACCGTTGGATTTTCAATCCAAAGATATTCTGTTTGTTATTTTCGGTGAGATTTAGGGAAATCTTTCCTTATCTAAGATTTTTCCATAAATTGGTGATATTTAATCACCCCTGGATTTTTAATCCAACGGTTCTCTCTAATCCTTTCCCATTTGGAAAGATTTTAGAGAAATTTAGAATTTTAATTCTATTAAACTGTAAGGCTTTCAAAGCCTGTCACGTGCTGGCACGTGACCCTTGGTCACGTGTGAGCACGTGACCCTTGGTCACGTGTGAGCACGTGACCCCCAATTAAGTCCTTTTCTCAGCCGCTTATTTATGCTTCTGTTTTAACCCCCACGTGTTAACACGTGACTATTGGTCACGTGTGAGCATGTGATACCTCATTGAGGTAATTCCTTCAGCCGTTTGTTTTTATTTATGTTTTAACTATCACGTGTCAACACGTGACCATTGGTCACGTGTGAGCACGTGACCCCCAATTGGGTCCTCCTTTAGCCCTTTGTTTATAATTATGTTTGCTTAGATTTTAACCTTGTAAATAGATCACGTGTTAACACGTGACCCTTGGTCACGTGTGAACACGTGATGCCTCTTTGAGGAAGACCCTGATTTTTAATCAGGGAACAAACCTTTCTTAAAATTTAACTATAGAAAATATATGTCAGTGCAGTTTATTTAGAAATAGGCAAATTTTGAGTTCAGTTCTAGGTCTAAGTCAAAATAAGCGAAGAGTATTGAAATTTTTATTTGAAATGTAAGTCTGAAAAATAAAATTATGAACCTTTAGTCTAAATCCTGAAAATATATGCCCTACTACATGCACATACACGCACCTTGAAACTTGGAATAGTAGAGAATACCTTGAAATGCTCTTGTCTAAAATTCTTAGAATGAAACAAAATAAAATAAAAGTATAAGTGGTAAATAAAGAGATAAAAAAAATGAACACTGGTTTTGTAATTACTCAAGGCGGCATAAATAAAAAAAATATAGCAAGGGTGCTTTATCACCTAGTGCCTTAGACCAACTGGCTTGGGAGTCACTGCTAAGCCTTAGGTATTGTAAAACGAGGAATTACGCCTGAATGCGCAAGAACATTTTGTAATCGGCCGTTTAGTACCTTAAGAAATATTAACGGTCGCATGAAGAATGTGTGAGCAATTTCATCTAAAATTCACTAACTAAAAGTACTTTGGACGATGGACAAGAGCATGATAACTTGAATTGAATTTCTAAGTGTAGGGGTTACACACACGTAGGGATATATGATTGGGGTTTGGATGAGAGATAGGAATGAAAGATAGACCTTATATCTTAAGTAAAAAACGATAAAAATTCCTGAGTTGAGATTGCACCTTAGAAGGAAAATTCAAAAGATACTGAAAGCTTAATAAATTTGCAAAACATATACGATCTTAAGTTAAATGAAAAGTGAGTGTGAAAATACGGGTTGATGATTTCTAAGTTGAAGATAATAGAATTTCTTGCAAGAATACTGAATTGAAGAATTAGAGTGAATGACCAAATTGATTGGATTTTGCGGGTAGTATCCGCTGAAAACTCTCAGAAGACAACACTGCTCCTATTAGGGACACCTAGAGGTTTAACGGCTTGTTGCACGAGCTCGGTGCAATCGCGCTCCCTGTGAAAGTGAGATTAGGATTTTTTTCCGAGAATAAAACTGGCTTTGCTCGGGACGAGCAAAAGATAAGTTTGGGGGTATTTGTTCATATCGGAATTTTGCATTATTATATCGCCCATTCTTAATCACATTACACATAAATAGGTGCTTTTAATCCATGTCTGCTAAATAGTTGCAGGTTATAGGTTCTCAGATCGTTACAATGAAATTCATGAAAAGTCGCTACAAATGTGAGATTACGACCAACAATAGATGAATATGTATGATGCCGCCTACCAATTCAAGAAACAAATGAAAAATATTAGACAGTTCAATGCACAAAGTACAAGGGCAGCACAAGATTCAAGACTTCAAAGCAAAGCTCAAGGCAAAAGTCCACATCATTCTGCACTGCTGGAAATCTGGAAGAAATTAAAAGAGATTCTGAGAAACCAAGTGAAAAAAACAGAAGTTAAAAGCAACATGAAGCAACCCTGAGGAATTGAACCCATGATCCCACCAATTGGCCGCGGAACCGCGGCCAAACAGGCCTTTCTGCCGCGGTTCCACGGCCATATGATGCACGTGTCGGTGGATGTCGGTACTTTGACCTGGCTTTCTTTGGGTAGTTTTGTAAATGCATGTATGGATCAGAATGTAACCTATGGTTTTTTCCTATCTATAAATAGGAAAATTGAAAGCCAAATGAAGGCATGCCTCTTTTTAATTCTTAAATTTAAATTTCTATTCCATTTGTAATGCGTTGTTGAGAGGTCATCAATAAAGTAAGTTTTACTTTTATCTCGCATTCTTTTATTATCTGAATTTAATTCCTGCAAATTTTTATCTGTTCTTTTATTATCTGCAATTTAATTCATCTATTAAAAAAATGAATCTTATTGTCACTTTCCTAATGAGTGAGTAATTCCTCACTTATTAGGGTTAGGATAGAGAAGGTTTGAGAGAAGGAAATTTCTCTCACTCCTTTGTTTGCCCATATAATTTTTAGAATACGGACTCTTTTTAAATCAACCATAATCCGTTCACTACGGCACCCTATCCTACGTGATAGCGGTGATTCCCTAGTTAGACCGGGTGTGGTTGAATTAACCGGAGGTTAGGGTTAAGAGCCAAGAACGGACGGACATGGACCAAAGGGAAGAAACTTAGTTTCTTCCTAGTCGTGCTAATCCCCGTTGTTGACTATTACCCTAACACCTATATTCTTAACTAGGGCATTGATAGAAGCGAGAAGAATCCCTTTTTCGAACTAAGCTAATCCTAACCCTAGCAAGCCTTTAAATCAATTTATTCTCATTCTTAGATCGTAAAACAAAACCTACCAAAGATGGGACTTAACTCGTTAGAATTTAAAGAAAAGAACACCATTTCCCTGTGGATCGACTCGTACTCAACCGGATAGCTACCAAGCGACACCATCTTAATTGCGGTATTCTTAAATTTAAACACGCACGCAAAAAACTAGAAACAATCAACAGCTCTACTGAGTCGTGCAAACAGGTTTTAGTTGGGTGTAGTCCCGAGCCACATGAAAGCAGTGAGCAATTGTTGGGGATTCGTCTCTCCCGGTATACGGAGTCGATATCGCACTGTGTTTAGTTGGCCAGCACCATAAGACCTTAGCTAAGGCAGTTGGGATTTACTGATAGTTAGATCAGTAGTTTCCCGGATTGGTCCCGAGCCACATCGGCATGAATTATCGGGTTATCAGGGTCTGACGTTTACCACCCCTAGACCCAGTATGCAATACTCTTGGACGAAGAGACCAGATTGTACGGAGATTGTCACAGATAGGCTCAGTAGAGGATCGGATGAGTTTGCTCGTCGGCCTTCCTGTTCGACAAGTACCCGAATAGCCGTTAAGTACAGCTAGTGTCGCTGACGTGCTTTTCGTTATGGATTTATCCAGTAAGTTGCTGCCAGCGTACTATCGATTCTTTAGAGTCTCACACAGAGGGTTTTCCTGGTTTAGGTGAAATGATGTAGTAGTCTTATCTTGATATGTGCAGAGTTCCGATCTAATGATTGTACCGGCTACCCGTACTTTCGATCGGACGGTTGATAATACTAGCCGACTTAGAATTGAGCCGGATTATTAAATCAGGTATTGATTTAATAATTTACATATAAATATTTCGATATGTATATTCTAGTATTATATTCTTTGTGTTATTCTATCTCTTTGGGTATTCGTATTTTGATACGAATACAAGTATGTATATACGGTAGAGTATATTCCATATTTATACGGAAAATATTCTAAAAGGCGGACAACTCATTTTTGGTTTGTCCATTTATTTATTTAAATGGAAAATGAGGTGTAAAGATAGTGAAGGGAGAATTGTGAGAACTATGCTTGAATAGTCTTGACAAATGAATTGTATATTCATTTGTGCAAACTATTCAAGTATGGTTGCTATATTTTTATTGTAAAAACCATGCTTGATTATTTCTCTCACTTGATGGAAAAATCATTCTCACAATTTGCTTCTCTCTCCTCACTAGCCTTTCTTGAGCTCCTCCTTCTTCATTTTCCTCCCTACTATCTCATGAGTTGAGAATTAAGGATGAAAGAGAGATAGAAATATGCTAGAACAACTCACTATATTACTAGACGTCCTAGTTTGGCAAGTTAGGACCTTTAATTGCTCAACTTGATTTTTAGTGTGGAGCTAAAGCCATGGACCATATCTCTCAGGTGGATCGTCTTCGATGGAGAAAGACTGGCAATCAAAACTCAAACACGGAGATCCCATGGAGCTAAGGAAGAAGGTAGAAAATTGAAGGACACGCATCTTTTGGTATAACACTTCTATCATAGTAGTTAACCTTTTTGTATTTTGTCTAGTTTAAATGTTTGATTTCGATTCAAGGGTTTGTAGTTTCTAGCGTCTCTAGAATTTTTGTTCTTCATTCCGTATAGGCCGCGGTTGTGACGGCTAAGGCGTTAGAAACCCTAACAGGGCCACACAAGGTCAGCCTTGCACTTGTGTAGCCTGCACCTACGGGCCTGTCCAGCTTGGGCCAACCTTTGGTTTAAGCCTGATTAGTAAATTTTTAATTTAAAGATTCGCTTTTTAAGATTCAAATTCAAATTTTCAGTTCTTTTTAAAGAAAATCCTTCTTTGTTTTCGAAAATTTCTCAGAGAAGTCCTTTAAACTTTTGTTTAGCATTAAACCCTCGGTTTAAAATAGAAAATTTTCGTAAATCTCCCTATAGCTTATAAAAATTACATTTTTAACAGAATAAAAACTTCGAAAAACCACAATTAAGGTTAAGGCAAGGATTTTGCAAGCGGGTGGGCATGAAGCCGCCGCCGCCGCAGTGCGGCTCGTCATGGCGCAGGACCGGTGGCTGCAGTCGATGCATCATCAGCGCGGCCCCATCACTTGCCCCTCAATTTCAATCTAATATTTAATAATAATAATAATAATAATAATAATTATTATATGAGAATAATGGAGGAAAGAGGGCATAAGAGGGAATTTCCTTCTATGGCGTCGAAAAAATACACCCTCTCTTATTTTTTTCCGATGATCGGCACCCACCATCTTTATCGTTATCATATAAGATGTGGGTACACCAAATTTTATGTGATTCTACAACTTTTTCACCGTTAATTTAGTGGGTTCAAAATTAACGGTTTACCGACAATAGAACTTTTTACATTGCTAAATCAACGGTGAAAAAATTGTAGAATCACATGAAATTTGGTGTACCCACATCTTAGATGATAACAATGAAGATGGTGGTGCCGATCATCGAAAAAAATGATGGAGGGAGTATTTTTTCGATGCCATAGGAGGAAATTCCCTCCTATGGCATCTTTCCTCCATTATTCTCTCTGTGTGTGTATATATATATACCAAAAACATATTTTTCCATTTAAAAACATCAAATTTAATCCTCAAATCACAACTCTCAATAAAAAGACCTCAGGTTATCTATTATGCAATATTTTTAAAATCGATCAAACAATTTAAAAATGCAAATTTTTGCGTTTTAATCTAATGGACCTACAAAGACCCACATCTATTGCATGATCAAATATAAGAACGGTGTAAGAATGATGATCAAAGACCTTATCGAGGCTTTGATATCATTGTAGGCTGATACAAAACAATCCGTCATGATGTTGATTCCTAATTCAACACTGTATGTATCTAGCACGCAGCAAAATAAAACTAATGGCCTACAATAATTATGAAGAAGATTTACGGCAATTGAATCTGCAGTATAGGTCTTTCTTCTAACCTTCTAGATGGCGGGTCACAACTGCACAGTTTCAAAGGAAAGACTTCAACCGATGAAAGTTGGATAGTCAACCAGAGATGTAAGAGAGAACTCATAAACCTAGATTTTTGAAAGAGGACTAAACCCTACACATTGCTTTCTTATATCAGGCCTCTAAATGGGCCCTGAATATATAGCCTATGAGAGATTAGATAAACGGCATATATTGACTCGAGCCCGACCCTAGACTTACTAGGGTTCGGAACTTTGGCCAGCCTAAGCATCCGCACCTAACAGTACGGGCGAATTGGTCAAGTCGAGCCCTACTGGGGTTTGGTCTAGGCTAATGGGCCAGGTCGCCAACCCATTGACTTGCCACTTGATCGGGCAGGTTCGGGCAGGCGCAACCCAAAATCCAACAACTGCTATTATCGACCATATAGTTTATCACTAATATCAAGGACAGAGCTAAGGAAGGCATGCATCCCCCAGGATCGAAGTTTCTCGCAAATTTTATAGTAACCGCCCTTAATTTATCAACTGCCATATCTTTATTTGGCATATATTAGATGATTGTCGTTAGAATAACTATACTAGCAAGTGTCCCCTGCGGTCCACTTACCCATGATGTTGCCCAAAAATATGTTGTTGCATAGATGACGAAAATCATAATTATATTTTATTGCATGCAAATCTTTCAAGCCCGAACTAAATCCTCTCGAAATAATTAGAAAATTTCTTCACTTTCTCTCAAAACAATTCCATAAAAGTATTTGCCCTTACAAATTTCTATAAATTGTATGTACTCAACCAATGACAAATTGCATTTGAAAATTTCTGCCATCATCGTTGATTACATTTGAAATTTGAAAAGATTTTCTCCAGAATCTTCTTGCCATCATCATTGATTGTTGTCGACTTCCGACCTTCTCCAAAAGATGGTTATATTCATGTAATCATGGACTCTTTTCTTGCTAAATTTCATATTATATAATTCTACACATTGCTTTTAATATATATTTTAAAACTGTATATAACTTTTAATATATATTTTATAGCCTTATTGGAAGTCGATCTATGGTATACATATTTTCTTATAATTATCCATATCCATATTTGCATCTGTCTACGACCACATGATATGAATAAGATAACATCTACATCTGATCTGTATCCAATCAATGAGAACGGATACAAAGTAATAGTGAAAGTGTTCATTGCAATTTTTCAAAAGATATCTAAGCCTCGTCTAATTTTCAATGCATGTACGGATACAAAGTAATAGTGAAAGTGTTCATTGCAATTTTTCAAATGATACCTAAGCCTCATCTAATTTTCAATGCATGTACGGATATAAAATAATAGTGGACAAGCTTATCCGATCGATGAAAACGCATACAAAATAATAGTGAAAAGTGTTGATTGCAATTTTTAAAAATATATCCAAGCCACATCTAGTTTTTCATGCATCTACATATACACTACATATACGAAGTAACAGTGGAAGAGCTGATTGCAATTTTTTAGCTACTTTGTGATTTTTCCGAAGAAAAAATATAGAATAATTTGTAAATATTCCAGTCAAGAAAATTCTATTTTTTGTGTGTTGAAAGTGAAGAATGTTATTTGTAAAGAAATATAGGGTGGGGTGATGAAATTTTCCAGCAAGTGAAGACAATAAAAAAGCTTTTCCATAATAGCTTGAGATGGTAAATTTAGGGGCAAGGATTAATTTTCATGCATGTGCATGAAAATTGAGGCTGATTCCTTAAGAATTTCTTAAGAGGCAAATGCTAATTTTTCATGTATTAGCATGAAAAGGAGGTGATTGATTACTTAAAAAACAATGGTCAAATTCGAATTAACCTTAGAATTAAGGGGGTGGAGTTAATTTTCCGCAAAAAAGAACAAAAATGAGCTTGATCTGGGACACCTTGTATACAGTGTATATATATAGAGAGAGAGTGTGCGTGTCTGAGGGAGGGTGCATATGAGGGAATTTCGTACTATAGCGTAAAAATTATAATCTCCACCGTTTTCTCGATGATCGGCATCCATCACCTTCTTCTTTATCATGTAAGATGTGGATATACCAAATTTCACATGATTCCATAACTTTTTCATCCTTAAATTAGTAATGTAAAAAGTTCTATTGTCAGTAAACCGCTAATTTTACACCCGCTAAATCAACGGTGAAAAGGTGGTGAAATCAGATGAAATTTGGTGTATTCACATCTTAGATAATAAAGATGGAGGTGATAAGTGCCGATCCTTGAAAAAAATGGTAAAGGTTGTAATTTTTTGACACCATAGGAGGAAATTATCTCATATGGTCCCTTTCTTCCATTATCCTCACACACGCGTACTAGTTTTTGCACGTGAAGAATTAATAAGGTCATTACAATTTACAAACAAAATTGATAGTCTCATATGTGAATACTATGTACAATCATTAGCATACACTCATACTGTATTTAAAAGATTTGTTTTCTGTTCTTAGAAAATAGTTGTATAATTTATTAAAAAAAAATTAAATTTTGATATATTTATAAAATCTTTAAAATATTCTAAATATTAGTTTTGAGGAGAGAAGAAAATGCAACAGAAAAAACTATAGTGTTTTTCTATGAAATAATATAGATAACTAAAGTTATTTATTTTGATTGAGTTTTTAAAAACAATTAAAGTGGTATTCTGATTAATGATGCTATCATCATTTATCGTGGGATTTTATCACTAACTAGTTATATACATCCAACTGTTAAATCACAAATCCAACGGTAAAAAACATTTGAGTAAGAGATTCCCTCTCCTCATAGAAGTAGAATGGTCCAACTCTTAAATAAGATATGACGACAAAAAATTTCATCAATTTGCTTATATATATATATATGTGTGTGTGTGTGTGTGTGTGTGGTGGTGGTGGGGGGGGGGGGGGGTTAGCAATAGGATGAGATGGGATTTTTAAAGTAAAATGGAAAAATCCAATAATCATGCATCAATCAAAATGACGATCGGTTTCATATATCTTGTTTTACATGTCAATCAACATATGTGCACAAGAATTTAGATATTTAGACACTTCTAAGATATGGATATCATGGTCGCAAAATAGATAGTTGTTAAAGCATATCGTAAAAGTTGCATACATTACATATCCTTGATGGAAGACTTGCAAACCTCCAAATTCTCTAATTTCTTATACACATACATATTTTGACGCATAGAATATAATGGAAAAATTCGATCGTAGATCCAACGGTCGGATTTTTCCACCGCACTTTAAGAATTTCATCCCACCATCTCATCACATATATATATCTGCAAATTTCCTAATACTTCATATTTTCTTAAATGTATCAATTTTATATATTAGATTAAGAAAATAACTGTATAAATTGTAAATGGAAGTAGTAATTTGGATACCAACTAGTTGATTTGCACAGTTATTTCAATTCATATGCCCATTAACCATTAAAAATATTGATTAGTCGTTACATTGGAACGCTACACAATCCATAAATCATTAGTGATAACTACAAAAGCTGCAAAAAATATTGATGGGCTTTCACTAAAACGCCCTCATATTTCGCTAATTACTAAAAATCGCATCCACATTTCGTATTATTTCAAAGACCCTCATAAATTTAAATTGCACTAAAAATCCCCACTTACTAGTTTTTCATCAACACTACTACAATGAGTGGTTGCCCATACAGATATAGGAATTCATAGGGGCAACTTTTTATTTCCCCTACGAATTAATCCGTAAAGCCATCGGTTTGCCCCTACAGTACCCACCGTAGTGGTATAAATAAATTAAAAATTATTAAAATGTAATCTTTTATTTGATCCTACAGAGCCGCAAAAGAAAGCCCTACGGATTAATCCGTAGGGGCAACAAAGGGTTATTTATAAAAAAAATAAAGCTAAATAATTTCCCAACGTCCCCAAAATTTCCCACCAACTCTCGATTGACCACCCGCGCGTGCATCATCGCCACAACACTCGTCGTCGATTTTATCGTCGCCACCACACCCATTGTCGTCGATATCCCCGTCGCCACCACACTCTTGTCATCGCCACCACTGTCTCGCAACGAGCTCGTCGAACTCTTTACCGCAACCACAGTCTCGTCGAGTTCCATCCCCGGCCTCCTCCGTCTCGTCGAACTTTTTTCCACCGGCCGGTGACTACTAAGATGAGTTAATTTCGATTTTGAGCTTATAATTATGCTTTTTTGTGTTATTGTTGTTGATTTTAGGGTTAGGGTTAGGTTTATAGCTAGGGACGGATTAATTAGGGGTAAATTAGGGTTAGGGTAAATTAGGCAGGGTTAGGGATCGGTTGATATTTAGGATTAGGGTTAAGGTTAGGATTATGGTTAATTAGGTAGGGTTAGGGTTACGGTTATGGTTAATTTGGGTTAATTAGGTAAAATAGGGTTGGTGATGAATAGGGTTAGGGTTAATTAAATTAATTAGGGTTAATTTTGGTTTAGGCTAGGGTTAATTTGGGTTGGGCTTTGGATGATGATTAGGGTTAGGTTAATTTGGGTTAGGGTTAATTTGGGTTAATTAGGTAAAATAGAGTGTATTTGTGTTAGAGTGTTGATTAGGTTAATTTCGGTTAATTAGCTTAATTTTATGTTAATTAGGGATAATTTGAGTTAGACTGATGATTAGAGTTAATTAGGAATAATTTGAGTTAGGGTGATGATTATGGTTAATTTGGGTTAATTAGGGATAATTTGGGTTAGGATGATGATTAGGGTTAATTTGGGTTAATTAGGTTAATTTTATAGAGTTCACTAGCATGGCTACGGGGTTATGGAAGGCATCGGCCATGCCGTTTTACAAAATTTCAGCGCGCTAAAGAACCCGAACCATAGATCTTAACTAAAGCATTAGGGGTAAGCATGAATGTAAACAACTTTACACTAAGTGAATGGGAATACAACCTTTGTAGACCGGTCCTTCACTTCAATAGCTCCGTGTAGTAGTCCCTTCGCTCCAAGTAGTGATCTCCCGGACTCAAGTTAGGCTCCACAAGATAAAAGGAACAAGCTTGCTTGAAATCGTCGAGGCCGAAAATGATCTACGTTGAGAAGACTCTAGCTCAAGCTACCTCTTCACCAATTGGGAATTAGTGAAGCAAACAAGCTAAACCAAATGGCTAATCTAGTGTAGTTTGATGAAGTAGGAATTTTGCTCACTTTAGAAATATTTTTCTCACTAATTTTCTTCATCTCAAGAAAAGCTAGAGAGATTTCTCTTGATGAAGAAGAAGATGAAGACAATAATGAATGAGAGAGTGAATGGCAACCATGGGTGAGTTCATATCATATATGAACCATGTAGAGACTTAACCATGGCTAAAAATAATGGTTGGGTTAATAAATATCTTAAGTGAGACAAAATTAGCGGACTATGTCAAAGATGCCTTAAGCTTCTCCAAGTTTCCAACCATGACAATTTCCAACTAATTATGAATTACTTTAAATAAATAATAACTCCTCATTATCTATTAAATGGTGTAATTCTCATACACCCATGTATCATGTGTCATCAAGCATGGCACAAAAAGAAACAAATACAATTAACATATATCATAGACATATTAAATGTATACAAGTGAGATAAAGAAATTCTTAAGTGAGCTAATATTAGTTAATGTATGTTAATATATCAAATATAACTATACATTAAATTATTAAATCAACACTTGATTTAATAATCCGGCTATATCATATACAACCGACTAATATCATTTGTATCATCTTATCAAATCAACACTTGATTCGATAACCCGGATATATCACTTATAACCGACCGATATCACATATCACGAGAATAGAATACGGTATCACATACACGTATTAATCTCGCTCCCGCATATATCACATATGTGCTACTACTTCGTTTCGCCTGAGCAAGGAAACCTCTGTGTAGGACTCTAAAGACTCGTCAATACGCCGGCAGTAGGTGATGATCATATCAGTCACTCACAAGCCGTCGGTGGTACTAGCTGCACGTAACGGCCATCCGGGTATTGAGCGATCAGAAGACCAACAAGCATGCATGCTCATACTCCTGTGAATCCAATAAGTAACACTACCGTACAGTCCGGTCTCTTCGTCTGATATGTCGCATATCTAGCCTGGGGGTGGTAAACGTCAGACCCTAATAGCCTAATAAGTCATGCCGATGTGAGGCTCATAATGGGTCAAGAAACTACTGATAACACTTATCAGTAAATCTCAGTATCATCCCTGACCAAGGACTTCCTGTTATAGCCAATCGAGCACATCGCAACATCAACCCCCTATACCGGGAGAGACGAAATCCCCTCCTATCGCTCATTGCCTCCATGTGACTCGGGACTGTACCAAAAAACCACCATTTTGCACAAATCCTCTTGAGTGTGGTAAAGTGGAAATCAAAGCACAGTGGGAATCACACAAGACTCTATGACGATCTCGGGTCTGCAGACTAACCTGTACCGGTGTCACCAGAGAATTGCTATCTGACGTGCGGTATAATACCATCTACGAGTTCTCGGCGAGTCCTGTTCAGTGTACCCAGTCTCCACTGAGCGCCTGTGTACATTCTCTGATGTCAAACACTAATGGTTGTGGGATCAACCATCATCCCATACAGGGTCAAGTATCGTACACACTAGTCCACTCTGTAATATCGATGCCCCGTCTCGATACTCCCACGACTAGGAACAATTAAAGGATGTACTTACGGACTACCCTGGCCCCACTAGTATGATCTCCATCATAATCCTGGTAGCCAAGTACACATCCTAAGGGCTTTATTAATATGTAACAGAGAGACAGTAAGTGTACATGTTAAGATAAAGAGTAACCAGATAGCATACTATCATGTCGGGCAAGAAAGTCCTCCCTATATATATCCAAGCATCCACTATAATATACAGCACATGTACAATAATGGCCTCTAGGACATACATACAACTAATAATCTCCCACTTGCACTAAGGCGAGTTGTTGTAGTATCTCATACCCAACGTCCCCAGAAGGTCTCTCTTAAGAAAGGCCTTTGTGAGTAGATCCGCCGTCTTATCCTTAGCGTCAACTCTCCTGACCTCGATCCCCTGGAGATCAACCATCTTCCTGATCAGGTGATACTGTCTTATAATATGTCTGGATCGCTGATGGGACCGGGGTTCCTAGGCCAAAGCCACAACTCCATTGTCACAACAACGGTAGGAACGATGTTCATCTCATGAACAAGAAATATCCAGACAGCCTCTTTGGTATCATCGTTGGTAGCGATGTATTCAGCCTTTATCGTCTAGTTTGCCATGGTATCTAGCTTGGAACTCTTCCAACATACTGTCCCTCCACTGAGGGTAAAGACAAAGACCGAGACTGACTGTCAGTCGGCCTTATCACTCTGGAAGCTCGAATTAGTAAAGGACTCCCACTGGAGTTCACCGTTACCATACACCAAGAACACTTCTTTAGTGCTTCTCAAGTACTTAAGAATGTCCTTCACAGATGTCCAGTGATTCTTTCAAGATCCGATTGATTCCTGATCACTACTCCTAGTGAGTCAGCTATATCTGGTCTGGTACATAACATCGCATATATGATAGAGCCTACTGCCGAAGCATAGGGATCACGCGAGCTCTCTCCAAATCAGTCTTGGAAGACATCTTTTTGGAGAGAGTGATTCGTGAGTAAGTGGGCAAACCACCACTCTTAGAATATTCCATACTAAACTCCTTTAGTATGATGTTAATGTACCTGGATTTGGGACACTCCCAACATCCGTTTAGATCTATCTCTATAGATCTTAATCCCCAAGATGTAGCAGGAATTACTCAGATCTACTTTGGAGAATCATTGTGATAAGATGAGCATGACTGAGTGTAGCATAGGAAACACATTTCCTATCAAGAGTATGTCATCTACGTACAATACGAGGAAGACGGTCTTACTCTCTACAACCTTCTTTTATATACAAGGTTCATCTATTTTTCTGACGAAGTCAAACTCTTTGACCGCTACATCAAAACAGATGTTCCAACACCGCGATGCCTGCTTCAATCCAGATGGACTTAAGCATAGCCACTGGAGAAAAGGTTTCATCCTAATCCACACCTGGTTATATGACGAAAACCTTTTACTATAATTCTAGCTTTGAAAGTCTCAACTTTTCCATCTACACAAAGTATCTTTCTCAAAGATCCACTTGCTCCCGTTGGGTTTTACCCCTTCAGGAGCAACATGCAAAGTCCATACTTTGTTGGTGTATATGGATTGCATCTCAGATCGCATTACACCCAGCCATTTCATAGAGTCCCCACTTGTGATGGCCTGCCTGAATCTAGTTCGGTCATCATCTACCATGATGCAATCCTCGCTCCCACTATCATTGAGAAAACCGTAGTATCTCTCAGGTGGATGAGGAACCCTACCAGATTCGCGGAGAGACTGAGCTTCATTGGAGACTATCGAATCCTTTGGTTCCACTAATTCATCAGTTGTAGTTTGTATGGCTGGAACTTTTCCAGTTCTACCTCTTGACCACTAATTTTTTTTTGAAGAAATTCCTTTTTCTAAAAAGGTGGCATGCTGAGAAACAAAACACCTTTTGTTCCTTGGTTTGGTAGAAGATATGCCCGTGTGAATGTTTGGGATATCCAACAAACTTACACAACTGACCTTGCTTCGAGTTTGTCTGGTTTTTGCCTTTTAACATAGGCCGGACAACCCCATATCTTAACTAGTTTTAAGACATGGTGTCTTCCCATACCATATCGCATATTGATGGTAGGCACTAATTTTGTTGGAACCCTATTCAATAGGTATGCAGCTTCTCAAGTGCATAACTCCAAAAGGAAACATGCAACTCAACAGTACTCATCATAGAGCGCACCATATCTCACAGGGTGCGATTCCTCAGCCCCAATATACCGTTATGTTGTGGTGTATACGAAGGAGTAAGCTGAGAGAGAATCCTATTCTCTTTTAGATAATCCAGGAATTCCATGCTTAAGTATTCTCCTCCCCGATCATATCGAAGGACTTAAATACTTATACCCGTCCGGTTCTCAACTTCACGCTTATATTCTTTGAATTTCTTAAAAGCTTCAAACTTGTGTTTCAACAGGAACACATGTCCGAATCTTGAGAGATGGTCAGTGAATATAATAAAGTTTGATGAACCATTCCTGGCGTGCGTAGACATGGGACCGCATACGTTACTATGTATCAGTCTCAAGAGTTCAGTAACTCTATCTCTGTTTCCAGTAAACGGAGTTTTGGTCATTTTACCTTTGAGACATGACTGGCAAGTTTTATTGATGAAAATTCGAACGGATTCAAATATCCATCCTTATGTAATTTAGCAAGTCGTGTCGCATTGATATGACCTAGTCTATAATGCCACAAGAAGGATTCGTTCATTTCTGAACTTTTCCTCTTGTGTGTGTTCTGTATACTTAGAACTGTAGTTTGATTTAGAACGTATATGTCATTATATAACGTGCCTAATCCAATCAACTCTTGATTCAGGAAAATGTTCACAACAATATCCTGCAATACAAAATTATATCCTTCTTTAACTTAATAAAGAAACTGATGTAATGTTGTATATTAGGTTCGGTATGTAATAACATTCGTTCAGAATCAATGTATTGGTAATACAAGGTGATATTAGCCAACTGATTTGGCTGCAACAATTGCATTATCACCTGTTCCCACTTCTTTACCTTTCTGTAGCTTATGTAACAAATTACATATATGGGATCCTGATCCAGTATCAAATACCCAGGACGTAAAGTATACTGAGAAACAATTCTTGGTAAAGAACACACCTGAAGAATATGCATCAACATGCTCTTTCTTCGATCGGGTGGAATGGGAATTCTGGTATTCCCCTATTTCCTGCTTAGACTTATAACAATTATAAGGAAGAGCGGAACCAATGTTCCCCGGCTCAGTATAATAAGCAGGTTCGGTCAATATATCCATATTATTATCTTGATTAAGGCATGTCACGGTCGCTATCAAGAGAGAGAGAGAGAGAAGAAAACATTTTGCGTATGCTCTTGCAAGATCAGATTGGTTATTATTTTATCTAATCAGGATGGCTCCCACTGTTTTTATCAAATCTTCCTTCAAACCCTAAAAGGTAAGATTAGCCAAGATTAATTACACCCTACAAATTCGCTAACCGTTCATCCAGGCTAGTGTCGGTACTTTGAAGGAGGTTCCTCGTGCTTTCGCATGGACCTAATTAAAGTAAAGCTCGTTTTCCCATAGGCATAACCTCGTTAACACCTTTCTAGACACCTAATGGGTTAGCTAATTGTAAAGTACAAAACTCTCCCAGGAGTAACATTTACTCGCAGCGGGTATCGGGATCCAACTATCTCATAGAAGATATGCAATCTCATTGCAAATTTCAACACTTGAAATTCTCGATAATATTTTGCCCCTAGCGTCCTATGACCTTGACGGAGGCCAACAAACCATAGGCTGCTAGTCAAGTTCAACCCGTACATTTCATGATTGAATTAAACCCACCCGCACGACCCTTGACGGAGGCCAATAAATTCGCACGACTACCCTAATCCAATCGCATCATATGCTTAAGCAGATAAGCACTAGTTAGCTACCGCACACTACGTCTTGACGGAGGCCAACAAACGTAGCACAAATACTAAGTAGTCCTTATCTAAAATGACGGAGGGCTACGACGGGTTTTTAAGAAACCCTTTTGCGTAATGAACTTGATATCATTGTAGAATCGAGTGATTTTGAAAATGAGTGTTTTTTAGGCTTTTACTAGTTTCACTAAAGAGGTCACTCCCGGTGAAGGGATCTCGGCTCTTTCCTCATCGAATGAGGTGCTGGATATTCATCAAGGAATATCACTATGCAAAACAAGAACTAGAAAAGCAATCAAAAACAAAACCGAGTGGGTTGTAGCATTTACTAGTTTCTCTAAAGAGGTCATTCCCGGTGAAGGGATCTCGACTCTTTCCTTATCGAATAAGGTGCTGGATATTCATCAAGGAATACCACTATGCAAAGCAAGAACTAGAGCTACCCTTTCTGAAAACTTGATTCCATAACATCATTAGGTATCTTTTCTTTTCATTAATCACATTAATGAAATCCCATCATTTATGCTTCTTAAGCATCACAGTTAAAGAAACGAAAATAGAACGTACGCTTATACCATTCGCATTCGCCACAATGTCCCGTTATCATCGTTAGGTTACTTAACTAACGGCATGCGGGGCAGCGCGGGTGTAAAACATAAGTAACATTTATTATATATCATATATATAATATACCATTCGTCTCATATAAAGTGATCACATCACAGAATATCAGCAGCAGAAGACAACATATGAAATATTAGATATACTAGGATTTCCGTGTTTTAACTTAAGCCAGTAAAAGATACGGATTCCACGTTCGTGATGAATAGCCAAACCCACATCCCTAGACCTCTACGAGAGTGGAAAGCAACCATGCTAATTCTATAGTTAGGAGATCCGGTCTCGGCTCCTCGAGATGGTCTCCCACTGGACCTTAAAATTCGGTTACTTGTGCTCCCCTCCTTGGGTCTATCCTAATGTGGAAAAGTAAATAATATACATCAATGGTGACATCATCCTCAACCCGAAAGTGTCCCAATAAAAAAATATTACATACATTGAATTTTACATGAATGAAAATGAAAAACTCTCATCTCACATAAACAAAACCCGGCTATTCAAACACGACGATCCAATATAACAAATCATAGCAACATATAAAATCACATGTCATCAACGTAAGTAAATATGCGTATCCCAATTGTCGTTGACATATAGCAACGAAACCGGCGATACCCCACATATTACATTTACGGTCGCAGAAAAGAGAGTGAAAAACTACAACAATTGGAATCCACAACATCCTTAGACATCATAAACCCAAAATATCACATACTTCGGATTTCATGTCTGACCAAATGAATTCCTTAGACATCATAAACCCGGAATATCTCATATTCCGAATTTCATGCCTAACATTATAAACCCCGCATTTTAGTCTCTTCATTGAAAATACTTTTCAATAATAAGTCGGGAAATTCAACAAGATTCCTGACATCCTAATCTAATGCTCGTCGGAAACTTTAGTAGACGGCCGCACCCCAGATACCGTCGACAAAGTGCACTTAGGCCGAACGCCGTGGCCGCGAGCACCCGGACAGATGCTTTTGACAACGCGGTTCTCCTACAGTCACTTGGTCGGGGCTATGGGGCATGGCTATCTAGTAATATTACCCGGTGAGTATTCACGTACGCTACGTAATTGCGACGGAGTTTTGATCCGAATCAAAATCCCACGGCAACCGATCAAATGAGACTAAATTGCTAGATTTATAAAATTCAAACCAGTTTTCACAAAACTGATTATTGTGGATTCCAAATATTGTATCATATTTCACAGATAGCTAAATGCTGTTAAACATTTTGATCGAATCAACGGACATCCAAAATTTCCCAGAGAGCTCAACACTTGAGCACAGTTAAAAAATACCCAGAACATACCACAGTACCTACGGACCAACCGTAGAAGGTCTGACCCATGTCTCACACATGGCGCCATGAAACCGCCGCAAATAACCCTATTTGGCTGCGGTTCCGTGGTCATCTTGTCGAGATTGGGTATCGTTCTTCTAAAGGGTCCATAGAATTACCTGCATGTCTTTCTGAATATTTTTAACATGAAAAATTCCAACATTTCAGCACGCTAAAGAACCCGAACCATAGATCTTAACTAAAGCATTAGGGGTAAGCATGAATGTAAACAACTTTACACTAAGTGAATGGGAATACAACCTTTGTAGACCGGTCCTTCATTTCAATAGCTCCGTGTAGTAGTCCCTTCGCTCCAAGTAGTGATCTCCCGGAGTCAAGTTAGGCTCCACAAGATGAAAGGAACAAGCTTTCTTGAAGTCGTCGAGGCCGAAGATGATCTACATCGAGAAGACTTTAGCTCAAGCTACCTCTTCACTAATTGGTAATTAGTGAAGCAAACAACCTAAACCAAATGGCTAATCTAGTGTAGGTTGATGAAGTATGAATTTTGCTCACTTTAGAAATATTTTTCTCACTAATTTTCTTCACCTCAAGAAAAGCTAGAGAGCTTTCTCTTGATGAAGAAGAAGATGAAGGCAATAATGAATGAGAGAGTGAATAGCAACCATGGGTGAGTTCTTATCATATATGAACCACGTAGAGACTTAACCATGGCTAAAGATAATGGTTGGGTTAATAAATATCTTAAGTGAGACAAAATTAGTGGACTAAGTCAAAGATGCCTTAAGCTTCTCCAAGCTTCCAACCATGACAATTTCCAATTAATTTTTAATTACTTTAAATAAATAATAACCCCTCATTATCTATGGAATGGTGTAAGTCTCATACACCCGTGTATCATGTGTCATCAAGCATGGCATAAAAAGAAACAAATACAATTAACATATATCACATATATATTAAATGTATACAAGTGAGATAAAGAAATTCTTAAGTGATCTAATATTAGTTAATGTATGTTAATTTATCAAATATATAATTTTACATTAAATTATTAAATCAACACTTGATTTAATAATCCGGCTATATCACATACAACCGATTAATATCATTTGTATCATCTTATCGAATCAACACTTGATTTGATAACCCGGCTATATCATATATAACCGAACATATCGCGAGAATAAAATACGGTATCACATACACGTATTAATCTCGGTCCCGCACATATCACGTATGTGCTCCTACTTCGTTTCACCTGAGCCAGGAAACCTCTGTGTAGGACTTTAAAGACTCGTCAATACGCCGGCAATGGGTGATGATCATATCAGTCACCACAAGCCGTCAGCGGTACTAGCTGCACGTAACGGCCACCCGGGTATTGAGCGATCAGAAGATTAACAAGCATGCCTGCTCATACTCCTGTGAATCCAATAAGTAACACTACCGTGCAGTCCGGTATTTTCGTCTGATATGTCGCTGTTAGTTATATGTATGCCCTAGAGGTCATTACTGTACATAGGATGTATATTGTAGTGGATACTGGGACATATATAGGGAGGACTTTCTTGCTCGACATGATAGTATGCTATCTGGTTACTCTTTACCTTAACGTGTACTCAGATTGTCTCTTTATTACATGTTGGTAAAGCCCTTAGGATGTGTACTTGACTACCTGGACTATGATGCGGATCATACTAGTGGGGACATGGTAGTCCATAAGTACATCCTTCAAAGTCCCTAGTCGTGGGTGTATCGTGACGGGGCATCGATATACCAGAGTAGACTAGCGTGTACCTTCTCGACCCATACAGATGGGCAATGGATGATCCCATATCCATCGGTGTTTGACATCAGAGATGATATACGGGTGCTCAGTAGAGACTGGGTACACTGGCCGGACTCGCCGAGAACTCCCAGATGGTATTATACCTCATGTCAGATGGCAGTTCTCTGGTGACACTGGTACAGAGTAGTCTGTTGACCCGAGATCGTCATAGAGTCTTGTGTGGTTCCCACTGTGCTTTGATTTCCATCTTACCACGTCCAAGAGGGCGTGCAAAACGGTGGTTTTTGGGTACAGTCCCGAGTCACATGGAGGCAATGAGCGATAGGAGGGGATTCGTCTCTCCCGGTATAGGGAGTTGATGTTGCGCTGTGTTCGATTGGCTATAACAGGAAATCCCTGGTCAGGGTTGCTGAGATTTACTGGTAAGTGTTACCAGTAGTTTCTCGAATTGTTATAGACCTCATATCGACATGACTTATCGAGCTATTGGGGTCTGACGTTTACCACCCCTAGGCAAGATATGCGACATATTAGACGACGAGACCGGACTGTACGGTAGTGTTACTGGTTGGATTCACTGGAGTGTGAGCGGGCTTGCTCGTCGATCTTCTGATCGCTCAATACCCGGGTAGCCGTTACGTTTAGCAGACCGCTTGCGGCTTGTGGGTGTTTGATATGATCATCACCTGCTGCCGGCGTATTGACGAGTCTTTAGAGTCCTACACAGAGGTTTCCTGGCTCAAGCGAAACGAAATAGGAGCGCATATGAGATATGTGCGGGACCGAGAATAATGTGTGTATGTGTTACCGTATTCTATTCTCGCGATGAATGTATCGAATGGTTGTATGCTATATAACCTAGTTATCGATTCAAGCGTTGATTCGATAAGTCGATACATTGAATACTAGTCGGTTATGTTCGACATGACCGGATCATTGAATCAAGTGTTGATTTAATGATTTAATGCATAATTATATATTTGATATATTAGTTTGCATCAACTAGTATCGGTTTACTTAAGATGGATTTTCTCACTCGGATGTACACATTGTATATGTGATATACTTTTGTGCACTTGATTGTATCATGTTTGATGATGCATGTTTGCTAGGGTTTTTGTGTAAAGATCAAACCATGGTTACATGATAATGGTTAGGGTTTTATTTTATTCACTTATTTATTTATCTATTGATTTTTGGAAAATGATAGCATAAGAGAAAATGGTTGCTAATTTTGTATTCTAGTTGAAGCTTCTTGAACCTTTGTCCATAGTCACCATTTTGTCTCATGCTTAACCCTAACCATTCCATTTAACCATGATTCATTCTCTACACTTAACCATGGTTTTGAATATGATAAGGTTTGATTTTCTTTTCTTTTTTAAAAAGACTTATCATATTCTTCATCTTCTTCTTCTTCTTCACTTCAAGAAAAAGCTTCATAGCTTTAATGGTGATTGATGAAATCAAGTGAGAAATCCAATTCTAAAGTCTACCCACTTCCTATTTCTTCATCCTCTGCCTCTTGCCAAGTAGTAGAGTATGTTTTCTTCACAAGTTTCTTGACTTGGTGAAGTTGGAGCTTGATCTAGTGATGCTTCGACGTAGATCATCTTCGGCATCGACGTCGACGACCTAGCCCGTCCATTCTCCGATGAAGCCGACGCTAGAGCCCGGGGTTCGACTTGGACAGCGAGGAGACTTCATTGCGGAGCTATGGAGGTGGAGGACCCGATCTACAAAGGTTGTATATCCGTTCTTTTAGTTTAGCTGTAAACTAGTTTCATTTTATCGCCTAAACTTCTAGCCAACGATCTAGTCTAGGGTTTCTCGGCACCGTAATTTTTTGAAATTGGCATGGTTGATGCCTTGTGAGACCTCTTGAGAGTGCCTAGGAACCCTACAGTGGTATCAGAGCCTAGCTAGAGTCTTAGACGAAGTCTAGACCACGTTTGAAATCCGAACGAACATCGAAACCCATTCCCAAAATGCTCTCTGGAAATTTTCTAAAATTTTGGATTTTTGTCAATTAAAATTATGCAGAAAAATAAGCAGGGTGTTATTTGAATTACTGTGAAATACGAGGGCCTAAATCGACTTTTCCACCGCGGAACCGCGCCCCAAGCTATGCATGGTGCGGCGGTTCCGCGGCCGTACTGTCCCTTTGACCAATGTTTTCTGCACAGTAATTCATATAATTGAATCCTATATTTTCTGGTTATTTTTAATGTGACTCTACAGTTGAGTGTTCTGGGGTTGTTTTGGGGATTCGATGATTCGATCGGATTATCAGATTTTTTCTATGTGGATTCCGGATATTTTTAGAATATGTTAAAAAGTTCGACCGGATATAAATACCCAATTTTTCCCCTGTCGGGAAATTTCCAAGTGTTGGATTTTTCCGTGGTTTAACGACGTTCTATGTAGTGCAAGTAACTCGATGGACCCTCTAGAAGACACAAACCTTAACTCGATTATGTGACCGTCTTGAACTGCCCTTTGAACCTTCGGGTTTGGGGCAGTACGACGTGCCACATGTGAGGCGTTGGCTTGACCCTTCTACGGCTGGACCGTTGGTACTGAGGCACGAACTGAATGTTGTTAGACTTGTTTCATGTGTTGATCAGTTTCGGGAAAACTTGGGTGTTTGACTGTTCGATCGGAAAGTTTAACATTTTCTAATTATCTGGAATGTGATACAATAATTGGAATCAACAAATAGTTATGAGATAACTGAATGAATGTTATAAACATAGCAGTTTAGTCTCACTTGATCGGTTGCCACGGAATTTTGATGTGATCAAAAGTCCGTTGCAATCACGTAGCGTACGCGGATACTCGCCGGGTAAACTTAATAGACAGCTACACCCCATAGCCCCGACCAAGTGACTGTAGGAGAACCCCGTCGCCGAAAGCATCCGTTTGGGTGCTCGCGGTAGCGGTGTTCCGCCTTGGTGCACTTCGTCGACGGTATCGGGGGTGCAGCCGCCTACTAAAGTTTGCGACGAGCATTCGATCAGGATGCCGGGAATCTTGTTGAATATCCCGACTTGATATTGAAAAGAGTTTTCGATTTTGAGACTAAAATGCGGGGTTTATAATTGTTAGGCATGCGATGTCTAAAGAATTCATTTGGTCAGGCATGCGATGTCTGAGGTGGTTGCGGATTCCAACTGTTGTAGTTTTACACTTTCTTTTCTGTGACCGTAAGTGTAATATGTGATATCGCCGGTTTCGTTGCTATATGTCAACGACAATTAGGATACGCATATTTACTTACGTTGATGACATGTGATGTTATGTGTTGCTGGATATGTTATATTGGATCGTCGAGTTTGAATAGCCGGGGGTTTTTATGTGAGATGAGTGTTTTTCATTTTCATTCATGTAAAAACTTGTATGTAATATTCTTTTATTGGGGCACTTCCAGGTTGCGGAAGATGTCACCGTTTGTATATTATTTACTTTTCCGCACTAGGATAGACCCAAGGAGGAGGGCATAAGTAACCGGGTTCTGGAGTCCAGTGGGAGACCAACTCGAGGAGTCGAGTCCGGGTCTCCTAACTCTAGAATTGGTAGGGTTGCTTGCCGCTCTCGTAGGGGTCTAGGGGTGTGGGTTTGGCTATTCATCACGACCGTGGAATCCGTGTTTTATACTGGCTCGTATTGAAAACACGGACGTCCTAGTATATCCAATATTTCATATGATTCTTCTGCTGCGATATCTGTGATGTGATCATGTGATGTTCTGTGATAGATACAGTATATAGTATATATGATATATTATATAGACGTTACTTATGTTTTACACCCGCGCTAGCCCTGCCCCGCTCTGCCGTTAGTTACCTAACCTAACGGTGCACGAGGGGACATCGAGGCGAATGCGGATGGCATAAGTGTACGTCGTATTTATCTGTGATGTTTAGGTACTTAAATGATGGGACTTCATTAATGTGATTAATGAAAGAAAATAAACCTAAGATGTTGTAGAATCGAATTTCAAAATTAAAACAGGTAGCTACAGTTCTTGCTTTGCACAGCGGTATATATGATATATCCTGCACCTTATTCGATGAGGAAAGGACCGAGATCCCTTCACCGGGAGTGACTCCTTTAGCAATAACTGGCAGATGCTACACCCTCGGTTTGTCTTTTGATTGCTTTTAAGAGTTTTTGCTTTGCACAGTGATATATATGATATATCCCGCACCTCATTCGACGAGGAAATGACCGACGATCCCTTCACCGGGAGTGACTCCTTTAGCAAAACTAGAAAAGCCTAAAAAACACTCCATTTCAAAAATCATTTGATTCTACAACGATATCAAGTTCGTTACGCAATAGGTTTTCTGAAAAACCTGTCGTAGCCCTCCGTCATTTCAGATAAGTACTAGTTAGTATTCGTGCTACGTTTGTTGACTATGTTAAGGCGTAGTGTGCGGTAGCTAATTAGTGCTTATCTGCATAAGCATATGATGTGATTGGATTAGGGTAGTCGTGCGACTTTGTTGACTATGTTAAGGGTCGTGCGGGTGGGTTTAATTCAATCGGGAAATGACGGGTTGAACTTGACTAGCACTTATGATTTGTTGACTATGTTAAGGTCATAAAGCTGCTAGGGGAAAAATATTATCGGGAATTTCAAGTGTTGAAATTTGCAATGAGATTGCATACCTTCTATGAGATAGTTGGATCCCGATACCCGCTGCGAGTAAGAGTTACTTCTGGGAGAGTTTTACACATTACAATTAGCCGATCAAGTAGGTGTCTAGAAAGGTGTTAACGAGATTACGCCTCTGGGAAAACGAGGTTTACATTAATTAGGTTCGTGCGAAAGCACGGGGGACCTCCCTCAAAGTACCGACACTGGCCTGGCTGAAAGATTGGCGAACTTGTAGTGTGTAATTAAT
The DNA here is from genome assembly GCA_030015575.1 of Agapanthus africanus. Taxonomy (NCBI): domain Eukaryota; kingdom Viridiplantae; phylum Streptophyta; class Magnoliopsida; order Asparagales; family Amaryllidaceae; genus Agapanthus; species Agapanthus africanus. The sequence goes on from CM057339.1 coordinate 437,999,193, forward strand.
CCCGGCTAGTCTTTCCTTTTAGGGTTTGAAGGAAGATTTGATAAAAAGCAGTGGGAGCCATCCTGATTAGATAAAATAAAAACCAATCTATTCTTGCAAGAGCGCACGCTGAGTGTTTTCTTCTCTCTCTCTCCTGGTAGCGACCATGTCACGCCTTAATCAAGCTAATAATACGGATAATTGACCGAACCCGCTTGTTATACTGAGCTGGGGAATGTTGGTCCCGCTCCAACTTATAATTGTTATAAGACAGAGCAGGAGATTGGGGAATACCAGATTTCCCGTGCCGCCCAAATGAAGAGAGTGCATGCTGATGCATCATCTTCGGGTGTGTTCATTATACAGAACTGTTTCTCAGTATCCTCCGCATCCATGGTATATGATACCGGATCAGGATCCCAGATATGTAATATGTTACATAGGGCTACAAAAGGGTAGAAAAACTGAGAACGGGTGATAAGTTTCATGAGGCAGAAAACGGGGCAAGAGTTGCAGCCAAGTCTGTTGGTCACTGTCACCCTGTATTACCGATACATTGATTCTGAACGAATGTTATTAGATACCGAACCTGATATACAAAATCATATCAGTCTCTTTATTAGTAAAGAAATGATATAATTTTGTATTGTTGGATAATGTTTTGAACATTTCCTATATCAAAAGTTGATCGGTTCAGGCACGTTATCTAAAAGCATTAATGTTCTAAATCAAACTACAGTTCTTAGTATACAGAACACACACAAGAGGAAGAGTTCAGAATTGAACCATTCCTTCTTGGGGTATTGTAGACTAGGTCAGATCAATGTGACCCGACTAGCTAGAGTTTCATAAAGATGCATATTTAAATTAGTTTGAATTTACATCTTGTGAAACTTGCCAGTCATGTCACAGAGATAAGATGACCATAGCTCCGTTTACTGGAAACAGAGAAAGAGTTAAGGAACTCTTGGGACTGATACATGATGATGTATGTAAAGTCTCATGTCTACACATGCCAAGACCGGTTCTTTTTACTTCAATACATTCTCTGATGATCTCTCAAGATTCAGACATATGTTCCTGTTGAAACACAAGTCCGAACCTTTTGAGATATTCACAGAATATAAGTTAGAAGTAGAGAACCAAAATACGGGTAAAAGTATTATGTCCTTTGATGAGATCAAGGAGGAGAATACTTGTGCATAGAATTTCTGGACTATTCTAAAGGAGAATGAGATTCTCTCTCAGCATTACTCCTCCGTATACACCATTGCACGATGGTATGTCGGGGCGGAGCAGATACACCTTATTTGATATGGTGCGCTCTATGATGAGTACTACTGAGTTACCTGTTTCCTTTTGGGAGTTATGCACTTGAGAAGCTGCATACCTATTGAATAGGGTTCAAATCAAATCAGTTGCCTACCACTTCATATGTGATATGGAAAGGGAAGAGCCCATCTCTTAAGTTAGTTAAGATTTGGGGTTGTCCGGGCTATGTCTAAAAGCTAAATCCGGACAGCATCGAGGCAATGTCTGTAATATAGAACTGGAAAGGTTCCAGCTATACAAACTGCAGCTGATGATTTGACAGAACCAAAGGATTCGATAGTTACCAACGAACCTCAGCCTCTCCGCCGATCTAGTAGGGTTCCTCACCCACCTGAGAGATACTTTGGTTTCTCGATGACAGTGGGAGCGAGGATTGCATCATGAGATGATGACCCAACTAGTTTCGAGCTGGCCATCAGGAGTAAGACTCTGTAAGAATGGCTGGATGCTTAGCGATCTCAGATGGAATCCTTATACACCAACAAAGTATGGACTTTGGTTGCTATATCTGAAGGGTTAAATCCCCATCAGGAGCAAGTATATCTTGAGAAGATTACTTGGTGTACATGGAAAAGTTGAGACTTTCAAAGCTAGACTTGTTAAAGGTTTGCATCATTGACCAGGCGTGGATAATGATGAAACCTTTTCAGTGCCTATGCTTAAGTCCATCCAGATCCTACTTGTCACGGCTACATACCATGACTACGATATCTGGTGGTTGGGTGTCATGACTGCTTTTCTAAATGATGTTTTAGAAGAGAGCGTCTATAAGTACACAGCCAGAGGGCCTCGTAGACAGTGGGAGCAGCGGAAACGTGAGCAAGATGTTTTATAGGATAAAGCAGACATCGCGGAGTTGGTACATCTGTTTTGATGGATTAGTCAAAGAAGTTGACATCATCAAAATGGTAGATGAACCTTGTATAAACAAAAAGGTAGTAGGGAGTATGGTGACGATCCTCGTAGAGTACGTGGATGACATACTCTTGATAGGGAAGGAGTTTCCTATGCTACGCTCGATCAATCTCCGCTTATCACAAGGATTCTCCATATAGGATCAAAATGATACCTACTAAATCCTGGATTTTGGATCTATGAGATAGATTTAATTGGATTTTAGGATTCTCACTAGTTGTAGTGAGATGGTATCAATCGATCCTGGGGAGAATCACTGGAAGGGTTCCAGGGTGATAAAGACGACTGAGTGTCAGTCGCAGGCATTGTCTTTACCCTCAGTAAAGGGACGGTAAGTTGGAAGAGTTCCAAGCTAGATACCGTGACATACTAGACGATAAAGGCTAGATACATCGCTACTTAAGATGCTACCAAAGAGGCTGTTTGGGTGTATAATGGTTCATGAGATGAACTATGTTCCTTCCATTGTATGACAATGGAGTTGTGGCTTATGCCAAGGAACGTTGGTCCCATCAGTGATCCAGACATATTCTAAGGCAGTATCACTTGATCATGGAGATGGTTGATCTCTAAGGGATCGAGGTTAGGAGAGTAGACTCAGAGGACAACACGGCGGATCCACTCACGAAGGTCTATTCCCAGAGAGAGACTTTTATGGGATGGTTGAGTATGAGATACTACAACCACTGCTACAGATGGCCCTAGTGCAAGTGGGAGATTGTTAGTTATATATATGCTCTAGAGGCCATTACTGTACATAGGATGTATATTGTAGTGGATACTGGGACATATATAGGGAGGACTTTCTTGCTCGACATGATAGTATGCTATCTGGTTACTCTTTACCTTAACGTGTACTCAGATTGTCTCTCTATTACATGTTGGTAAAGCCCTTAGGATGTGTACTTGACTACCTGGACTATGATGCGGATCATACTAGTGGGGACATGGTAGTCCATAAGTACATCCTTCAAAGTCCCTAGTCGTGGGTGTATCGAGACGGGGCATCGATATACCAGAGTAGACTAGCGTGTACCTTCTCGACCCATACAGATGGGCAATGGATGATACCATATCCATCGGTGTTTGACATCAGAGATGATATACGGGTGCTCAGTAGAGACTGGGTACACTGGACGGACTCGCCGAGAACTCCCAGATGGTATTATACCTCACGTCAGATGGCAGTTCTCTGGTGACACTGGTACAGAGTAGTCTGTTGACCCGAGATCGTCATAGAGTCTTGTGTGGTTCCCACTGTGCTTTGATTTCCATCTTACCACGTCCAAGAGGGCATGCAAAACGGTGGTTTTTGGGTACAGTCCTGAGTCACATGGAGGCAATGAGTGATAGGAGGGGATTCGTCTCTCCCAGTATAGGGAGTTGATGTTGCGCTGTTTTCGATTGGCTATAACAGGAAATCCCTGGCCAGGGTTGCTGAGATTTACTGGTAAGTGTTACCAGTAGTTTCTCGAATTGTTATAGACCTCATATCGACACGATTTATTGAGCTATTGGGGTCTGACGTTTACCACCCCTAGGCAAGATATGCGACATATCAGACGACGAGACCGGACTGTACGGTAGTGTTACTGGTTGGATTCACTGGAGTGTGAGCGGGCTTGCTCGTCGATCTTCTGATCGCTCAATACCCGGGTGGCCGTTACGTTTAGCAGACCGTTTACGGCTTGTGGGTGTTTGATATGATCATCACCTGCTGCCGGCGTATTGACGAGTTTTTAGAGTCCTACACAGAGGTTTCCTGGCTCAAGCGAAACGAAATAGGAGCGCATATGAGATATATGCGGGATCGAGAATAATGCGTGTATGTGATACCGTATTCTATTCTCGCGATGAATGTATCGAATGGTTGTATGCTATATAACCTAGTTATCGATTCAAGCGTTGATTTGATAAGTCGATACATTGAATACTAGTCGGTTATGTTCGACATGACCGGATCATTGAATCAAGTGTTGATTTAATGATTTAATGCATAATTATATATTTGATATATTAGTTTACATCAACTAGTATTGGTTTACTTAAGATGGATTTTCTCACTCGGATGTACACATTGTATATGTGATATACTTTTGTGCACTTGATTGTATCATGTTTGATGATGCATGTTTGCTAGGGTTTTTGTGTAAAGATCAAACCATGGTTACATGATAATGGTTAGGGTTTTATTTTATTCACTTATTTATTTATCTATTGATTTTTGGAAAATGATTAGCATAAGAGAAAATGGTTGCTAATTTTGTATTCTAGTTGAAGCTTCTTGAACCTTTGACCATAGTCACCATTTTGTCTCATGCTTAACCCTAACCATTCCATTTAACCATGATTCATTCTCTACACTTAACCATGGTTTTGAATATGATAAGGTTTGATTTTCTTTTCTTTTTTAAAAAGACTTATCATATTCTTCATCTTCTTCTTCTTCTTCACTTCAAGAAAAAGCTTCATAGCTTTAATGGTGATTGATGAAATAAAGTGAGAAATCCAATTCTAAAGTCTACCCACTTCCTATTTCTTCATCCTCTACCTCTTGCCAAGTAGTAGAGTGTGTTTTCTTCACAAGTTTCTTGACTTGGTGAAGTTGGAGCTTGATCTAGTGATGCTTCGACGTAGATCATCTTCGGCATCGACGTCGACGACCTAGCCCGTCCATTCTCCGATGAAGCCGACGCTAGAGCCCGGGGTTCGACTTGGACAGCGAGGAGACTTCATTGCGGAGCTATGGAGGTGGAGGACCGGATCTACAAAGGTTGTATATCCGTTCTTTTAGTTTAGCTGTAAACTAGTTTCATTTTATCGCCTAAACTTCTAGCCAACGATCTAGTCTAGGGTTTCTCGGCACCGTATTTTTTTGAAATTGGCATGGTTGATGCCTTGTGAGACCTCTTGAGAGTGCCTAGGAACCCTACAGTCGCATATCTAGCCTGGGGTGGTAAACGTCAGACCCTAATAGGCCGATAAGTCATGCCGATGTGAGGCTTATAACGGGTCGAGAAACTACTGATAACAATTATAAGAAATCTCAGTATCAGCACTGGACAAGGACTTTCTGTTTTAGACAATCGAGCACAACGCAACATCAACCTCCTATACCGGGAGAGACAAAATCCCCTCCTATCACTCATTGCCTCCATGTGACTCGTGACTGCACCCAAAAACCACCGCTTTGCATAACTCCTCTTGAGCGTGGTGTAACGTTTTAGAAATCGTTATGCGAATTTTTCCGTTTTAGGGTTGAATTGTCGGTATTTTCCGTTTTGACCCGACTGTGTTCAAACGACCATATAGACTTGCCAACACCTAATTTAGCTAAAATAAAGCTAGTGCCCAAGGTTTGGGGGTATATGGGACGTTTTGGTTCAATTTGAATTTTTCCCAATTTTAATGCGGTATTCGCATTTTGGGAAATTTCTGTTAAGTGAACTTCTCATCAATTAAGTTTGAGTTAAACCAAAACCTTCTCACATTATCTAGATATTTGTTTGAAATTAGAATTTAAAAAAGAACTGAAAAGAAATTCAAGGTGCATGCATGTGTGCATGTGTGTGTGTGAATGCATTTATTGCAAGGAAATTGCTAGAAAACCCTACACAATTCCTCACCTCTTTCCCTTGGCCGAATCCCTCTCTCCCTCTACTGCTCTTGATCATTTCCCTTCCATTTTTCATCAATTCTAGCACAATAAATCCTCAAAAATCCCAAATATATCACAAAAATTCTAAAAGTCTTGGTTTTTGCTCTTGCATCACTTGGAGATAGGAAAGCTTGGAGCTTGTGAGCAAAGTTGATAGGTATAATCCCTAATCTGTTAAAATTGAAGTTTGTATGATGTGTAGTTCGTTGGATATTGATTAGAACACTTTAAGTATCGATTAGTGCAATATCGGGTTTTTAGTGTCTTTTTAGAGCCTCTGTATCTGCTGTGATCTGGAAATTTTAGTGAGTGACCAAACAAAATTATAGTGATGTACTAGTAACCCTGGAGCACCACCTAAGACACGAGGACCACCCCACCGGCCGGGGCCGGCGACCCCTTTGATGAATTTCGGCGACGCCGACTTTGTAGGATGGTGCTGGGGTTAGGCTTCTGTGGGTAGTTATCTGCTGTTGGTTAGGGGTGTTTGGTACTGTTTACTTTTTTAGTAATTGCAGTATGAAAAATCTGGAATCGTTTACCTATAATCTAGTGTTTTGAGTCCGCGTGTTACGTGTTGCGACACGAATCGTGATTTTGTGCTGCTGCGGTATTTGGGTATGTTTTGTGGTATCGTTACGCACGTTAGCCACTAGACGTACACTCGCGAGTTAGTTTAGTGTTGGTGCGTTATTTAATACGTAGTTTTACGTTATATTGATCGATTTCTGAGATGTTTGCACTATTTCTTGTGTTTGTGGAAATATAGCGTCGCAAGCGGGGACTTCGGACGCTGCGAACAAATGGAAGCAGGTGGTCGGATTTTCATAGATGGAGACCATTGGTGAGTAGATTTAACATCTACGGGGAAATCGCCCGTATGGCGTTATGCGTCGGGACGGATATGATATGGTAGCTGCATGTATTTGCATATTAGTTAATTATATATGAATGTCATTGCATAGCATTATCTGTTGTACTTGACTCGTACCTTTAGATATAACACATTACTGACGGTTTATGTTGCACGAGCACCAAATTGTATGCTACACCCACATCGTCAATAATTGCCATGACACGCACAAACCACCTACATACGTGATATGGTAGTGGATAGGGGTAGTGGAGGTAGTAACTCTTATTCCTTTGTGCATAGGAGATATTGTTGACACCTACATACGTGTTATTGTGTTTGACATGGACAGTTAAGATAGTAACTCTTAATCCATTTCACGTATACCTTACTATAGCTACTTGTATATCTTGCATACATATTGACATGTACACCCACATAGTCTATTACAGCTACATGTATATCATGCACACATATTGACATGTACACCCGTATATTTTCGCTATAGTTGTATGTACCCCAAGTGGTATTGTTTTGATATGTGATATTGAGTTGTTGATCATTGCGCTTATGAAATGCATCATACCCACTTGCTTACATGTAGATACTTAAACCTTGCTACACTTACATGTACACCTCATATGATGTTGCATTTGTTTTCGGAGGATTTTGGGAACCGCAAGATATATCTTAAAGCTGGATTCATTTAAAAGAGCGGTTTTCCCTTTATATGCTCATATTGATGTTTTATGTTGCATATATCAGTTTTATATGGATTTTATGCATTGAGATATGGATTTCATATGATTTATGGATTTGAGAACCGTGGGGGTATTTTCAAGAAACTATGTATTGTTTGAAAACCCGGTTCCTCTTGATATGATATTTGATGCGTCCACCATGAGATTTCTCGGTTCTGAGATTTGTGATATATACCCGATGCGAGGAGTGAGTGGACCGTGTGCGGGTACATGGTGTGGCCCGGTATGGTTCCCCTCGGCAAGATGTTCGTAGTACAGACGATGAGCCTGGATGGTGGGCAAGTACCTACCGGTGACTGTATTTGGACTCGGCGGTTATCGTGGGGATACCGACCGGAGTGATATACGACATATCGTCAGGGCCAGTCGTGGTGACAGCACCTGAGTTATGAGGATTTACGTGTCGATGTTAGACACGGGTTTCTTGATGTTTCGAGTGTCGGTGTTAGACACTCAGGTTCTCATGATTTTTACGTATCGTCGATGGACATACAGGGTTTATATCCTCATACTTATATACGTATATATATACACATAGGGATATGTTTTCATGATGTTTCGGGTGTCGATGTTTGACACTCAGGTTCCATGAGATTTACAGGATGTGAGGGCCGATCTGTGGATGCGGTGCCTAAGGATTTGGGATTTGATGTGTCAGTGAGGGACACTGGTGTTTTTCCATGCTGATAATTTTGCATGAGATTTTATTGTATCATCCCACACACTCAGGATTATTGTTGTTATGTATTGTTTCATGTAGTTGTAGTACCCTGATGATGTACCTTTACATGATTGTTGCATATTCACTTATCATACTTATGCTATCGGATTACATGTGATAGATAGATCGCAGTTCGTGCATACTCGCGATTACAGTATGATGTTAATTACTATTCACGAGTTGGCAACTCACCCCCGTTGTGCCACAGTGTTTTGCAGGACTTATCCTCAGAGTAGTCGCGGCAGGACGTCTTATCATCTCTACTTTTGCGGATACCACTACGTTAGGTAGTGAGGCCTTTGCTTTTAGGTGGGTTTGCGGTTATCTGCCTGTACATTGTATATCTTTTGTTGGATCTAATATTCTCCATCTACCACTGTTGTATATGACTTAGAGACGACTTGTGAGGTTTCAGTGTTGTATTATTTTGGTGACTTTGGGTGCCGTGCTCGTGGGAGCCGGTTATGTTGGAAAGTTTACTTCTTATTGCAGTCTTTCCTTTGTTATTTCTTCGCTTCGGCGTCGTATACTTGTTGTGGTGTTTGTCTCCGCCGTTGGGCGTGATTTTGCTCCCATTTAGGATGCTTTATATATTATCTGTGTTGTATCCGTTTTCGGGGCTAGTTTTTACAAAGGAGGTGCTGCCGAAATTTTCAAGAAAGAAAACTATAGTTAGAGAGTTTACTTGTGGTTTTCCAAACGTTTAAAACTATGTTTTCTCCGTTGATCCAGATTTGAGTGGTTTAGATTCTGGGTTTCGGCTTACTTGAGTTGCGTACGCCTGTAGACGTTACGTAGTTTAAGTGCCGGTTACGGGCCAAATTTTGGGTTGTGACACATGGTAAGGTGGAAATCAAAGCACAGTGGGAATCACACAAGACTCTATGACGATCTCGGGTCTACAGGCTAACCTGTATCAGTGTCACCAGAGAACTGCTATCTGACGTGAGGTATAATACCATCTAGGAGTCTCGGCGAGTCCTGTTCAGTGTACCCAGTCTCCACTGAGCACCTGTGCACATTCTCTGATGTCAAACACCAATGGTTGTGGGATCAACCATCACCCCATACAGGGTCAAGAATCGTACACACCAGTCTACGCTGGAATATCGATGCCCCGTCTCGATACTCCCTCGACTAGGAACAATTAAAGGATATACTTACGGACTACCCTGTCCCCACCAGTATGATCTCCATCATAATCCTGGTAGTCAAGTACACATCCTAAGGGCTTTATCAACATGTAACAGAGAGACAGTAAGTGTACATGTTAAGATAAAGAGTAACCAGATAGCATACTATCATGTCGAGCATGAAATTTCTCCCTATATATGTCTAAGTATCCACTATAATATACATCACATGTACAATAATGGCCTCTAGGGCATACATAAAACTAACAAATTTGGGTTAATTAGGGTTAGGGTTTAGGGTGCACTAGTTCCTTCAGTAGGATACTCGATGGTAACGTAAATGTACAATTTTATCGTAAACGTAAGAAAACTTTACCCAAAACTAAAAACTTCGAACCCTTAAAAACGAAACGTAAACTTAAAACCTATTCAAGTTAACTGTTCAAGTTAAAACCAATATATGATACTCGGTGATAATATAAAACTTTCATATTCTCATCGATACTCATATGTGAAAATCAAAGCGCGACTTAGTCCCCGTCTATCGGTTAACATATGTTCATCACAGAAAACTGCATTTTAATACCGCTCATTCATTATCTATTTTGTTATATTTCGGTACTATTAACCAGTGTCTGCTTAGTAAATACAGATTACAGGTATCCATAGTATAATACTGGAAACACACTTAAAATCACGGATATCACTTTTGGGAGCCGACACTGCAGGCAGAACAGAAAAACGATCAATATCTAAAGAGTTCTTTAGAAAATAAATGTGTGCACACAATTTTGGTCCAACACAATGCAAGTGTACACATGCTCTTTCGCACATGGACCATGGTTGGGCTGCCTTATCACAACAACTTGTGCAAGTAGGCACAAGTGAGTGTGATGTGTAATAAATGCTAAAAGTTGTGATGTGATTTGAAGATACTTTTCCCTCCAAAACTACTGAGTTAAACCCAAGCCTTTACAAAGAGATCAAACAATACAAGTACAATTATGGAGAGCACACAACATCACAGAACCAACACGAGCCCCAAAGTCATCAATTCGACTAACGAAAGTCCCTATATTCCTGATTCTGCCGGTCCAATGTCGCCCAATTAGCCCCATTTTTCTTCTGGCTTTCCCTTGTTGTCATATCATCCTCACTATATTATTTGTTTATTCATATTTTATGCCTATAAATACCAGATCAGTGAGCAAAGGAAAAGAGGGGGATACTTTATATACAATATATACTCTGAGTAAGAGTTTAACTCTTTTCATTTTGAAGCTTTATACATAGTAGGTAGTTTTCCTTGAGTTCCTTGCCTTCTCTTGATCTTGCAATCTCTTCATTGAACTTGCATGTTTAAGTTTTGATTATTGAACTCATGGTTTGTATCATCCTTTGAATTAATGAAGCTTTCATTTTTTGCTTTTGGTTCTTAGTATTTCTCTTGCTTTACTTACATGCAATTTAAATTCTTGCCATTTACTTGCAATTTAAATTCTTGCCATTTACTTAGTTGTAATTTAAATTCTTGCCATTTACTTACATGTTGTGTTATTCCTTTTATGTCTTCTCTATGGCACTTTCTTTGGTGTTTTGATGGTTTGTGAATAGTGGTATTGTTAGGAAAAGAGAGTGGTATGTAAGTTTAGGTTTTCTTTGCTCATTTCCTTTACCTAACACTTGCTAATTGAACTCCGTCCAAACCCTACGCAAGCGCTCCGTTAGGCACCTTACCCTACGAAGGTATCGGTGATCCCTAACCGTGACCGGTTGCGTTTGGTTTGGCCGAAGGCGAAAGTCAAGAGACAAGAACGAACGGACAATGGTCAATAGGCCGGATTTCACTAATACCGTGCTTAAATACCCTAAACCACGTTGTTGCTGATTACTTTAGCTTCATTAGTCAAGCTCGGCACAAAGGAATGAGTTCGGATTTCGCTAACTTACACGAACCTATCTCTATTCCTAACAAACTTATACTTTGCATATACAAACACTTAGGTTAGAATCGAACCGCTTCGACCGTTGCTTAACTCGTGATAACAAGAACTTAGAACGCTCCCTCTCCCTGCGGACAACCCGTACTCATCATGGCTAGCTACACGCGACGCCGTCTTGATTGCGGTTAACTTTCGAACTAATTACGCACGAAATGCGTGTCATTCAACATACGTTTGATGTTCGTAGTGACATAGAACTATACGAAGGTTGTTAAATATCGGATGGTATAGTTCGGTACTAACAACCGTCGTGTAGTCTATGTGACGAGAAAATTCAATCGTATGATAATTGATAGATTTGTCCAGTGTGGAAAAGTTAGGAATGTATAAAGCAAACACCTGTATTCACTTGCATTTTCATTCGTTTCGAGTTATTTCGTTGGTACTTTTCCGCTGGTTCTCCGTGTATAAAGATAGATTAGATGTTCATTTCAACGTTGTTTCACAGTATTGAAATGATTATATATTCTATTACAGTGTACTCAGAGAACAGCGGGGAGATGCTGCTGAAATTTACTCTAAACGGATGAAACCACAAGTGAATGGGTGTCAGCTCTATACATTCTTAATGGGATAAAAGCCTTACCCTTGACAGCCAAAACACACACATACAATACGAATACATAACAAACGCACACACAAAGTACATACACACTAACAACCTTACACTTAAGCGAAATCATAAATTGAAAAACACATACACAGAATATAACTCATACTTGGGTATCTTCAAATCTAACTTTGTTTATCGATAATTTATTCATTTCAACGACAAACTTGCCTCTATGGATTTTCTTCTTTGTCAGTAACCATCCCAATCTTAGATTTCTTAATATAGTCACCATAACCTACAATTTATATGTTATACAATCTAACATGGCCTATGAGTATACCAGAGTTAAAGGCTGGATGTACGTGGATTGGCAACAACGCATGCAATCTATGTTTGTCGCAGGAGCTACTGCTTTCATTGAATTTGCATGCGCACATAATAAGATCGTGTTAGAGAAGATTCTCTACTCGTGCGATAAATGTGGGAATAAATTCTAGCAGAAGGTAGAAATCGTAGAACTTCACATCGTTAAACATGGTTTTACTCGACTTTATACAACTTGGCTATATCATGGGGAAAGACAAGAAGAAGACAGTAATACGACAGAAGAAGAAGGAGAAGATGGTAATGTGGCAGAAGAAGAAGAAGACGATAACTTCTTTTCAGGAGAAGAAATGAAGGATATGGTAGAGGCTGCACTAGCTGATAGTATTCCTACCGAAGATGACATTCCTTCCAGTCAAGAACCGCATGCGGATAAGTATAAAAAGTTCATGAATGATGCTAGAAGACCAATTTATGAGAATGCAAAGTATTCCACCCTATCATGGTTCGTCCAACATTTCCAGATTAAGTGCCTAAATGGATGGAGCAATAAGTCATTCATGATACTTCTGAAGTTCCTAAAAGATTCTATGTCCGTAGAAAATAACATGCCCGACAGCTGGTACGAAGCCCAGAAGATGATGTCTGATTTGGGTCTAAAGTGTGAGAAGATTCATGTATGTCCTAAAGATTGCGTGTTGTACCGGAAAGAGAATTCAGATTTGAAAGAGCGTCCAACATGTGGAGAGGCCAGGTATAAGCCGAAAGAATCTAATAAAAAGCCCGATATACCTCTCAAGATAGCACGATACTATCCTATAACACATAGGCTGCTGAGGCTATTCAGGTGCAAGAAAACAGCCGAGACAATGATTTGGCATCACCGTGCTGCTCCAAGTGAAGATGGAAAAATGTGTCATCCAAGAGATTCACCGGCATGGAAGGATTTCGATAGGAGTCACGAAATATTCAGTAGTGATCCTCGCAATGTCAGGCTCGGACTCGCTAGTGACGGCTTCTGCCCATTCAACTATATGGCTGGAAGCCACAACACATGGCCCGTTGTAATGATAGTTTATAATCTGTCGTCTTGGTTGGTTATGGATCAATCCTACTTTATGATTCCTTTTCTTATTGATGGACAAAACTCACCAGGAAACAATATCGACGTCTATCTCCGACCTCTGATCGATGAGTTAAAATCTTTATTCATTGATGGTGTAGAGACTTACGATGCAAACACAGATACAACCTTCATACTGCAAGCGGCTTTAGTATGGACAATTATTGACTTTCCTGCGTATGGAATGCTATCAGGTTGGTCCGTACATGGTTACAAAGTATGCCCTTATTGCCATCAATATACAACATTGAAATGGTTGAATTTTAGCAGGAAGGTTTGTTATTGCGGTCATCGGCGTTTCCTGCCACTAGACCATTCCTATAGTTTAGACGATACTCACTTTAATGGTCATCAGGAGCTTCTTGGGCCTCCAGCCTCATTGTCCGGAGAGGACGTGACTGCTCAGTAGGATGGTTACAATAATATGACCTACTGGAACAAGTTAAGTATTTTTTACGAGCTTCCGTACTGGTCAACAAATTTAGTGTTTCATTGTATGGACGTCATGCATATAGAGAAGGGAGTATCCGAGCATGTACTCAACTTGCTTCTTTATAAAGACGAAAAATCGAAAGACAACCTCCGTGTTCGGATGGATCTTCAAGACTGGGAAATTAGAAGTGAATTGCATCCTAAACCGATAGCGGGTAAAATAGGAAAGTTTGTACTTCCCAAAACCGCGTATCATATGTCACAACCGGAGAAGAAAAGGTTTCTGTAGGTGTTGCATGATTTGAAAGTTCCTACAGGTTTCTCAGGATCATTTAGCAAGAAGATAAAAAATTGAGAAAGGCAAGATCGATAGGCTGAAAAATCATGATCACAATGTTATTATGGAGCGCCTTCTCCCATTAGCCCTCAGAACTTCCCTTCCCGAATCGGTTGGTTTAGTAATCAATGACCTTTGTTGTTTTTTTAGAGAATTGTGCACTAAAACCTTAGATGTTGTGACGCTGGAGAATATAGAAAATTCTATTTCATTGATATTTTGCAAGCTTAAGAGTATTTTTCCACCATCATTCTTCGATATTATAATACACATGACGGTTCATTTTGCAACTGATGCTAAGTTAGCCGGACCGGTACAATATTGATGGATATCCTGTCGAAAGGTACGTGGAATTTTTCGTTTCACGCAATTTGTAAAACTATTGTTGTCCTATATGCCCGTATTTATTTATTTAACATATTTTTCTTTAGGTATCTCTACACTCTAAAAAAGTATATATGCAATAGAAATTGACTAGAGGGTTCTATCATGCAAGGTTATCTTCTAGATGAAGTAACCACATTTTGTTCCCGCTATCTGAACGAGAACATTGAGACGAGTTTTAACCGGTCTCGGAGAATTCAGGACGGGCCATATAGTAAAACTGATTATAAGAGTGTAGACACTATATTTATTAAAAAGATATATCGGTTTATCCTCCTCAATAGCGTATGTCTTGAAGAAATTAGAGAATAAGTTTTTGGATTAATTGTTATATTCGTGTTTGTATGTGTATGAAATGATATAATATTAATGTCATAATTTATAGTTGAGAACATAATTTATATTAATGAGGTACATGAGGGGCATCCTGATTGGAATGATGAACGATTGGAAAAATATCATCAGGATAATTTTTACGATTGGGTTGCAGATCATGTAAGTTGTTCGAATAACATGTTATTGCTACCAGTCTTAATCTAAACTTATATCGTTATGTATTTGTCGTAAAATTTGTTTTTTCAGATTCACGATCCGAACTTATTTGCATCATTAGAGAGAGATTCAAGATGTTTAACCCAGTTTCCTAATATGGAGGTT
Organism: Agapanthus africanus; assembly: GCA_030015575.1. NCBI lineage: Eukaryota > Viridiplantae > Streptophyta > Magnoliopsida > Asparagales > Amaryllidaceae > Agapanthus > Agapanthus africanus. Next base: position 438,014,358 of record CM057339.1, read on the forward strand.
GCATATTATAAAGTATTCGGTGTCCATAGATACAAATTTGAAGTTAAGAACATAGAAACACCTCGAACCACTCAGAATAGTAGGATACAAACTAAATATTTTAACGATTCTAATGGCCAAAATGCTCACTTAAAATCATAATTAGGTCATACAAATCACCTCCATATTTTTAATCTCACTAATTATCATTAACTCAAAATTCAAGTTTGCAACAAATATCGATTTTAACACTTTTTAAAGCAAAACTCACAATTCAACAAATAGACTAGGTTTCGCACAACCTAAGGTGTTAAACTACTCATTAACATGTCAAAGTCGTGATGAAACCCTTACCATATTTTAATTCTCAATTTATCATAATATTTAAAAAAAACTAGTTTGCAATTTATATAATTATCACAAATTTAAATTAACAAAAATGCAACTATCAACTAGATTTGATTTAGCATAACATTAATATGTCACATACATCCCACATAACCATAATCTCACAACACAAAACCCCAATTTGAATTCAAACCCCTCTCTTGAATTTTAAATCATGCACTTAAAACTAATTAAAAACCTATTTAAACATTTAATTAAGCTAACCTAAAGCAATTAACACAATTTAAGAAAAAGGTTAGAATTATACCTCATGATCAAGAGATCAAATATGGAAATCAAAGCCTCTAAAATGGCAACTTGTTCCCTAGATCCATGCAAGTTTGGCTAATGAGAAATGGATAGGAGTTGGATTTGGATTTTTGGGATTTGTTTGATGGATTTTGAGGCAATTTTGATGAATTTTTTTCCAAGAGAATGAGAGGGGAATTGGGAGGGGCTGCTACTGAAGGAGGATGGGGGGCTCGGCCAGCAGGTATGGAGGAGGGTGTGGAGTGTGTGGGGTGTGGAAAAGAAAGTCCAAGTCAAGATAAGATACCCCCAAGTCAACACACCAACTTCTTCTCTCATTATTCTTTTCTTTTCCTTTCTTTTCTTTTGCTTTTCTCTCCAAATCTTTAAGTGGGGAAGAGTGGAAGTGGGGGCTGCTGATTTTGAGAGGGGAGAGAGGGTGTGGGTGAGTGTGGGTGAGGGAAAAATGATAAATGTTATACCCCAATTTCCATTAACACTGATTTCTCTAATTAAGCCATTTTTCTTCGATATTTCTAAAACCGTTTTGGCAAACCGTTTCATTTCAAAAATAATATTTTACATGTCAGTTTAGTGTGTCATGAATTATAAAATTTGTATCAACCCAAACCAATTTGTAATTTTCCCTAATTAAATGTATTAGTGACGGCTTAAAATAATATTAAAATAATTTTTTTTCAGAAATTTTGAAATTTTACCAGTGGCTCAAAAAACACCAAATACTAGCAATTACATAGCTAGAATATGTATATTTAATTTTATATTAAAGATATTTATATTTTGACCTTTTACAGAAAACCCCCTTATTTTACCGATTTTCCGAAATATCACCGAAACGATTTTCAAAACGTTACAATCTTCCCCCTATAAAAATTCGGTCCCCGAATTTAAATTAAAACTCCCCCCAAATACTAAAACATCTAAGCAAAACCATCAAGTCGTCGGGGCTCCGAAATCATAAATACATAAAACAAATCGTAGCATATAACTCAAAATCAAAACTCCGTCAAGCATCCCGCAATCATCGGAGTCATGGGGAAGATATCAATGTTAAGATCCAATACGAAAACCAACATGATATACATCATTAAAACATCTAGAAGCAATGCATGCCAAACCTTTTCCAAATCGCCGTGCGATGTTCACAACACTGCACAATGGCGGACGTCTATTATAAGAAAATAACTACATATATATATATATATATATATATATATATATATATATATATATATATATGTATCCTTTGTTTAAAATGCACGTCCCGCTATTTTGAAAGCAATTTCAAAAGGGTTTCCTTTATAAAATGTTCCGTGTCATCTCGGACACGTAGGTAAATACTGAGACTATAGCTCTTCTTTGGAAATCCCTTCGATAATTATCAATGCATGCAAAAATATACTCAGGTACTGTCCTGTGACTAGTCCTGCTCAGTACTAAACCAAATAGCAACATCATACAATATACTGCTCCAACATAAATCAGTCCCAAAAATATATATATGAATGCCGTGTGCGTCTGGTGCACACGGAAATCGAAATCCATGAATGTGCCATACATATGCACAGAAACAACATCTAAGTGCATCGGGAGTGCACGAAACATCTGTCAAGGGCAACAGGTGTGCCTGACAGCAAAACAGGTGCATCTGACATGCATGAAGAATCTCGATTTAGTGCATCTGGTGTGCACCAAAACCGTATCTCATAACATGCGCCCAACATGCGCGAAAACCCAAATCAGGAGCATCCATCATGGACGAAATCATGAAATCCAATATCAAGCGCCGAACATGCGCAAAATCCAATCAGGTGCACAAGGTGCACAAAACAAATATCGAACATCACAATCGAAGTCGAAGTCCAGTGCATCCAAGTGCACAAAATGCGAATCACTGCACTGCAAGCATATGTGAACTATACCGAGTGCAAGAACCAAATCGTGTGCATACATATGCACAAAATCATCTCACTGTATGAAACCCATAAAATCATAAACATGTGAAACCCAGGCACGAAAACTATATCAAATGCAACAACTGTGCAAACATCGTGAAGACTCAGTAGGTGCAACCATGGTGCATGAAAACAAATATCATGAAACTCAATCATCAAAATCAATCATGCGAATAGATCGCCCAAGATACCGAAATCAAGTATGGCGGAATAGTCCCGCTCAAGCACATCCTCAAGAATCTCTGGCCAACTGTCGTGGTCACTCATAGCATGTCTCGTCAATGATCATGAACTCTGGTCTGCTGGTGTGCATAACATGACCACTCCTGGGTCTAAGTCTTCTCGTAATTTATTCCATAAAGGTCCTGTCGAGGTCTCTCCCAAATCTCGTCTCTGCCGAACTGTCCGGAAGTCATCGTCCTTTACTATATCTGTTTCCTGTTCCGGAACGGCTGCATACTCATCGCGACTCCTTTTGGAAGGTATATCCAAGCACAATGCCTCGGCATGCGTATCGCATCTCTGATGTCGACGGAGTGGAACGTCATCTTATCCAGATCTTGTACGGACCTCTTACTCCACTTTTCTCTAATGTCGACTGCTTCGGACTCATCTCGTCATGGCTGCATGGACTGAGCTCCAACGGCTATCCTCGTATCTAGAGTCTCCCAAGAAATGCATCTCACCACCTAGCATCCGAATGAAGTCGAACCATCCGATCGATTCGTCAAAACCTCATAATCCCCCAAGAGCTCAACATCTTGTGTACAGTTTAACAGTATCGAGTACATATCACAGCATCGATGGTCCAGCCGTAGAAGGGCAAACCCAAGCCTCACTAATGGCGTCGCGGAACTGCCGCAAACCCTAAGGTTCAAAGGCTTTCACACGGTCATTAAGTCGAGTTAGGGTTTCATTCTTCTAGAGGGTCCATAGAATTGCCTGCATGTCTTACCGAATACTTTAAATTTGGAATAATAGGTTTCTGACATTCGATCGTCTCTATCGACTCTCAACGTATCCGCGTGAAGTCGTCTCTAGCTGAAATCAATCTATCTGATGACCTCGCATCGGGGTAGCGAACGAACCCCATGTCCTAGTCATTCATCCTCGGTGACTAGCGACCTTCTCTCATCTCTTAGTATAACTCGTACTGCAATAGCTCCAACATCTGGGGCGATGTCTCGTCGTTCGCAGCAACAACTGGCTCACTCGTCTGCACGCTGAACCGTGCCTTAATCACCATGAATAAGCAATACATCAACGGTCATCAAAATCTGGTTGGCCTCTATCAGTGGCTCAATTCTCTAGGGTTGATCTGCACATCTGAGTAATCTCACACAGCAATTCACCCAACGCTCGTGGCGCGAAAACACAATAAAAAGACGCATCTCCGCAATCATGTGTCGCCGGAATCACGCCCTGGTCAGTCCTCGTTCGTAACGAGCTCGTGTTGACCGCAACTCTAGCCGTACCTCTCCCTGCCCGTAATCGTGGCAGCAAAACCATAACTGATACCGATGAAGCTAAATCAGGAATGAATATAATACTGAACAAAGAAATGTACTTCCTAAGGCTTCTTAAGTGGAGTAGCGTATCGTAAGTATGCCGCGGAACATACCCACGGTACGTCACTCTATTTTAGTCACCTATTCCATCAACCAAGGGTTATCTTACACTCCAAAGATAAAACCTAACGCTTTGATACCAACTTTGTCACGACCCAAAAGTACGGAACATGACTGGCACTTAAATTACGGACGACTCGAGGCGTACGTAATCCAAGTAAGCCAAACCCAGAAGTCAAAACCAAAGAAGCAGTAGAGTGAAGGAAAAACCAACTAAAAGCAAGTAGTTTTAATAGCATAAGATGAATTATGCGCTTCAAAAAAAACATCAAGTATTTTCTGAAAATTTCGGCAGAGTCTCTTTTATAAATACTGGCCCCCAAACGGGATACAATATGAATAGTATACGAAATCAATAAAAAGGCATCCCTAAGCGGGAGCTAGCTCTTCGTCAATCGACGGTCACAACCACACAAGCAAAATAGTATACAACGCCAAGGGCGAGGATCAAAACTCAAAAGGAAACTCAAAACAGCAAGAAATCCATAGAAATACAACGCGCGGCTCTAAGGTTGAAAGAATAAACATCACTGGTCTCTATCTCAAATAAATACATGTTTGGTTGATGGAACTTCTAGATACAACTGAATAATAATAAATACAAATTATATTGATGGGTACGATACAAATAAACCCACCTACTAGTAAATCACCCGGAAATGTAAGTAGTGCTAGCAAAGCCATAACGAAATCTGTACGGCAAAACCTATAAGAAACTGTGGCACAACGGGGGTGAGTTGCCAACTCGTGAGTAGAAAAAACATCTACGAACAGAAATCGCATGAACAACGCAACCCTAGGTCATAAAATCATAATATATCCTTAAATATGTAACCAGCAGCCTATAACAATGGCTAGGGTAAATATCTAACCCAAGTGTAATCCTATATGCCCGTGTCAGTGCCTCACGTAGCAATATATCATATGGATGATGTATGAATGCATGAAAACAGAATACATGTACTAAAGAAACTGCTTTCATAATTTAGTGAGATTTCCTTTTTATTTTTAAAATGAGGTATCATAAATGAAATCAGCATGAACAGTGTCTAGCATTGACACAAAACATAAATCTCGATGTCTCGAATCTCAGGCTCCGGCTATCCGGACTGGCCTGTATCATCAAATCTCAGTACCTCAATATCTCGAAATCTCAATGTCTCAATCTCAATATCTAGGGCGCCGTCAGTCCAGACCGGCCCCTAACATCCATCTCAAGACCACGACGGTATCCTCCGGATATCCGACGCGTCGGGTAAAATCACCGGTAGGTAGTCTCCACCTGCCAGGATCACATCGTCATCACAACGCGCTTCTTGCCCCGGGGTACCTTACCGGGTCCACCATGTACCCGAAACGGTTCCTCCACTCTTCAAACTCGGGTCTCACTTGTCGCTCTCAGCACCGAGAACACACATGGTGGACGCACTGAAATATCATATCAAGGGTAACCGGGTTTTTTTTAAAACAATTACACATTCTCTTTTGAAATCCCCACGGTTCCCAAATCCAGAAATATCATGGAAATCCGAATCCAAAACCTCAATAGCACATAAACTAGTGAATATAGGCATGAGAATCCATAAATGCGGCATAACAATGAATAACAATATGCATGAAGCGACAAGTAATAACTACAATGTCTAAACTGGCATATAAGGCAAATACACTAATATCATGTCAAACTACTAACTAACAAGCTAAGTCAAGAAATAGTATTTTCTAAGTGTGCGTGACATGGCAATTACCGATGAAGATGTGTATGAGCCAGCAACTAAGTGTACGTGGTACATACGCATCATCGGTAATGGTGCTGGTGTCCAAACAGCATGATATCAACAATGTAATAAGAAATCACAATATAAGTATGCGTTACGGAGTGAATAGAAATAATGAGCGGGATCTGCATACTAGACACAACAATAACTAATCTGCATTTAATATAATTCTAGTCTAACAACTACACTAAACAATAACTCAAGTCCGAACCTTTTGAGAGTTTCACGGAATATAAGTTAGAAGTAGAGAACCAAAATACGGGTAAAAGTATTATGTCCTTTGATGAGATCAAGGAGGAGAATACTTGTGCATAGAATTTCTGGACTATTCTAAAGGAGAATGAGATTCTCTCTCAGCATTACTCCTCCGTATACACCATTGCACGATGGTATGTCGGGGCGGAGCAGATACACCCTATTTGATATGGTGTGCTCTATGATGAGTACTACTGAGTTACCTTTTTCCTTAGGGGGTTATGAACTTGAGAAGTTGCATACCTATTGAATAGGGTTCCAATCAAATCAGTTGCCTACCGCTTCATATGTGATATGGTATGGGAAGAGCCCATGTCTTAAGCCAGTTAAGATTTGGGGTTGTCCGGCCTATGTCTAAAAGCAAAATCCGGACAAGCTCGAGGCAAGGTCTGTTATGTAGAACTGGAAAGGTTCCAGCTATGCAACATACAGCAGATGATTTGGTACAACCAAAGGATTCAATAGATTCCAACGAACCTCAGCCTCTCCGCCGATCTAGTAGGGTTCCTCACCCACCTGAGAGATACTTCGGTTTCTCTATGACAGTGGGAGCGAGGATTGCATCATGAGATGATGACCCAACTAGCTTCGAGCTGGCCAGCAGGAGTAAGACTCTGTAAGAATGGCTGGATGCTTAGTGATCTGAGATGGAATCCATGTACACCAACAAAGTATGGACTTTGGTTGCTATATCTGAAGGGTTAAATCCCCATCAGGAGCAAGTATATCTTGAGAAGATTACTTGGTGTAGATGGAAAAGTTGAGACTTTCAAAGATAGAGTTGTTAAAGGTTTTCGTCATCGACCAGGCGTGGATAATGATGAAACCTTTTGCAGTGGCTATGCTTAAGTCCATCCAGATCCTACTTGCCACGGCTACATACCATGACTATGATATCTGGCGGTTGGGTGCCATGTCTGCTTTTCTAGATGGTGTTTTAGAAGAGTGCGTCTATAAGTACACAGCCAGAGGGCCTCGTAGACAGTGGGAGTAGCGGAAACGTGTTCAAGATGCTTTATAAGATATAGCAGGCATCGCGGAGTTGGAACATCTGTTTTGATGAGATAGTCAAAAAGTTTGACATCATCAAAATGGTAGATGAACCTTGTATAAACAAAAAGGTAGTAGGGAGTATGGAGGCGATTTTCGTAGAGTACGTGGATGACATACTCTTGATAGGGAAAGAGTTTCCTATGCTACGCTCGATCAATCTCCGCTTATCACAATGATTCTCCACATAGGATCAAAGTGATACCTACTAAATCCTGGTTTTTGGATCTATGAGATAGATCTAAATGGATGTTAGGATACTCACTAGTTGTAGTGAGATGGTATCAGTTGATCCTGGGGAAAATCACTGGAAGTGTTCCAGGGTGATAAAGACGACTGAATGTCAGTCGCAGGCATTGTCTTTACCCTCAGTAAAGGGACGGTATGTTGGAAGAGTTCCAAGCTAGATACCGTGATATACTAGACGATAAAGGTAGGATACATCGCTACTTAAGATGCTACCAAAGAGGCTGTTTGGGTGTATATTGGTTCATGAGATGAACTATGTTCCTCCTATTGTGTGACAATGGAGTTGTGGCTTATGCCAAGGAACGCAGGTCCCATCAGTGATCCAGACATATTCTAAGACAGTATCACTTGATCATGGAAATGGTTGATCTCTAAGGGATCGAGGTTAGGAGAGTAGACTCAGAGGACAACACTGCGGATCCACTCACGAAGGCCTATTCCCAGAGAGAGACTTTTATGGGATGGTTGAGTATGAGATACTACAACCACTGCTACAGATGGCCCTAGTGCAAGTGGGAGATTGTTAGTTATATGTATGCCCTAGAGGCCATTACTGTACATTGGATGTATATTGTAATGGATGCTGGGACATATATAGGGAGGACTTTCTTGCTCGACATGATAGTATGCTATCTGGTTGATCTTTACCTTAACGTGTATACTGATTGTCTCTCTGTTACATGTTGGTAAAGCCCTTAGGATGTGTACTTGACTACCTGGACTATGATGCGGATCATACTAGTGGGGACTAGGTAGTCCATAAGTACATCCTTCAAGGTCCCTAGTCGTGGGTGTATCGAGACGGGGCATCGATATACCAGAGTAGACTAGCGTATGCCTTCTCGACCCATACAGATGGGCGATGGATGATCCCATATCCATTGGTGTTTGACATCAGAGATGATATACGGGTGCTCAGTAGAGACTGGGTACACTGGACGGACTCGCCGAGAACTCCCAGATGGTATTATACCTTACGTCAGATGGCAGTTCTCTGGTGACACTGGTACAGAGTAGTCTGTTGACCCGAGATCGTCATAGAGTCTTGTGTGGTTCCCACTGTGCTTTGATTTCCATCTTACCACGTCCAAGAGGGCGTGCAAAACGGTGGTTTTTGGGTACAGTCCCGAGTCACATGGAGGCAATGAGCGATAGGAGGGGATTCGTCTCTCCCGGTATAGGGGGTTGATGTTGCGCTGTGTTCGATTGGCTATAACAGGAAATCCCTGGCCAGGGTTGCTGAGATTTACTGGTAAGTGTTACCAGTAGTTTCTCGAATTGTTATAGACCTCATATCGACATGACTTATCGAGCTATTGGGGTCTGATGTTTACCACCCCTAGGTAAGATATGCGACATATCAGACGACGAGACCGGACTGTACGGTAAGTGTTACTGGTTGGATTCACAGGAGTGTGAGCGGGCTTGCTCGTCGATCTTCTGATCGCTCAATACCCGGGTGGCTGTTACGTTTAGCAGACCGCTTGCGGCTTGTGGGTGATTGATATGATCATCATCTGCTGCCGGCGTATTGACGAGTCTTTAGAGTCCTACACAGAGGTTTCCTGGCTCAAGCGAAACGAAATAGGAGCGCATATGAGATATGTGCGGGACCGAGAATAATGCGTGTATGTGATACAGTATTTCATTCTCGCGACGAATGTATCGAATGGTTGTATGCGATATAACCTAGTTATCGAATCAAGTGTTGATTAGATAAGCCGATACATAGGATACTAGTCGGTTATATGCGATATGACCGGATCGTTAAATCAAGTATTGATTTAATGATTTAATGCATAATTATATATTTGATATATTGCTTTGCATTAACTAGTATTAGTTCACTTTAAATGGATTTTCTCACTTGAAGTTCACAAGTTGTATATGTGATATACTTTTGTGCACTTGATTGTATCATGTTTGATGATACATGCTTACTTGAGTTTGTGTAAAGTTTAAACCTTGGTTAAGTAAATGGTTAGGGTATTGTTTAATTTATTTATTCATTTATTGATTTGTTTATTTCATTTTGGCAAAAGGAAAATGGTGGCTAATTTTGTTTCTTTATTGAAGCCTCATGAAGCTTTGAAAAAGTCCACCATTTTTGTTTCTTGCCTAACCTAACCATTCACCTAACTATAGTTTGCTCTCTACACATAACCATGGTTGGTTTATGATAAGTATTCTATTGTTTTTTATTTTTGAAATAACTTATCATATTCTTTATCATCTTCTTCTTCTTCATCTTTAAAGAAGAAAAGCTTGCCTCATCAATGGCAAGTGATGAAATCATGTGAGAAATCCAATTCTAAAGTGAACCCACTTCCTATTTCTTCATCCTCTACCTCTTGCCAAGTAGTATAGGGTGTTTCCTTCATAAGTTTTCATGACTTGGTGAAGTGGGAGCTTGATCTTGTGATGCCTCGACGTAGATCATCTTCGGCATCGTCGTCGATGACCTAGCCCGCTTTTTCTCCGATGAAGCCGATGCAAGAGTCATGGTTCGATTTGGACAGCGGAGAGGACTTCATCATGGAGCTATGGAGGTGGAGAAATGGATCTACAAAGGTTGTATTTCTGTTCTTTTAGTTTAGTTGTAAACTAGTTTCTTTTTCGCCTAAAAATCTAGTTAACGATCTAGTCTAGGGTTTCTCGGCACCGTTAAATTTTCAAATTGGCATGGTTGATGCCTTGTGAGACCTCCTTGGTGTGCCTAGGAACCTTTCATTGGTATCAGAGCCTAGCTAGAGCCTTAGGCGATGCGTAGACGATGTTAGAAACCCGATCGAACCCCGAAACCCTAACTTTTAACCCTCTCTGGACTTTTTCTGAAAAAGCGGTTTTTTCCAAATTAAAAATTCTTAAAAAATTCAGCAGGAAATTCTAAGAATTACGGTGCAAAAATTACCAAATGATCTGTCTAAAGAGCGGCGGAACCGCGGCATTAGCCGCCTATTGCGGCGGTTCCGCGCTCATTTAGTCTCTTCATGCATTAAATTTTGCACAGTAACTCCTATTTTGCAGTGCTGGTTTTCCTGGGAATTTTTAATATTTATTCAAGAGTTGAAATTTCTGGGTTGTATTGGGGACTCCGTGTTTCGATCGGATTGTCTAATTTTGTCAGTGTGTTTTTCCGGGTAATATTTAGAATAAGTTAAAAAGTTCGACCGGATATAAATACCCAAATTTTCCCCCGCCGGGAAATTTCCAAGTGTTGGATTTTTCCGTGGTTTAAAGACGTTTTAAGTAGTGCAAGTAACGCGATAGACCCTCTAGAAGACAACAAACCTTAACTTGATTATGTGACCGTCTTGAACTGCCCTTTGAACCTTCGGGTTTGGGGCAGTACGGCGTGCCACATGTGAGGCGTTGGCTTGACCCTTCTGCGGCTGGACCGTTGGTACTGAGGCACAAACTGAATGTTTTTAGACTTGCTTCATGTGTTGATCTGTATCGGGAAAACTTGGGTGTTTGAAAGTTTTGATCGGAAAGTTTAACATTTTCTATTTATCCGGAATGGGATACAATAATTGGAATTCACAAGAAGTTATGAGATAACTGAATGAATGTTATAAACATAGCACTTTAGTCTCACTTGATCGGTTGCTACGGAATTTTGATGTGATCAAAAGTCCGTTGCAATCACGTAGTGTACGCGGATACTCGCCGGGTAAACTTAATAGACAGCCTCACTCCATAGCCCCGACCAAGTGACTGTAGGAGAACCCCGTCGCCGAAAGCATCCGTTTGGGTGCTCGCGGTGGCGGTGTTCCTCCTTGGTGCACTTCGTCGACGGCGTCGGGGGTGCGGCCGTCTACTAAAGTTTGCGACGAGCATTCGATCAGGATGTCGGGAATCTTGTTGAATTGCCCGACTTGATATTGAAAAGAGTTTTCGATTTTGAGACTAAAATGCGGGGTTTATAATTGTTGGGCATGCGATGTCTAAGTAATTCATTTGATTAGGCATGCGATGTCTAAAGAGATTGCGGATTCCAACTGTTGTAGTTTTACACTTTCTTTTCTGTGACCGTAAGTGTAATATGTGATATCGCCGGTTTCGTTGCAATATGTCAACGACAATTGGGATGCGCATATTTACTTACGTTGATGGCATGTGTTATTATGTGTTGCTGGATATGTTATATTGGATCATCGTGTTTGAATAGCCGGGGGTTTTTATGTGAGATGAGTGTTTTTTCATTTTCATTCATGTAAAAACTTGTATGTAATATTCTTTTATTGGGGCACTTCCAGGTAGCGGATGTTGTCACCATTTGTATATTATTTACTTTTCCGCACTAGGATAGACCCAAGGTGGAGGGCACAAGTAACCGGGTTCTGGAGTCCAGTGGGAGACCAACTCGAGGAGTCGAGTCCGGGTCTCCTAACTCTAGAATTGGTAGGGTTGCTTGCCGCTCTCGTAGGGGTCTAGGGGTGTGGGTTTGGCTATTCATCGCGACCGTGGAATCCGTGTTTTATACTGGCTCGTATTGAAAACACGGACGTCCTAGTATATCCAATATTTCATATGTTTCTTCTGCTGCGATATCTGTGATGTGATCATGTGCTGTTCTGTGATAGATACAGTATATAGTATATATGATATATTATATAGGCGTTACTTATATTTTACACCCGCGCTAGCCCTGCCCCGCTCTGCCGTTAGTTACCTAACCTAACGGTGCATGAGGGGACATCGAGGCGAATGCAGATGGCATAAGTGTACGTCGTATTTATCTGTGATGTTTAGGTAAATTAAATGATGGGACTTCATTAATATGATTAATGAAATAAAAGAAACCTAAGATGTTGTAGAATCGAATTTCAAAATAAAACAGGTAGCTACAGTTCTTGCTTTGCACAGTGGTATATGTGATATATCCTGCACCTTATTCGATAAGGAAAGGACCGAGATCCCTTCACCGGGAGTGACTCCTTTAGCAATAACTGGCAGATGCTACACACTCGGTTTGACTTTTGATTGCTTTTAAGAGTTTTTGCTTTGCACAGTGATATATATGATATATCCCGCACCTCATTCGACGAGGAAAGGACCGACGATCCCTTCACCGGGAGTGACTCCTTTAGCAAAACTAGAAAAGCCTCAAAAGCACTCCATTTCAAAATTCATTCGATCCAACAACGATATCAAGTTCATTACGCAATAGGTTTTCAGAAAAACCTGTCGTAGCCCTCCGTCATTTCAGATAAGTGGTAGTTAGTATTCGTGCTACGTTTGTTGGCCTGCGTCAAGGCGTAGTGTGCGGTAGCTAACTAGTATTTATCTGCTTATACATATGATGCAGATTGGATTAGGGTAGTCATGCGACTTTGTTGGCCTGCGTCAAGGGTCGTGCGGGTGGGTTTAATTCAATCAGGAAATGATGGGTTGAACTTGACTAGCGCACTATGGTTTGTTGGCCCGCGTCAAGGTCATAGGACGCTAGGGGCAAAACATTATCGGGAATTTCAAGTGTTGAAATTTGCAATGAGATTGCATACCTTCTATGAGATAGTTGGATCCCGATACCCGCTGCGAGTAAGAGTTACTCCTGGGAGAGTTTTATACATTACAATTAGCCGATCAAGTAGGTGTCTAGAAAAGTGTTAACGAGGTTACGCCTCTGGGAAAACGAGGTTTACATTAATTAGGTTCGTACGAAAGCACGGGGGACCTCCCTCAAAGTACCGACACTGGTCTGGCTGAAAGATTGGCGAACTTGTAGTGTGTAATTAATCCCGGCTAGTCTTTCGTTTTAGGGTTTGAAGGAAGATTTGATAAAAACAGTGGGAGCCATCCTGATTAGATAAAATAATAACCAATCTATTCTTGCTAGAGCGCACGCTGAGTGTTTTCTTCTCTCTCTCTCCTGGTAGCGACCATGTCACGTCTTAATCAAGATAATAATACGGATTATTGACCGAACCCGCTTGTTATACTGAGCTGGGGAACGTTGGTCCCGCTCCAACTTATAATTGTTATAAGACAGAGCAGGAAATTGGGGAATACCAGATTTCCCGTGCCGCCCAAACGAAGAGAGTGCATGTTGATGCATCATCTTCGGGTGTGTTCATTATAAAGAACTGTTTCTCAGTATCCTCTGCATCCTGGGTATTTGATACCGGATCAGGATCCCAGATATGTAATCTGTTACATAGGGCTACAAAAAGGTAGAAAAACTGAGAACGGGTGATAAGTTTCATGAGACAGAAAACGGGGCGAGAGTTGCAGCCAAGTCTGTTGGTCACTGTCACCCTGTATTACCAATACATTGATTCTGAACGAATGTTATTAGATACCGAGCCTGATATACAAAATCATATCAGTCTCTTTATTAGTAAAGAAATGATAAAATTTTGTATTGTTGGATAATGTTTTGAATATTTCCTATATCAAAAGTTGATCGGTTCAGGCACGTTATCTAAAAGCGTTGATGTTCTAAATCAAACTACAGTTCTTAGCATACAGAACACACATAAGAGGAATAGTTCAGAAATGAATGAATCCTTCTTAAGGCATTGTAGACTAGGTCATATTAATGCGACCCGACTAGCTGAAGTTACATGTAGATGCATATTTAAATCAGTTTGAATTTACATCTTGTGAAACTTGCCAGTCATGTCACAGAGATAAGATGACCATAGCTCCATTTACAGGAAACAGAGAAAGAGTTAGTGAACTCTTGGGATGATACATGTTGATGTATGTAGGTCCCCTGTCTACACATGCCAAGACCGGTTCTTTCTACTTCATTACATTCTCTGATAATCTCTTAAGATTCAGACATATGTTCCTGTTGAAACACAAGTCCGAACCTTTTGAGAGTTTCACGGAATATAAGTTAGAAGTAGAGAACCAAAATACGGGTAAAAGTATTATGTCCTTTGATGAGATCAAGGAGGAGAATACTTGTGCATAGAATTTCTGGACTATTCTAAAGGAGAATGAGATTCTCTTTCAGCATTACTCCTCCGTATACACCATTGCACGATGGTATGTCGGGGCGGAGCAGATACACCCTATTTGATATGGTGTGCTCTATGATGAGTACTACTGAGTTACCTTTTTCCTTAGGGGGTTATGCACTTGAGAAGTTGCATACCTATTGAATAGGGTTCCAATCAAATCAGTTGCCTACCGCTTCATATGTGATATGGTATGGGAAGAGCCCATGTCTTAAGCCAGTTAAGATTTGGGGTTGTCCGGCCTATGTCTAAAAGCAAAATCCGGACAAGCTCGAGGCAAGGTCTGTTATGTAGAACTGGAAAGGTTCCAGCTATGCAACATACAGCAGATGATTTGGTACAACCAAAGGATTCAATAGATTCCAACGAATCTCAGCCTCTCCGCCGATCTAGTAGGGTTCCTCACCCACCTGAGAGATATTTCGGTTTCTCTATGACAGTGGGAGCGAGGATTGCATCATGAGATGATGACCCAACTAGCTTCGAGCTGGCCATCAGGAGTAAGACTCTGTAAGAATGGCTGGATGCTTAGTGATCTGAGATGGAATCCATGTACACCAACAAAGTATGGACTTTGGTTGCTATATCTGAAGGGTTAAATCCCCATCAGGAGCAAGTATATCTTGAGAAGATTACTTGGTGTAGATGGAAAAGTTGAGACTTTAAAAGATAGAGTTGTTAAAGGTTTTCGTCATCGACCAGGCGTGGATAATGATGAAACCTTTTGCAGTGGCTATGCTTAAGTCCATCCAGATCCTACTTGCCACGGCTACATACCATGACTATGATATCTGGCGGTTGGGTGCCATGACTGCTTTTCTAGATGGTGTTTTAGAAGAGTGCGTCTATAAGTACACAGCCAGAGGGCCTCGTAGATAGTGGGAGCAGCGGAAACGTGTTCAAGATGCTTTATAAGATATAGCAGGCATCGCGGAGTTGGAACATCTGTTTTGATGAGATAGTCAAAAAGTTTGACATCATCAAAATGGTAGATGAACCTTGTATAAACAAAAAGGTAGTAGGGAGTATGGAGGCGATTTTCGTAGAGTACGTGGATGACATACTCTTGATAGGGAAAGAGTTTCCTATGCTACGCTCGATCAATCTCCGCTTATCACAATGATTCTCCACATAGGATCAAAGTGATACCTACTAAATCCTGGTTTTTGGATCTATGAGATAGATCTAAATGGATGTTAGGATACTCACTAGTTGTAGTGAGATGGTATCAGTTGATCCTGGGAAAAATCACTGGAAGTGTTCCAGGGTGATAAAGACGACTGAATGTCAGTCGCAGGCATTGTCTTTACCCTCAGTAAAGGGACGGTATGTTGGAAGAGTTCCAAGCTAGATACCGTGACATACTAGACGATAAAGGCAGGATACATCGCTACTTAAGATGCTACCAAAGAGGCTGTTTGGGTGTATATTGGTTCATGAGATGAACTATGTTCCTCCCATTGTGTGACAATGGAGTTGTGGCTTATGCCAAGGAACGCAGGTCCCATCAGTGATCCAGACATATTCTAAGGCAGTATCACTTGATCATGGAGATGGTTGATCTCTAAGGGATCGAGATTAGGAGAGTAGACTCAGAGGACAACACGGCGGATCCACTCATGAAAGCCTATTCCCAGAGAGAGACTTTTATGGGATGGTTGAGTATGAGATACTACAACCACTGCTACAGATGGCCCTAGTGCAAGTGGGAGATTGTTAGTTATATGTATGCCCTAGAAGCCATTACTGTACATTGGATGTATATTGTAGTGGATGCTGGGACATATATAGGGAGGACTTTCTTGCTCGACATGATAGTACGCTATCTGGTTGATCTTTACCTTAACGTGTATACTGATTGTCTCTCTGTTACATGTTGGTAAAGCCCTTAGGATGTGTACTTGACTACCTGTACTATGATGCGGATTATACTAGTGGGGACTAGGTAGTCCATAAGTACATCCTTCAAGGTCCCTAGTCGTGGGTGTATCGACACGGGGCATCGATATACCAGAGTAGACTAGCGTATGCCTTCTCGACCCATACAGATGGTCGATGGATGATCCCATATCCATTGGTGTTTGACATCAGAGATGATATACGGGTGCTCAGTAGAGACTGGGTACACTGGACGGACTCGCCGAGAACTCCCAGATGGTATTATACCTTACGTCAGATGGCAGTTCTCTGGTGACACTGGTACAGAGTAGTCTGTTGACCCGAGATCGTCATAGAGTCTTGTGTGGTTCCCACTGTGCTTTGATTTCCATCTTACCATGTCTAAGAGGGCGTGCAAAACGGTGGTTTTTGGGTACAGTCCCGAGTCACATGGAGGCAATGAGCGATAGGAGGGGATTCGTCTCTCCCGGTATAGGGGGTTGATGTTGCGCTGTGTTCGATTGGCTATAACAGGAAATCCCTGGCCAGAGTTGCTGAGATTTACTGGTAAGTGTTACCAGTAGTTTCTCGAATTGTTATATACCTCATATCGACACGACTTATCGAGCTATTGGGGTCTGACGTTTACCACCCCTAGGCAAGATATGCGACATATCAGACGACGAGACCGGACTGTACGGTAAGTGTTACTGGTTGGATTCACAGGAGTGTGAGCGGGCTTGCTCGTCGATCTTCTGATCGCTCAATACCCGGGTGGCTGTTACGTTTAGCAGACCGCTTGCGGCTTGTGGGTGATTGATATGATCATCATCTGCTGCCGGCGTATTGACGAGTCTTTAGAGTCCTACACAGAGATTTCCTGGCTCAAGCGAAACGAAATAGGAGCGCATATGAGATATGTGCGGGACCGAGAATAATGCGTGTATGTGATACAGTATTTCATTCTCGCGACGAATGTATCGAATGGTTGTATGCGATATAACCTAGTTATCGAATCAAGTGTTGATTCGATAAGCCGATACATAGGATACTAGTCGGTTATATGCGATATGACCGGATCGTTAAATCAAGTATTGATTTAATGATTTAATGCATAATTATATATTTGATATATTACTTTGCATTTACTAGTATTAGTTCACTTTAAATGGATTTTCTCACTTGAAGTTCACAAGTTGTATATGTGATATACTTTTGTGCACTTGATTGTATCATGTTTGATGATACATGCTTACTTGAGTTTGTGTAAAGTTTAAACCTTGGTTAAGTAAATGGTTAGGGTATTGTTTAATTTATTTATTCATTTATTGATTTGTTTATTTCATTTTGGCAAAAGGAAAATGGTGGCTAATTTTGTTTCTTTGTTGAAGCTTCATGAAGCTTTGAAAAAGTCCACCATTTTTGGTTCATGCCTAACCTAACCATTCACCTAACTATAGTTTGCTGTCTACACATAACTATGGTTGGTTTATGATAAGTATTCTATTATTTTCTATTTTTGAAATAACTTATCATATTCTTTATCATCTTCTTCTTCTTCATCTTCAAAGAAGAAAAGCTTGCCTCATCAAAGGCAAGTGATGAAATCATGTGAGAAATCCAATTCTAAAGTGAACCCACTTCCTATTTCTTCATCCTCTACCTCTTGCCAAGTAGTATAGGGTGTTTCCTTCACAAGTTTTCATGACTTGGTGAAGTGGGAGCTTGATCTTGTGATGCCTCGACGTAGATCATCTTCGGCATCGTTGTCGATGACCTAGCCCGCTTTTTCTCCGATGAAGCCGATGCAAGAGTCATGGTTCGATTTGGACAGCGGAGAGGACTTCATCATGGAGCTATGGAGGTGGAGAAACGGATCTACAAAGGTTGTATTTCCGTTCTTTTAGTTTAGTTGTAAACTAGTTTCTTTTTCGCTTAAAAATCTAGTTAACGATCTAGTCTAGGGTTTCTCGGCACCGTTAAATTTTCAAATTGGCATGGTTGATGCCTTGTGAGACCTCCTTGGTGTGCCTAGGAACCTTTCATATATAATCCCATATATGAACATATGAACAAAAGAATGTATGCAAGCATGGGTGTGTGTGTGCATGTGTGGTGCGACCACTACTCTAGGGTTTCGCGACACTAAATCAATCCAAGCACACCAAAAATCCCTATTTATCATCAATAATCTCAAATAACGTATAATAAATGTATGTGTGTATACATATCCGTATACATCACCATGAACTGCGGGGGTGCTATACGCCATCCACCCAAATTCTCCCCGTAGATATAAATCTACTCACCTGATCTGAGCTCGCTGGTGCCGACATCGTCACGCACTTGCTTGTCGTCTCGAAGTCCACCTGGGGTACCTACATGTCACCACGTATCGTAACGTATAAAAACCAAATCCGAAGTCGAAACGGTATACGAAAACCAATTCGGCACGCGTATCACGCATAGGTCAAAACCTATCGTCTACGCATGCAAGAATATCCAAATCAACCCTCGATGTCGATGTACGAACGTCAAACCATCGAGAAAACCTAAATAAACTAATCGTGATTTCAAAATTCACTAATTATATAAGAAATAGGGTTTAATTCATCAAAACTATAAAATTAAACAAATCGTTTTATTTTCCAAAAAACCTTGTTAGCACAAATTCCCATTTCGGTTCAAAACTTGATGTTTTACCCAAACTAAATATTTTAACGATTCTAATGGCCAAAATGCTCACTTAAAATCATAATTAGGACTACCGTGCCAGGAGTCGTCCATTCTAAAACACCTTTAGAATGCTGTCTAAGTACCCAGATTGGGAAACTACCCAAATCTAGATCAAAAACCATAAATCTAGTAACCAGAATGACTGATATAATATTCATGTCCTATGTGGAGAAACCACCGTGTGACAACTAATGTATAACCAATCTTAGTATAGGAATTTCACTTCCTTCTCTGTGTATGTCATCCAAATACCAGGACATCACACCCTACTGCCTTCTTAACAGATCCATTCCCTATTCTGATGAAGTCAAATCTATGACTGTCACATCAGAAATAGATGATCTATCTTCGCTATATCTGCTTTATTCTATAAATAGACATAAGCTACTTGTCAACTATGCTTCCGCTGCTCCCACTGACTACGACAACCCTCTGGCAGAGTCATATACACGTACATTTCTAAAGCTAGTTTAGAACGACACTATATTCATCCTCCTGCCGGGTCTCATAGTCTGGAACAACAGTAGTGTTAAGTCTGGGTAAACAAGAATCTCCCTGTCACCGTCCTTGAGCATACCGAAGTACCTCTCGAGTGCCTGAGGTTACCCACCATATCTGCGGAGTGGCTAATGGAATGTCAAACCTGACTGAATCTTTAGGTTCTTATCAAATTTCCAGTAATCGTTTGTGGTTCTGGAATCACTTCTAGTTTTACCATACTCCCACTACTGTTTTCTGAAAAAATCCATTTTTATCAAAATTGTGGCGAGTCAAGAACAATATCACTATTGATCTTCCAGATGGTAGAAAGTTAACCCTCGTCATAGCCCGGGTTAACCCACAAATAGCCATTACAGAAACGCGCCTTGAGTTATCCAGAGTCTGGTTTTAAGCAGCCGGGGGCTTATTCCAACTGAAACAGAATTCCGTACCTTAACATTGTTAAGATATGAACTATTCTATATCCTAATATAGAAACAGAGAAACTGATTCAATTAGAACCAGATTCAAATCATGCAGCTGTCTCCAGTGCATGTCAACTAAATGGAGAGAGGCCGATCAGCATTACTCAACTTAGGAGTGCATCCAATTATGAGTAACCTGAAAGAGAAGCAAGTTCTCATAATCATTACTATCAACTGAATACCATACACAAGTATCCACATCTTCGATCACCTTGAAGAATCCTGATACTTGCAATACCTGGTTCTCTACTTTATTCATATACCTATAACTTCCTAAAACTTGGATCTTGTATTTCTATGAAACACATGTCTAAGAACTAGTGAAGTCATAAATAAATAGAATATAGTACGAGTACCAACCCCTCTGTCCTAATGGACACTGGACAATATACAATACTCTGTATAAGTCCCCTGAGTCTAATAACCCATTCCATGTGTGTCATAGGTTGAAAACTGTACTTATGGTTAAGAAGAATTACACCGCTGTTTAATGCTCTTTACCTAACCATCCACTGATATAGGTAAATGTCATGGACATAATTTCAAAAATTTATATCTCACTTTATCAAAATAAACGTACAGATATATCAATTTGAAATTGGTGCATAACAACGGATATTCAAAACCAAATATTTGTCGTCCGGCAAACAACCCAGGCGATTTCCTCAGATATCACCAATTACAACGAATCCCGATATAAAGAGGATGATCACCCAATTCCCAATAACTTACTCCCACTCATCATCTGTAAAACCATACAGATGTGAGAATCAAACCTGGTAAATACATACCCTGGAGCAAGGGCTAATTGGGAAATCAGTTTTCTTTTAACAATACACAGTGAAACTGAAACATGTAAATGTTTCGATGGAGTATCCGGGTATTCCTAGTAATGCTTCTTCCATTATCATATTCACAACTGTAACCGTATATTTTTTTGCCATCTCTCCAAATCCCTTTATATGTCTTTAGTCATTACCTTTTGTACACCACCTTTAGGCCAAATGGTTTTCTTCCTTCCCTACCGTTCGGCACCAGCCTATGGTTTGGAAAAAGACTATCCAATAAGCATAATGGGTTTACTCTCCTAATCCTAGGAGTACTCGTAACCTGAGAAAATGTGAAGAAAAAAGACAACTGAATAAATCTTATTCCTATTTCTCCTGAACCAGAATCCATCCCCGAACTGGAACAAGTTCCTTCGAGTTCGTATATAACCATACGATGGAATATCCAATAACTGTGGATCTTCGTAGTGATACGGGGTATTCTGGAGAAATACCAAGGTGAAGTAGTAGTGGTGATGAAATACTTGGTTTGGTCGAGAATTGCAGTCGCAATTTACTTTGCCCTCTTTCTAATCCCTTTACTTGTCTTTACTTATTACCTTCTGTACACCTTACTTAGGCTAATCGGTTTTCTTCAGTCCCTACCTTTCGGCACCTGCCTATGGTTTGGATGAAGACTATCTAATTAGCGTAATAGGTGTACCGTCCTAATCCAAGGAGCACTCGCCGTCTGAGAGAAGGTAAAAAGAAAAGACAACCGAATAATCCTATTCATTTTCCCCAGAACCGGAAACCATCCTCGAATCTGGAACAAGTTCCTTCGAGTTCGTATATAACCATACGATGGTTTTATCCAATGGAAGTGGACGTTCGTAGTGATACGAAATGTTCCGGAGAAAAGGGTAAAATTAGGAGTGGCAATGAGGTATGCAACTCAGACAATCCAAAAGCCGTTGTTTTAAGAAGGTTCGGTTAACTTGGTCACTGTGTCATAGTCTATGGTTGGGACATGGTCGCTGCCAAAGAGAGAGAGAAAAGAAACACTCTGCATGCACTCTAACCTAGATCAGAATGGTTATCAATTTATCTAATCAGGAAACCTCCCACTGTATCCTCAAATTCTCCTCCAAACCTGAAAGAAGAATTAGTCGGAATCACCCGAGGAGTAAACCAACTCATCAGTGGGAATCGGGATCCAACTATCATCGCATGATAACGTGATGGAATCCACTCACACACTCCAGAAGGTATGCGCATATCTGGCAAGTTTCAGTTTCTTTAGAAACTCCCGATGTGATTTTTACCCCATGCTCTTATGACCTTGACGAAGGCCAACATATCATAAGTCACATGTCAAGTTCTACCCGTCATTATCCAGGTTAATTTGAACCCACCAGTACATACCCTAGAAGAAGGCCAAAATAGTAGTACGACTGTCCCAAACTAACGCATCTATCTATGCAACAGAAAAGTAACAAATAGCTACCATACACTATGCCTTGACGAAGGCCAACATACATAGCATGAATACTAAGTGCTACCTTTCTGAAATGACGGAGGGCTACGAATGGTTTTTGGCGAAAAACCTTTAACATAATGAACTTGATATCATTGAAGGAACCGGATAGCTTTTTATAAAAATATAGTGGTGAAAACCATTGCTAAAGAGGTCACTCCCGGTCAAAGGATCTCGGCTCTTTCCCCGTAGAATGAGGTGCAGGATATTCCAACTGAATACCATGATGCAAAGCAAAAGGTAATCGACTATAGTGAAGTTATTACCCTGATGAAAACTTCTGTCCAAGGGGTCACTCCGGGCGAAGGGATCTCGGCCCTTGCCTCATCGACTGAGGTGCTGGATATTCATAATCGAATACCACTGTGCAAAATAAAAGAAAACGTCCTTGCAATAACAGCTTTTTGAAAAATATTCCAACAACATCAGAATAGGTTTGTTTAGCTTGCATTGATCCGAATCAATGCAGTCCCATCAATTAATCACACCACAAAAGAACGAAAATATGATGTACGTATATGCCATCCGCATTCGCCATTGGGTCCCGTCATCACCCGTTAGGTTACTTAACTAATGACAGAGCGGGGACTGGACTAGCGCGGGTGAAAAACATAACATCTACTAGTAATTATATCAATATATAATAATCGCTCCAGGCGTGATAAATGCAACATCACAGAGAGTAATAAGCATCACAGAACAACACAGATAATCTGGGATCCCCGGGTTTCCTTTGAGCCACAAGTGAAACTCGACGTTCCCCTGGGCGTGTGGATAGCCTGTGCAATGAAATCCTAGACCCCTACGGGCGCGGCAAGTTACCCGCCAAAACCTGAAGCGAGGCAGCCCCTTCAACAAAGTGAATGGACCACCCAGCACTTCACGGGATCCGGTAACTTGAGCACCCCTCCTTGGGTCAACCTATACCCCCTACGAGTGCGGCGAATAGCCCGCCAATTCTAGAGTAAAGCCCCCTCCATCTCAAAGCCATGAGATGCGGGCTCGTTGCCCTCTAGAACCCGGCTATCCGTGCACCCCACCGCGGGGTAATCCTAGTACAGAAAATAAAAAATGTACAACGGGTACATCGACCTCAACCCGGTCGTGCCCCAAAAGAATAATATACAAACAGGCATTGACGGTAGTCCACATGTCGGACGCTCGCCCCGCAATATCAAATGTACAAATAATACCAAACTGTACTAACATTGCACCAAGCTATCCACCACGAAAAATCCGCAACATCACTGCACAACACAGAACATCAACGCGAATGTCACGTTCGCAAATCCGTCTAAAGGGGCTATAGCGATTAGAAAAGATTTACCGCTCGAATGACATTCACGGTCGCGGATATAATGTAAATACTGCGAACTAGCATATTTAAAATTTCGATCGACAAAATTTCCCGAAGTGGGCCCCAAGTACAATTCCTGCACTCAAAATAATCTGGGCCAAAACCAAAAAAACAAAATGTTCCAGAAACCCCAAATCCATGTCAAAGACCGCAGTAGAAAAATTGGTGCACTGAAGCTACAGTACCGCGGCGGAACCGCGGCCACAACGT
This sequence comes from Agapanthus africanus, assembly GCA_030015575.1. Lineage (NCBI taxonomy): Eukaryota > Viridiplantae > Streptophyta > Magnoliopsida > Asparagales > Amaryllidaceae > Agapanthus > Agapanthus africanus. The sequence continues at coordinate 438,038,330 of CM057339.1, forward strand.
GGGTAACGCCGCGGTTCCACGGCGCCATGGTGGAATCACACTTCCAAATTTCTACAGTGGTCTTAGAAAAGCCAGTCTGATTTTCTGACATACCCAAAATAATTTTTAGACCACAAAAAAAATTCGACAGAAACTTTACTTTTGAAATTGCGGTTTCGGAAATTTTAATCGATCGATGTTTTAAACAAGTTAGAACAAGCTAGTAAAGGTTAATGGTGTGACTCTGATACCATGTAAGTCTACGGTAGCGCCCCGGCCGTCAATCTGAGGCCAAAATGCGGAAACGAAAACTTTTTCTTAAACTTGAAACTGGCGCTATCGTATACTTTCACCCGGATCGAACCATTAACTTATAACTAGCTAACTACAAGAAGTGAAAGTGGCTATACCAATCGATCCGTGTCCTTCGGTCTTTGTCCACCATCCCAAGCTCCTCACGGCATCTCCGATCTCCGGTCTCCTCGTCGGAAAGGGCACCACATCAATGAGTCCTTTTATGGGCTCCCGCTTCGTCCAAAGCAACTCGGACACGAAGTTTGCTAGCCGACGTGTCCAAGGTGATGTAGAGAATGTGTATGATCACTTTGTCTCAAGCATCCATTGATTCTCAACGCATGAGAGTGTATGGATGGATGTTGAAGATGATGCCATCAATGGAGATAGTGAGCTCAAGAAAGAAGGAGGAAGAATGAGAGCTTTCTTTTGTGTTTCTTGTTGCAATGATAAAATGAGAGTGAGATAGAATGATAAACACAAGAGCAAACCCTTTCCCCTTGGCTGCCCCCTCTCTCTCTCTCTCTTCTTATCATTTCAACACATAAATCAATCAATAATGTGACATATGCACAAAGAAAGAGACCATGAGTCATCACTTGTGCATGTGTCACAATTAATGCTCCTAATCATGACTTTGAGCTCATTATTTCCATTTGTAAACATTAATCCAAATGTTTACAACAATAAAAAGATATGGCAACATCTAAAGTAAACTCGTGACGGATCACAAGGATACCCCTCACCTATATATACATACCTGCATCCGCATTCCGACTGAATGCGAATGTGATGAGACTAAAGTAATCCAACAAATCTAATACTAGGATCCGGCTTAAATCAAAGCCCACTAGTATGATCCGTCCGATCATGATCCGTGCACGACTGCACGTATATGATCGAACCCTGCCATAATACTTATACGGCCTCTACAACATTTCGCCCGAAACTTGAGAAACTGTCTGTGGGGGACTCTAAAGACTCGTCAATACACTGGCTGTGGATTTAACCACTAGCACGTTAGTGGTACTAGCTGTACGTAACGAGCCACCAGGTATTGACCAAAAGGGAGGTCGATGAGCGAACTCATCCTGACACCCTACCAAGCCTGTCAGTGACAATATCCGTACAGTCCGGTCCGTTCGTCTATGAGTATCTCATGTCGGACCTAGGGGGTTGGTAAAAGTCAGACCCCCAAAAGCGGTATAAGTCGTGTCGGAGTATAGCCCAGAACACCCTGAGATACTACTGGAATACCTACCAGTAAATCTCCTGCCTTGGCTAAGGACTTCGTGTAATGGCTCTCCTAGACACAGCGCGATCTCACCCCCAATACCGGGAGAGACGAAACCACTGCTGATCCACTCACTGCCTCCATATGGCTCAGGACTGTACCCAACTAAAATCTGTTTGCACGACTCCTTTGAGCCGTGGTAGGGTAGTAATCAAAGCACAATGGGAACTCACACGAGACAAATGACGATCTCAGGTCGATGAACTAACCTATATACATGTCACCAGGGAACTGCTATCTGACGCTAGGTATAAAACCGACTAGCATGTTCCCGGCGAGTCCTGTCCGGTGTACTCATAACCCAATGAGCACCTGTATACGTCTTAGGTGAACCAACTGATACCAATGGCTTATGAGACCAGCCACCACCCCTCGTCGGGGTCTCGACCCGTATACACTAGTCTACTCTGGAATATCGATGCCCTGTCTCAAAGTTCCCTCGACTAGGGACCTTTTAAAGATGTGCTTATAGACCCCAGCTCCCACGTATATGATCGCCATCATACTGCTGGCCGTCAAGAAAAAATCCTAAGGGCTCTATCAATGTGTAATAGTGATCTCTAAGGTCACCTAAAGCTGTACACGATGATAAAGATAAACCAGATAGTATACTACCATCTTGAGTAAGACTGTCCTACCGGTATAGGTCCACCCTCAATCATTGCAATCACATGCCTACGATCCAATAATTTACTTTGAGGGCACTATATCCAACATACTCAACCATCCCATAAAAGTCTCTACTGGGAAATAGGCCTTTGTGAGTGGATCCACGCTGTTGTCCTATTTGTCAACTCGCCTAACCTCGATCTCCCTGGAGATTAACCATCTCCATGATCAGGCGATACTTCCTAAGAATATATCTGGATCTCTGATGGGATGGGGGTTCCTTGGCATAAGCCACAACTCCATTGTCACACAATGGCAGGAACGAAGTTCATCTCATGAACTAAAATATATCCAGACTGCCTCTTTGGTAGCATCCTTGGTAACGATGTATCTTTCCTTTCATCTTCTAGTAAGTCACGGTATCTAGCTTGGAATTCTTCCAACATACCGTCCCTCCACTGAGGGTAAAGACAATGCCTGCGACTGACATTCAGCCGTCCTTATCACCCTGGAACCTTTCCAGTGATTCTCCCCAGGATCGATTGATACCATCTCACTACAACTAGTGAGAATCCTAACATCCAATTAGATCTATCTCATAGATCCATAACCCGGGATTTAGGAGGGATCACCTTGATCCTATAGAGAATCTTTGTGATAAGAGGAGATTGACCGAGCGTAGCATAGGAAACTTCTTCCCTATCAAGAGTATGTCATCCACGTACCATACGAGGATCACCACCATACTCCTTACTACCTTTTTGTATATACTTGGTTCATCTACCATTTTGATGAAATCAAACTCTTTGACTAGCACATCAAAACAGACGTTCCAACTCCGCGATGCCTAATTTATCCTATAAAACATCTTGCTCACGTTTCCGCTGCTCCCACTGTCTACGAAGCCCTCTGGCTGTGTACTTATAGACGCTATCTTCCAAATCAATATTTAGAAAAGTAGTCATGAAACTCAACCGCCAGATATCGTAGTCATGGTATGTAGCCGTGGCAAGTAGGATCTGGATAGACTTAAGCATAGTTTTGAAAGTCTCAACTTTTCTATGTACACCAAGTAATCTTCTCTAGATATACTTGCTCCTGATGGGGATTTAACCCTTCAGATAAAGCAACCAAAGTCCATACTTTGTTGGTGTATAAGGATTCCATCTCAGATCTCTAAGCATCCAGCCATTCTCACAGAGTCCCCATTCCTGATGGCCTGCTCGAAACTAGTTGGGTCATCATCTCATGATGCAATCCTCGCTCCCACTGTCATAGAGAAACCGAAGTATCTCTCAGGTGGATGAGGCACCCTACCAGATCGGCGGAGAGGCTGAGGTTCGTTGGAAACTATTGAATCCTCCGGTTCTACCAAATTATCAGCTGCAGTTTGTTTTTGCTGGAACTACTTCCAGTTCTACCTCATGACCACTAATTTCTTCACAAGAAATTCCCTTTCCCAAAGGTGGCATGATGAGAAAACAAAACACTTTTGTTCCTCAGTTTGGTAGAAGATATTCCCTTGCCAATGCTTGGGATATCCAACAAACTTCCACAGAACTGTCCTTGCCTCGAGCTTGTCCGGATTTTGCTTTTGACATAGGCTGGACAACCCCAAATCTTAACTTCCTTAAGAGATGGGATCTTCCCATACCATATCACATATGGAGTGGTAGGCATCTGATTTGGTTGGAACCCTATTCAATAGGTATGCAACTTCTCAAGTGCATAACCCCAATAGAAAATAGGCAACTCAGTAGTATTCATCATAGAGCACACTATATCACATAGGGTGCGATTGCTCCGCCCCGATACACCGACGTGCTGTGGTGTATACGGGGGAGTAATGCTGAGAGAGAATCTCATTCTCCTTTAGAATAGTCCAGGAATTCCGTGCTCAAGTATTCTCCTCCTTGATCTCATCAAAGGACATAATACTTATACCTGTTTTTGGTTCTCTACTTCTAACTTATATTCTGTGATTATCTCAAAAGTTTCGGATTTGTGTTTCAATAGGAACATATGTCTTAATCTTGAGAGATCATCGGTGAATGTAATGAAGTACAAAGAACCTTTCCCGGCATATGTAGACATGGGACTATCATACATCATCATGTATCATTCCCAAGAGTTCACTAACTCTTTCTTTGTTTCCAATAAACGGTGCTGTGGTCATTTTATCTTTGTGACATGACCGACAAGTTTTACAAGATGTAAATCCAAACTAATTTAAATATGCATCTTTAAGTAACTTCAGCTAGTCGGGTCGCATTGATATGACCTAGTCTACAATGCCTCAAGAAGGATTCGTTCATTTCTGAACTCTTCCTCTTGTGTGTGTTCTGTACGTTAAAAACTGTGGTTTGATTTAGAACGTCTATTCTTTTAGATAACGTGCCTGAACCGATCAACTCTTGATATAGGAAATATTCAAAACATTATCCAGCAATACAAAATTATATCCTTCTTTTCTAATAAACAGACAGATATGATGTTGTATATCAGGTTCGGTATCTAATAACATTCGTTCAGAATTAATGCATTCTAGTAATACAGGGTGATAACTGCCAACAGACTTGGCTGCAACACTTGTATCATTTCCAACTCTTAAAACTTATCACCCGTTCTCGGTTCTCTACCTCTCTGTAGCCCATGTAACAAATTACATTTGCGGGATCCTGATCCGGTATCTCATACCCAGGACGTAAAGGATACTGAGAAACAGTTTTCGGTAATGAACATACCCGAAGATGATGCATCAACATGCACTTTCTTCGTTTGGGCGTCACGGGAATTCTGGTAATCTCCTATTTCCTGCTCTGTCTTATAACAATTATAAGTTGGAGCGGGACCAACGTTCCTTAGCGCAATATAACAAGCGGGTTCGGTCAATACATCCGTATTATTATCTTGATTTAAGGCGTGACATGGTCGCTACCTAGAGAGAGATAGAAGAAAACACTCAGCGTATGCTCTTGCAACATTAGATTGGTTACAAATATATCTAATCAGGATGTCTCCCACTGTTTTAGTCAAATCTTCCTTCAAACCCTAAAAGGAAAGACTAGCCGGGATTAATTACACTCTACAAGTTCGCCAATCTTTCAGCCAGGCCAGTACCGGTACTTTGAGGGAGGTTCCTCGTGCTGTCGCACGGACCTAATTAAAATAAACCTCGTTTTCCCAGGGGCATAACCCCGTTGATACCTTTCTAGACACCTACTTGATCGGCTAATTGTAATTTGTAAAACTCTCCCATGAGTAACTCTTACTCGCAGTGGGTATCGGGAACAACTATCTCATAGAAGGTATGCAATCTCATTGCAAATTTCAACACTTGAAATTCCCGATAATATTTTACCCCTAGTGACTTATGACCTTAATTATAGTCAACAAATCATAAGCACTAGTCAAGTTCTACCCGTCATTTCTTGATTAATTAGACCCACCCACATGACCCTTAACTATGGTCAACAAAGTCATATGACTGTCCTAATTAATCGCATTATATGCTGTGTAAGAAGACATCACTTAGCTACCGTACACTACGCCTCAACTATAGTCGACATACGCAGCACGAATACTAAGTACTCTACTTCCTAAAATGACAGAGGGCTACGACGGGTTTTTAAGAAAACCCTTTGCGTAATGAACTTGATATCGTTGTAGAATCGAGTGATTTTAAATGGAATGTTTTTGAGGCCTTTTCTAGTTTTGCCAAAGAGGTCACTCCCGGTGAAGGGATCTCGGCTCTTTCCTCATCGAATAAGGTGCAGGATATTTCACAAATATCACTATGCAAAGAAAAAACTATAAAAACAATCAAAAGGCAAACCGAGTTTGTAGCATCTGCTAGTTTCGCTAAAGAGGTCACTCCCGGTGAAGGGATCTCGGCTCTTTCCTTATCGAATAAGGTGCTGGATATTCTACAAGGAATACCACTATGCAAAGCAAGAACTAGAGCTACCAGTTTTTGAGACAAGTTTCTATAACATCTTTAGGTTTCTTTTAGTTTCATTAATCTCATTAATGAAGTCCCATTTTATTATGCTTCACAAGCATCACATTTGAAATGAAATCAGCAATATAACATATATCTCATATATATAATATAAACATTCGTCTCAGGCAGAAATATGATCTCATCACAGAACATTGCAGCAGAAGATAACATATGAAATATTGGATATACTAGGATTTCCGTGTTTTATGCGAGCCTGTATAAAACGCAGATTCCACGGTCATGATGAATAGCCAATCCCATAACCCTAGACCCCTATGAGAGCGGCAAGCAACCCTACCAATTCTAGAGTTAGGAGACTCGGTCTCGACTCCTCGAGATGGTCTCCCACTGGACCCTAGAACCTGGTTACTTGTGCTCCCCGCTTTGGGTCGATCCTAATGCGAAAAAGTAAATAATATACAATGGTGACATCATTCTCAACCAGGAAGTGCCCCAATAAAAGAATATTACACACAATGAATTTTACATGAATGAAAATAAAAACCCTCATCTCACATAAAACCCCTGGCTATTCAAAACATGACGATCCAACATAACATATCACAGCAACACATAGCATCACATGTCATCAACGTAAATAAATATGCGTATCCCAATTGTCGTTGATGTATAGCAACGAAACCGGCGATACACCACATATTACACTTACGGTCGCAAAAAAGAAAGTGTAAAACTACAACAGTTGGAATCCGCAACCTTTTTAGACATCTCATGCCTAAGCAAATGAATTCCTTAGATATCGCATGCCTAACAATTATAAACCCCGCATTTTAGTCTCGATCTCGAAAACACTTTTCAATATCTAGTCGGGCAATTCAACAAGATTCCCGACATCCTGATCGAATGCTCGACGGAAACTTTAGTAGACGGCCGCACCCCCGAATGCCGTCGACGGGGTGCACTAAGGCGGAACACCGCTGCCGCGAGCACCCGAACGGATGCTTTTGGCGACGGGGTTCTCCTGCAGTCACTTGTTCGGGGCTATGGGGCGTGGCTATCTATTAAGTTTACCCGGTGAGTATCAGCGTACGCTATGTGATTGCGACGGACTTTTGATCACATCAAAATCTCGTGGCAACCGATCAAATGAAACTAAACTGCTAGATTTATAACATTCAAATTAGTTATCTCATAACTACTTGTGAATTCCAAATATTGCATCACATTCCAGATAAATAGACAATGTTAAACTTTCCGATCAAATAAACAAACACCCAAGATTTCCCAAATAGCTCAACACTTGAGCTTAGTCTAAAAGTATCCATCACATGCCACAGTACCAATGGTCCAGCCGTAGAAGGGTCAAACCAACGCCTCACATGTGGCAACGCCGTACTGCCCCAAACCCTTAGGTTTAGAGGCAGTTCAGACGGTCACATAATCGAGTTAAGGTTTGTGTTCTTCTAGAGGGTCCACCACGTTACTTGCACGACTGTGAATGTTCTTTAACTAAGGGAAAAATCTAACACTTGGAAATTTTCCGGCAGGGGAAAAAGTGAGTTATTGATATCCGTTCGAACTTTTTAACACGTTCTAAATTACCCGGAAAAAGTTAAACGAAGTTAAACTTTCCAATCGAATTAATGAGTTCCCAATATTTCCCAGATATCTCAACACTTGAGTAGAATTAAAAATCCCCAGAAGCATGAAAAAGTACCCAAGAATATAGCCTTGAAGTATTAGCCCCTAACACCTCATGTTGGCCGCGGAACCGCCGCCAAACGCATGGTTTGGCCGCGGTTCGGCGGTCACGTGATGGTGTTATGGCTTCGTACTTCACAGTAATTCTTAGATTTCCCAGCACTATTTTCTGAATATTTTTAATATGAAAAATTTCAACTTTTGAAAAAATTTCCAGAGAAGGGGGATATATCGGGTTTTCGGAGTTCGATCGGACTTCAAACTTCGCCTACACGACGCCTAAAGCTCTAGCTTGGCACTGATACCACTGTAGGGTTAGCTTAGCACCTTAGCAAGGTTTTGGCAAGCATCAATCATGCTACTTTAAAATTTTTGGGGTGCTAAACAAACCCTAACCAAGATCTTAACTAGAGTATTAGGATAAACAAGCATGTAAACAACTTTACATCTAAGAGTTAGGGATTACAACCTTTGTAGTCCGTTCCTTCACTTCTAAAGCACCGTGTTGAGGTCCCTTCGCTGCGATCATCGAGTACCCGGACTCAAGAGAGGCTCCATGAAGAGAAAGATGCAAGCTTGCTTCCAATCTTATACAACAAAGATGATCTACCTTGAAGAAACTCAAGCCCAAGCGCTTGCTTCACTAATCAAGTATTAGCAAAGAAAACACCCTAATCTAAGTGGCTAGAATAGATGAGAATGATGAAGTAGGAATTTAGCTCTCTTTTGTTTTCAATTTCTCACTCAAAATCATCACATAAGAAAAAGCTAGTCAAGGTTTTCTTCATGCAAGAAGAAGGAAGAAGAAGAGGCATTTGATTTGTGATGAATAATGAATTATTGTGTGCGGTTACAATTGCAACCATGAGTTAAGAAAGAAGGCTTAACCCATGTAGAGAGATAACTAAAGTAAAGGGTTTGGATTGGGTTAGAAAATATCAACACAAAATATCTTAGGAAAAAACAAAAGGAAGCTTCATGCAAAAAGCTAACCCAAATGCTAACCCAAATCAAACCCTAACTTGTTTAATCTCCACAAATCATGTTGCATTTGTAACCCTAACCTGTTACAATATTATATATCACATATATAATATATTTTTATAACAAAATTAAATAATACAATTAACATATATCAATGTACTATCCAAGTGAGAAAAAGAATCTTTAAGTGAGCTTATATTAGTTAATATAACTTAATATATCACATATATAATTATACATTAAATTATCGAATCAACACTTGATCCGATAATCCGTCTATATCGCATATAACCGACTAATAAAATCTGTATCAATTCATCGAATCAACACTTAATCCGATGACCCGGCTATATCACATATACCCGGCCGATATCTCATATCGCGAGAATCTAATACGGTATCGCATACACGTATTATTCCCGGTCCCGCACATATCATATATGTGCTCCTACTCCGTTTTGCCTCAGCCAGGAAACCTCTGTGTAGTACTCTAAAGAATCGTCAATACACCGGCAGTAGGTGATGATCATATCAAACACCAAAAGCTGCAAGCGGTCAGCTAAACATAACAGCCATCCAGGTATTGAGCAATCAGAAGATCAACAAGCAAGCCTGTACATTCTCCCGTGAATCCAACCAGTAACACTCCCGTACAGTCCGGTCTCTTTGTCTGATATGTTGCATATCTCGCCTAGGGGTGGTAAACGTCAGACCCCAGTAGCTTGATAAGTCGTGTCGATATGAGATCTATAACAGTTCAAGAAACTACAGATAACACTTACCAGTAAATCTCAGCAACCCTGGCCAGGGATTTCCAGTTATAACCAATCGAACACAACGCAACATCAACTCCCTATACCGGGAGAGATGAAACCCCTCCTATCGCTCATTGCCTCCATGTGATTCGGGACTGTACCCAAAAGACACCTTTTTGCACGCCCTCTTGGACGTGGTATGATAGAAATCAAAGCACAGCGGGAATCACACAAGACTCTATGACGATCTTGGGTCTACAGACTAACCTGTACCTGTGTCACCAGAGAGCTGCCATCTGACGTGAGGTATAATACCATCTGGGAGTTCTCGGCGATTCCGTCCAGTGTACCCAGTCTCCACTGAGCACCCGTATACCTTCTCTGATGTCAAACACCAATGGATATGGGATCATCCATCGCCCATCATATGGGTCAAGAAGCGCATATGCTAGTCTACTCTAGAGTATCGATGCCCTGTCTCGGTACTCCCACGACTAGGAACATTTGAAGGATGTACTTGGCGACTATACTGTCCCCACTAGTATGATCTGCATCATAGTCCTGGTAGTCAAGTACTCATCCTAAGGACTTTATCAACATGTAATATAGAGACAATCAGAGTACATGTTAAGATAAAGAGTAACCAGATAGCATACTATCATGTCGAGCAAGAAAGTCCTCCCTATATATGTCCAAGTATCCACTACAATATACATCGTATGTACAGTAATGGCCTCTAGGGCATACATATAACTAACAATATCATGAGAAAACCGCAATTTTATCTTTATAAATGATATTCAGTTTATAAAATCCTTGCGGTTTCTCCAAATCCATAAATCTCATGGAAATCCGAAATCTCAAAATCACGATATCAATAGACAGTGAATACTAGAATAAAGCTCCATAATATTTCATGACAAACGAATGTATAAATGCATGAAGTATCTCAGTAATAAATGCAATATCTAATCTAGCACAGTAATGATATATCGGAACTATCAGCTAGCAAACGATATCAATGAATTAATATTCTCTAAAGTGTACGTGACATGGCAATTACCGATGATAATGTGTGTGAGCCGGCAAGTAAGTGTTCGTAGACATATGCATCATCGGTAATGGTGCTGGTGTCCTGATAACATGGGTTCAATATAACAATAAAAACACATTTAAACATGCCATGCCATGCGAATAGCAAGAATATACGAAAAATGAATAATAAGCGCAACAATAAAGAATCTACATTAATATACACGAGTCATACCGTTTGGCATTGAAATAGCACGAATCGTGGTGTTTAGAAAATAGGGGATACGGTGTTTTTAAGAAAAGGTACGTCCTTTGAAATATCCGTAGTATCCCTTAGCCTATCTTTAAAATACTCACGATTCGTTAGTTTTGGAAATAAGTATGACTCGAGCCCAGTCTAACATCCACTAAGTAAACTATAGGACTAAACTAACAAACTAGTCGAAGGGTAAGGAAAACCACCTAAGTCTGAGTCGATATATATATATATATATATATATATATATATATATATATATATATATATATATATATATATATATATATTAGTCGGTGATCCCGTCTCAATAGTATCACGTACGATACAATATATAATATGACATTCTTGAGTCAAGAGTGCGGATCTATCATCATAATCATATCTCGTACGGTAAATCCATCGTACGACATCCCAAATCTGGGTGCGGGTCGAATATCACATTTATCTCATTATTCATCTGGTGTCCTTATCATCATATCCTGAATTAGGGGTACTGATCTAAGTCTAGTACATTCTGATACCATCAACACACACACACACACACACACACACACACACATATGCGTGTGTATGAAAAAACATCGCCCAAAGATCCGCTATCATGTCGTATCTCATAATACGAACCAAGTCACATCACCGATCTCGTGGCATCATGCCCAATCACATCGACTCATCTCCAAGTACCATATACTATTCTCATCATCCATTTATATGTATACACACACATATATATATATATATACTCACATACATATATGTATATATATATATATCTATATCCCCATATACGCACGAGAAAAACAAATGTATGTGTGTGTGCGTGTGTGCAAATCCTTACTCTAGGGTTTCGCGACTAACACTAGACTATAGCATTAACTTCCAAATACGCTAAACACTAACCCAAGGTCACCTAAAGCATTTCTATCTAAGTATACGCATCTTATAATAACACATAAGTATATAGATATAACGCATCTGTATACTGCACTACGAAACTGTGGGGGTGCTATACGCCATCCACCCGACTTCCCCCGTAGATATATATATATATATATATATACTCACTTGATCTTTGCTTGCTGATGTCGATGTCACCACGCCCTTGCTTTTCATCCCGAAGTTCACGCGGAGGTACCTAAATATCATAATATATCGTGTCGCATTAAAATCCAATTCAAAACCAAAACGACACGCTAAATGCTTATAGGTTAAAACCTACGGACTATGTATGCAAGAAAGGCCAAAAAAATCCTCGATGTCGATGTACAAACGCCAAACCATCGAGTTTAAACCCAAATACTAAAACTCAAGTTAAAACGAAGTCGCAAAACAATGCAGCAACTCAAGAAAACACCTCCAGATTTTACCCTAGGTAAAATTAGCCAATTTTGCATATGTTGAGGGTCTAGTTTATAGATAAAGGGACCACAGACCAAGCACGAGGCCAGGCACACATAACCTGGTGGCGATTTGTGACCAGAAGGGATTTAATTGCGGCCAGGGTGAAGGGGTTGGGTCTTGGGTCTTCTGGGTACACTCCAAATCACCTGCACACATCTCAGTAGTCGCTAAATATTTTTCAGGTGCCCCGGGTCATAGCAGTTCGCTAAAAACCTTCACATTTCCCACAATTTTCCAATATCGGGGTTTCTAAGCTCATGTCTTGGGGCTTTAATCTCTGATTTTGTCCAGAATTCTAACACTAAAGGGGGTTTAAGATCACTACCAAACCTTAATTGCACCATCTCAATTCAATCCAAACCCTAACCTCAACTTGGAATTTGCAAAGCTCACTAAACCTTACTTAGACACTTCTAAACTAAATTAGATGCTAAGGTAAATGAAATACTATACTAATGGTGTAGATATTACCTCATTTGGCAACTCAAGAATTTTCTTGAGTTGCCCCAAGTCTCCAAAATCCAAACTTTCTTGGTCCAAAATGCTTGTAGTGAGCTTGTGCACATTTTTAATGAAGGAATTAAGGTGTTTTGGTGTGGGATTGAGGGTGTTTGTGAGGATGAAGAGGAGGTGGAGAAGAGGGCAGCCATGGAGATGAGGAGGAAAAAATGATGAAAGAAACAATGGAGGGTAACAAATGGGAGACAAGTCAAAGACCCTTCACCTCTCTCTCTCTCTCTTCTCTCTCTTGCCCATACTTCTTTGTTTAATCTTTTCGATTTTCTTTTCCTTTTTCTTTTCTTTATCCCTCTCTTCTCATATTAAAACCAAACCATGCTTGGAAAAAAAAAAGAAGCTAAGGTAGAAAAATATAAAAAGTGTAATATGACATGGTGCATGTCATGTGCACAAATCAAGCTTAATGCACGATTAGTGATATTTAATCCCAATTAGCATAAAAAAAATGGAATATAATTAATTATATAAAAATCTATGAATGCTCCATTGTTAAAATCTCTTTCAAATTCAATAATTAAAATATTTTCCAAATATTCCCCAATTTATCGGTATATAATTATACCGCATCATTAAAATATTCATAATATATATTATTTAATTATATAAATCCCCAAAAATAATCTTTTATTTTTCTGAAATGTTACATATCCTTGGCCAGAAGAAGAGTCAATGGTCTAGCAATCTTGCTAAAATCCTTGATAAAACGTTTGGAAAAACCTGCATGGCCAAAGAAAGATCGGATATCTCTGACGCATTTGGCAGCAGGGAGGTTGGAAATTTCATCAATCTTTGCTTTGTCAACCTCAATGCCCTTCTGCAAAATGATATGTCCTAGGACTACACCTTCGCGTACCTTGAAGTGGCATTTTTCCAGTTTCAAGTAAGATTTTTATCCTTACTGTAGATCCCCGTTTCCCACAATAGAATCTTTCTATATTTTCCCTGTCCCTGAATGTTTTCCTATTTTTACTCGTAATTTTGCGCAAAATTGGTTGCTTAAGTTTTTAGTATTTAATTTTCCTAAACAATAAATTTAAAAATCAAAGCCCAAACAAATAATTCCCCAAGCCTTGCCCGTTTCCCCCCCAAACTCCAGCCCAAACAAAATTTTAAAGTAAATTAAAAGCCAAGCCCAACAGAAAACATACAAAACAAAAACTACATATATATAATCCCCAAACAACACAAACCCACAAGAGAAAATATTATAAACCAAACAAATGATTATTCCCCTCTCCCAGCCCATGCGTTTCCCTAGCTCGCGCCCACACCCAACGCAAACCCGACCCGACCCGCCTCAAGTCTTCTTCCCCACAAAAACATTCCCGCTCGTTTTCCCACCAACGTTCCCCGCCCCGCTCGCGACCACATTTCCACGCTCGTCGACCACGACCGCGCGCGCTCACGAGCTCCTCAACCCCTCCTCGTCTCTCCAACTCCCTCCCTGCTCACTCTCGTTCTCCCTCCTCTCCTCTCTCCAAAAAGAAACACCCTGCTTCATCCCATTACACCCCGCCGCCGCCGCCGACGACTACGATCACCTCGTCATCTTCCTCCGTCGCTCCTCTCTCCAGAACTCAAGCCCCACTTCACCTCTCCTCGCCTAACCCCTCCTCACCATCTTCAGCCCACCGCAGAGCTCCCCTGCATGCCTTCTCGCTGCCGATGAACACCCCTATGGGCTCCACGACGACGACGACGACCAACTCCCACCACCTTCACCAACCCGAGCACCACCGCTGCTTCCTCCTTCTCTCCACGGCCACACCAAGCTCCAAACACTCGAGCCTCGAACCCCCGCTGCACCCTCGCCGGAGCTACCTCCGCCGACCACCACCGACGCCAGCACATCCCCAGGAGCTTCACATCACCCCTCTCCGCCTCCAGTGATCACGAGCCATCCCCCGGGCAACTCCGACGACGAACCCAAACCCGAGCCGAGGCCGTGAATCCAAACCATGCCATTCGTTGCGCGTTCGTGCCATTGCCGCTGCCGTGCGTCGTTAACGCGTCTCCAGGAAAGTACCCTACTTGCTACATGCTAGACTTTTCTGTTACAATTATAAATCCTATTAATTCTATGTTTACAATTCATGAAAATTTATATGACATAAGTGTTTGATGCAAAACCCGAACGAAAACCTTCCATTAAACCGAAGGAACTTGATCATATAAGCTGGCCCATGTGGCAACGAACATTGTGTTAAAATTTAACTGGAAAATATAATCGTTACTGACTTGAACGATCACCCCCAATTACACCCGTTAAAATTGAAAATTTCGCACGTCTGAAACTTGTAAAAATCATAGTTAATTGTTTACAAATTGGAATGATGCGTTTGAGGGCTCAAATCGAATCCGACTCGACAACCTGGAACCCATAAAAGTTTTAAATTGTTTTAATACTGAAAATATGACGGAGACTGCAGTCCAGAGTGGCTCTGGCTGTTGATTTCTATCTCATAGTGCTTACCCCTTTGATGCTTGAACTTGTATATTGTGTAACCCTATACTTTAGTGAATATAAAACAGTTAGCTAAATAATGAAAGTGGTTTCACCCCTTTTTACCGTCGTTTACTATTTAAACTGTAATTTAAACGAACAGGACGTATAGCAGTCCCAAACAGGAACAGAACTGACACCCTATGATTGTACAGTACATAACTTCTGATGTAGGGACGCGATTGAGAATCTGTCTGGTGCGTTGGAAATCCTATTGAAAAACCTAAATTTCATTCAACTATAGTGTCCCTAAATTCTGATCCCAACAGGGTTAAATTTGTGTCGCGAAACGGACGTTCAGTTCAGAAACTGAATTTCCTGCAGCGAGCACTTAAAATGAAACGGCTGTAAATTGCAAACCCGTAATCCGATTGCACTGAAATAAATTTTTCTGAACTTCCGACTGAGTCTACCTGTTACCGTATTTGTATCGTTTCACTGAATTTTTAACGTATGATTTACTGCAATTTTTATAAGCTCATAAGGTGCATAATAGTTCATATGACACATGACTTGTTAACTGCATAAATACACATATATTACCCGATTGCCATACACATAGTGATAGTGCGCATTATTATTCAGTGTACAATGCATTATCGTGCATGAACGGTATTGGTTTAGGAGTGTCAAGTACGCCATTGCAAAAGTGAATGATTCGTGACAGTGAATAATACAGTGAACAATGACAAAACCGTGTTATTGGTGCATACTTGTACACGACTAGACCATACTCGTTAATAGTGTAAACCTGCGGAAAAAGGGGAAATCGAAGTGGAAAGAGTATCGTATTTAGCGAGGACAGTGATTTAGAGGATGATCATTCGAACATCGAATCTTATATATATTAGGTTGGGTCTAGCGGTCCGGCTGACAGGGTTATATCCCGGGTGATAGCGGGCTGTAGTCTCGGGTATGTACGAGACCCTCGTTAAACATGATCCTCCTTTCCACAACTCGATTTCAAACATGACTTAGAGACTGATAGGGACACAGATCATACTTTGCATCAGCTAGTAACATAGCGATTACCTGCATTTTACTGTTATTACCTTATTTGTCTGTTTCATATCACTATTATAATTTTGCTATTACGTCGCTCTGACGACCTGAGTATGCATGCTCAGACCTCAAGGAAGAACCAGCGCAGGAGTCGGACTTACCCTTTTAGCATGCGGAGATTTAGTCGGGAGTACCTCCTTCACTTTTACTGCTTTTCCTAAAAGAGATCTTGTATTCGAACTTGGTTAGTAGTTCTTTTCTTTTTTTATCGTAAAATTGTGAACAATGAAAGTTGATGTAATAATTTAGTGATATATTTCCTTTACTTCTGTGCTTTTTTTACTGATTACCATGTAATGCTAGAAGCCGAAGTATGACTACGGCAGGATTATTCCTTGACCGTAGGAGTATGGCTGGCCTAGTCATCCCTCGTTTTCCGTATTTTGGGAAGCGGGGCATGACATGGTTTTGTTGGTATCAAAGCCGTGTTTAGTAGTAAGGGATAACATAAACTACACTTTATTACGTTATTTTCGCTTCACTATTCCTGACTTTCATCCTTGTATCTAATCATATCCTTTTAAATATTTTCCAGCGATATGACGTCCCCGAACAACCACTCCTCGGACTCAAGTTCTCAGGATCGCACGGAGAGGATACTTAGTACGCTGACGTCTCTCGCAGAAGCTCAAAAGAGAAATAAGGACCTACTCACCGAGGGACTCAGGGCTATTACCGCTGTAGGGGGACCCTCCGCTCTCATTACCACCTCCGAGGGCACTGCTCCACCAGCTTTTTCTGCCAAGGCTGGCACCGTATCAGATTTCCGGAGATTACATCTGTTAGTTATATGTATGCCCTAGAGGCCATTACTGTACATAGGATGTATATTGTAGTGGATGCTGGGACATATATAGGTAGGACTTTCTTGCTCGACATGATAGTAGGCTATCTGGTTGCTCTTTATCTTAACATGTATACTTGCAGTCTCTCTATTACATGTTGATAAAGCCCTTAGGATCTGTACTCAACTTCCAGGACTATGATGTAGATCATACTAGTGGGGCCTGGGTAGTCAATGAGTACATCCTTCATTGTTCCTAGTCGTGGGAATATCGAGACGGGGCATCGATATTCCAGAGTAGACTAGCGTATATCTTCTCGACCCATGTGATGGGTGATGGATGATCCCATATCCATTGGTGTTTGACATCAGAGATGGTATGCGGGTGCTGAGTGGTGACTGGGTACACTGAACGGACTCGCCAAGAACCCCCAGATGGTATTATACCTCACGTCAGATGGCAGTTCTCTGGTGACACTGGTACAGCTTAGTCTGTTGACCCAAGATCGTCATAGAGTCTTGTGTGTCTCCCACTGTGCTTTGATTTCCACCCTACCAAGGCTCTACTGAGTCGTGCAAACAGGTGGTTTTTGGGTACATTCCCGATTCACATGAAGGCAATGAGCGATAGGAGGGGATTCGTCTCTCCCGGTATTGGGGGTTGATGTTGCGCTATGCTCGACTGGCCATAACTGGAAATCCCTGGCCAGGGTTGCAGTGATTTACTGGTAAGAGTTATCAGTAGTTTCACGCTTGTTATGGACCTTATATCGGCATGACTTATCAAGCTACTGGGGTCTGACGTTTACCACCCCTAGGCGAGATATGCGACATATCAGACGAACAGACCGGACTGTACGGTAAGTGTTACTGGTTGGATTCATAGGAGTGTGAGTGGGCTTGCTCGTTGATCTTCTGATCGCTCAATACCCGGGTGGCCGTTACGTTTAGCAGACCGCTTGCGGCTTGTGGGTGTTTGATATGATCATCACCTACTGCCGGCATATTGACGAGTCTTTAGAGTCCTACACAGAGGTTTCCTGGCTCAAGCGAAACGAAATAGGAGCGCATATGAGATATGTGCGGGACCGAGAATAATACCAGTATGTGATACTGAATTCTATTCTCGCGATTTGTATCATTGGACGGTTATATAAGATATAGCCGGGTTACTGAATCAAGTGTTGATTCGATACATTGATACACTTGATATTAGTCGGTTATATGCGATATGACCGGATCATTAAATCAAGTATCGATTTAATGATTTAATGTATAATTATATATTTGATATATTACTTTGCATTAACTAGTATTGGTTCACTTAAGATTTGTTTTCTCACTAGTTTGTGCATAAGTGTATATATGATATATATTTGTGTACATATGTTTGTATCATGTTTGATGATACATACAAGTTGTGTGTATGAGAATTATATCAAGATTAAGTTTAAGATTAGGGTATTATTTTATCAAGAGAATTAACAAAAGAAATGAACTTGGTCAAAGTTGTCAAGCTTGAAGAAGCTTGGAGAAACCTTGACAAAGTCCACTCTTTTGTCATTTCTTTTGATAATTCTTTAACCTAACCTTTAACCTAATACCTTGGTCAATTCTCTACAAGAGTTAAGCATGAGGGTTTAACTCAACCATGGTGCCATAATTAAAAGGATAAGTTTCATCCTTTATTCTTTTTTCATATCATATTTCTTTCTTCTTCTTCTTCTTCATTAAGAAGAAGAAAGCTTGCTACCTCTAATGGTGCCATGAGATTTAGAGTAAGAAATCCAAATCTAAAGTCAACCCACTTCCTATTTATTCATCCTCTACCACTTGCCATGTAGTAGAGTGTGTTATCTTCACAAGTTTCATGACCTAGTGAAGATGGAGCTTGAGTTTGAGTCGCCTCGATGTAGATCATCTTCGGCATCGAAGTCAACGACCTAGCCCGATCATTTCTCCGACGAAACCATCGCTAGAGTCCGGTATCCCGATGATCACAACTAAGGGACGTCGTCACGGAGCTTTGGAAGTGGAGGACCGGATCTACAAAGGTTGTAGTCCCTTTCACTTTTAGTTAAAGTTGTTAACTTGTTTAGTTTTCTCCTATCCTCTAGTTAACGATCTAGCATTAGGGTTCTTTGGCACATGGAAATTTTTGATTTTGGCATGGTTGATCAGTTGTCGAGCCTCATGAGTGTGCTTAGGAACCCTACAACATCCAGCTGCATTTATGGTCCTAGCCGAACCACTCGAGGCCGAGCAATGGCTGGTTAATATGGAGAACTTACTGACGGCCGCCAAGGTACCAGAGGTAGATAAAGTGAATGTGATAAAGATCCGGTTGGAGGATGAAGCCCGTACATGGTGGTCAGTGGAAGAAAGCAGACTAGAAAGGCCAATCGAATGGAGCAAATTCAAGGAGTGCTTCCTGGACCACTATTTCCCTTCTACCGCCAAGGCCGAGATGGAAGAAAGATTCATCCTACTTAAGCAGAATGGCCGTCCCATGGACGTATACATGGCATAATTCAACCGTCTGAGCCGATTTGCTCCGTACATGGTCGCTTCAGAGGCCACCAGGGCCAGGCGCTTCTTACAGGGACTTGATTTCGAGCTGCAGCAGTTGATAGCGTCACTTGAGTTGCAGACTTTTGCACAGGTACTCAACGCGGCGCAAATTCAGGAGAAACTGATCAAAATATTCAGGAAGCCCCCAGTTGTTCCGGCACGCACCCACGCACCGACTCGAGGAGTCATACCAGTTCACATGCCAGGAACGACACAGATGAAGCGTCCATTCGTACCCAGCATCGCCCCCAGAACAAGAACGTAGTTTGCAGCTACTGTAACAGAGATGGGCACACTAGAAGGACTGTCGCCGTGCCAAGGGGCAGTGTTTTATTTGCGGATCTAGCCAGCACAGAGTTAGCGGTTGCCCCGAGCGGATAGAGTAACAGGGAGGGTATGGACCACAACAGCAGAGATCACAAGAGCAGAGGCAACCTTACACAGGCCGCGGTCAGGGACGGGCTTTCACCTTGACCGCCGAGCAGGCAGAGGCTTCAGGCAAAGTTGTCACAGGTATTCTACTCGTACATTCTATGCCAACTAGAGTACTATTTAATTCTGGAGCATCGCACTGTTTCATATCTGCGTATTTCGTTGATACACACTCCATACCACATGAACCATTAACCAAGGGTTGGGAAATACATACGGGTAATGGTTTTATAGTATCTAGTCGAGAATGTAGATCATGTCCGGTTGTAGTGTGTGGCAGGGAATTCTATGTGAATTTCCTTTTGATCGGGATAGGCAGCTATGACGCAATTCTCGGGATGGATTGGATGAGTACCTTCCATGCATTTATCAATTGCCGAGCAAGGAATGTGATCTTCCGCATTCCCAATCACCCAGAGTTTATTTTCGAAGGCGGGAGCGAATCTTTGGAGCCAGCCAAGTATAGAGCCAAGCCAAAAGAGTTGACAGCTATGGAGATTGATGAGAGCCCAGCCCAGAGATTGTTCGGGATTTTCTGGACGTGTTTCCTGAAGATTTACCAGGTCTACCACCTCCACGCGTCTTGGAATTCACGATCGATTTGACTCCAGTTACAGCACCAGTTTCCAAGGCCCCGTACAGAATGGCACCGGTTGAGTTGGCAGAATTGAAGAAGCAAATTGAAGAACTTCGGGAGAAGGGATTTATCCGGCCATGCGTTTCACCGTGGGGTGCACCAGTTCTGTTGGTGAAGAAGAAAGATGGATCGCTGCGGATGTGTATAGACTATCGGGAGATGAACAAAGTCACAATAAAGAACAAGTACCCAATTCCGCGCATCGACGACTTATTCGATCAGTTAAGTGGGGCCAAGGTATTTTCGAAGTTGGATCTCCGTTCTGGCTATCATCATATCAGAGTAGCAGCCGAGGATATATGCAAGACGGCTTTCAGGACCCGATACGGACACTATGAGTTCCTCGTGATGCCGTTCGGTGTTACCAATGCTCCAGCGATATTCATAGATTTGATGAACAGGGTGTTTGCAAAGTATTTGGACATATTTGTCGTTGTATTTATCGACGATATACTAGTCTACTCGAAGACCCGGGAGGAGCACGTCGAGCATTTGAGCACGGTTCTACAAATTCTTCGGGAAGAGAAGCCGTACGCGAAATTGAGCAAGTGTGAGTTCTGGCTCGACAAGGTTCAGTTCTTGGGACACATTGTTTCGGGCGAAGACATCTCAGTGAACCCGGCAAAGATAGAATCTGTCAGAGATTGGCCAACGCCGAAGTCAGTGGCCGAGATCAGAAGCTTTCTGGGATTGGCAAGATATTATCGGCGATTTTTCCAAGACTTTTCAAGAATCGTTGAACCGTTGACGAGGCTGACAAGGAAGGAGGTACCGTTTGTGTGGACAGAGGAATGTACTCGGGCATTTGAGACACTGAAGCAGAAATTAACCACGGCACCCATTCTTACAGTACCAGATGATTCCGGTGGTTTAGTGATACATAGTGATGCCTCAGGGAAGGGATTAGGCTGTGTTCTGATGCAGCACGGTCGGGTGGTTGCTTACGCCTCTCGACAGCTGAGAAATCACGAAAAGAACTATCCTACACATGACCTAGAGTTAGTTGCAGTGGTTTTTGCGTTGAAGATTTGGAGGCACTATCTGTTGGGCGAGAAAGTGGCGGTGTACACGAATCATAAAAGTCTGAAGTACGTCTTCACTCAGAAAGAAATAAATATGAGGCAGCGCCGATGGCTAGAACTGATGGCGGATTACGACTTGGACCTTCAGTATCACCCGGGGAAAGTAAATGTTGTACCAGATGCTCTTAGTCGCAATCCAGCGATAATGATGTTGACCAATCAGAGGAGCATCATTGAGGATTTTCAGAGACTCGAGCTTGAAGTCGTTACACCGAGCGCAATCAGTCAATTTTGGCAACTACAGGTGCAGTCTTCCCTTGTGGATCGCATCAAGGCTGCACAAGCGGATGATCCTCGATTGCAAAAGTTCAGAGCGCAAGTAGAAGCCGGGCTGAGAACGGACTTAATCATACATGAAGACGGTTCTCTGAGATTTGGTAGCAGGCTCTGCATACCCAAGGGGAATGTTCGAGACGAGGTACTAGCTGAGGCTCATAGTTCATCTTATTCTGTGCATCTGGGAGGTACGAAGATGTATCGAGATCAAAAGAAGCATTTTTGGTGGAACGGGATGATGTGAGAAATTGCGCGGTTCGTATCCAGGTGCTTGGTATACCAACAGGTGAAGGCAGAACATCAGCGGACAACAGGACTGTTACAACCGCTGCCGATACCAGAATGGAAGTGGGAGCACATTACCATGGATTTCGTGACGGCCTTACCACGGAGCCCTAGGGGAAACAACGCCATTTGGGTTATCGTCGACCGCCTCACGAAAGCTGCACACTTCTTACCTTTCCGAGTGGGACAGTCGATAGAGTCACAGGCAGAGAGATACATGCAGGAGATAGTGCGACTTCACGGAGTTCCGGTCAGCATTGTGTCAGATCGAGACACCAGATTTGTTTCGCACTTTTGGAAGAGCGTACAAGAGAGTTTGGGTACCCGCCTCAAGTTCAGCACAGCTTATCACCCGCAGACGGACGGGCAATCCGAGTGTACGATTCAGACACTCGAGGATATGTTGAGAGCCTGCATGTTGGATTTTCAGGGTTCCTAGGAAGACCATCTGCATCTAGTCGAGTTTTCTTATAACAACAGTTATCAGGCTAGCATCCAGATAGCTCCTTTCGAAGCACTTTACGGGCGGAAGTGTCGATCCCCAGTTTGTTAGGATGATGTGGGAGAACGAAAATTACTGCGTCCCGAGCTCATTGTTCAAACAGTCGACAAGGTCCAAATGATCAGGCAGCGCATTAAGGCGGCTCAGGATCGACAGAAGAGTTGGGCGGATACCAGCAGGAGAGCGCTAGAATTTGAAGTCAGAGATCACGTATTCCTGAAGATTTCCCCTACCTGCGGAGTTATCAGGTTTGGAGGTCGGGGGAAACTCAGTCTCCGTTTCATCGGACCTTTTGAGATGCTAGAGCGAGTAGGAGAGGTGGCCTATCGACTCGCCTTGCCTCCATCGCTAGCTGGTGTGCACAATACCTTCCACGTGTCTCAGTTGCGGCGTTATGTTCGGGATGAGAGCCATGTTCTGGACTATTCGGAGTTTGCTTTGGGTACCGACCTATCCTACGAAGAGCAGCCCACCACCAACCTCGACCGCAGAAAGAAAGTGCTGAAGAATAAGGTCATTCCGTTAGTCCGAGTGTCTTGGGGCAGTCGTTCCCCAGGAGAATCTACCTGAGAGAGTGAGGAAGATATCCGTGCACGTTTTCCACATCTCTTTGTTTAGTACTGTTGTTTCGTTGTCTCTTTTTAAATTTCGAGAACGAAATTTTTGTAAGGGGGTATGATGTAAATCCCCGTTTCCCATCAATAGAATCTTTCTATATTTTCCTAGTCCCTGAATGTTTTCCTATTTTTCCTCGTAATTTTGCGCAAAATTGGTTCCTTAAGTTTTTAGTATTTAATTTTCCTAAACAATAAATTTAAAAATCAAAGCCCAAACAAATAATTCCCCAAGCCTAGCCCGTTTCCCCCCAAACCCCAGCCCAAACAAAATTTTAAAGTAAATTAAAAGCCAAGCCCAACAGAAAACATACAAAACAAAAACTACATATATATAATCCCCAAACAACACAAACCCACAAAAGAAAATATTATAAACAAAACAAATGATTATTCCCCTCTCCCGGCCCATGCATTTCCCTAGCCCGAGCCCACACCTAACGCAAACCCGACCCGACCCACCTCAAGTCTTCTTCCCCACAAAACATTTCCCGCTCGTTTTCCCACCAAGCTCCCCATGTCGCCAACGTTCCCCGCCCCGCTCGCGACCATGTTTCCATGCTCGTTGACCACGAGCGCACACGCTCATGAGCTCCTCAACCCCTCCTCGTCTCTGCAACTCCCTCCCTGCTCACTCTCGTTCTCCCTCCTCTCTTCTCTCTAAAAAGAAACACCCTGCTTCATCCCATTACACCCCGCCACCGACGACGACGACTACGATCACCTCGTCATCTTCCTCCGTCGCTCCTCTCTCCATAACTCAAGCCCCACTTCACCTCTCCTCGCCTAAGCCCTCCTCACCATCTTCAGCCCACCGCAGAGCTCCCCTGCACGCCTTCTCGCCGCCGACGAACAACCCTCTGGGCTCCACGACGACGACGACCAACTCCCACCACCTTCACCAACCCGAGCACCACCGCTGCTTCCTCCCTCTCTCCATGGCCACACCAAGCTCCAAACACTAGAGCCTCGAACCCCTGCTGCACCCTGGCCGGAGCTACCTCCGCCGACCACCACCGACCCCAGCACATCCTCAGGAGCTTCACAGCACCCCACTCCGCCTCCAGTGATCACGAGCCATCCCCCGGGCAACTCCGACGACGAACCCAAACCCGAGCCGAGGCCGTGAATCCAAACCGTGCCGTTCGTTGCGCGTTCGTGTCGTTGCCGCTACCATGCGTCGTTAACGCATCTCTAGGCAAGTACCCTACTTTCTACATGCTAGACTTTTCTGTTACAATTATAAATCCTATTAATTCCATGTTTACAATTCGTGAAAATTTATATGACATAAGTGTTTGATGCAAAACCCGAACGAAAACCTTCCATTAAACTGACGGAACTTGATCATATAAGCTGGACCATGTGGTAACGAACATTGTGTTAAAATTTTACTGGAAAATATAATCGTTACTGACTTGAACGATCACCCCCAATTACACCCGTTAAAACTGAAAATTTCGCGTGTCTGAAACTTGTAAAAATCATAGTTAATTGTTTACAAATTGGAATGATGCGTTCGAGGGCTCAAATCGAATACGACTCGATGACCTGGAACCCCATAAAAGTTTTAAATTGTTTCTATACTTAAAATATGACGGAAACTGGTTCGGAGAGCGGCTCTAGACTGCAGTCCAGAGCAGCTCTGGCTGTTTATTTCTATCTCGTAGTGCTTACCCCTTTGCTGCTTGAACTTGTATATTGCGGAACCCTATACTTTAGTGAAGATAAAACAGTTATATAAATAATGAAAGTGGTTTCACTCCTTTTTACCGTCGTTTACTATTTAAACTGTAATTTAAACGAACAGGACGTATAGCAGTCCCAAACAGGAACAGAACTGACACCCTATGATTGTACAGTACATAACTTCTGATGTGGGGGTGCAATTGAGAATCCGTATGATGCATTCGAAACCCTATTGAAAAACCTAAATTTCATTCAACTATAGCGTCACTAAATGCTGATCCAAACAGGGTGAAATTTGTGTCGCAAAACGGGCGTTTAGTTCAGAAACTGAATTTCCTGCAGCGAGCACTTAAAATGAAACAGCTGTAACTTGCAAACCTGAAATCCGATTGCACTGAAATAAATTTTTTTTAACTGCCGACTGAGTCGACTTGTTACCTTCTTTGTATCATTTCACTTAATTTTTAACATATGATTTACTGCAATTTTTATAATCTCAAAAGGTGCATAATAGTTCATATTACACACGACTTGTTAACTGCATAAATGCACATATACTAACCGATTGCCATACACATAGTGATAGTGCGCGTTATTATTCAGTGTACAATACATTATCGTGTATGAACGGTATTGGTTTAGGAGTGTCAAGTACGCCAATGGAAATGTGAATGATTCGTGACAGTGAATAATACAGTAAACAGTGACAAAACCGTGTTATTGGTACTTGTACACGACTAGACCATACTCGTCAATAGTGTAAACCTGGGGAAAAAGGGGAAATCGAAGTGGAAAGAGCATCGTATTTAGCGAGGACAGTGATTTAGAGGATGCTCATTCAAACAGCGACTCTTATATATATTAGGTTGGGCCTAGCGGTCCGGCTGACAGGATTATATCCCGGGCGATAGCGGGCCGTAGTCTCGGGTATGTACGAGACCCTCGTTAAACATGATCCTCCTTTAGAAAACTCGATTTCAAACATGATTTAGAGACTGATAGGGACATAGATCATACTTTGCATCAGCTAGTGACATAGTGATTACCTGCATTTTACTTTCACTGTTATTATCTTATTTGTCTGTTTCATGCCACTATTATAATTTTGCTATTACGTCGCTCTGACGACCTGAGTATGCATGCTCAGACCTCGAGGAAGAACCAGCGCAGGAGTCGGACTTACCCTTCGAGCTTGCGGAGATTTAGTCGGGAGTACCTCCTTCACTTTTACTTCTTTTCCTAAAAGAGACCTTGTATTCGAACTTGGTTAGTAGTTCTTATCTTGTTTTATTGTAAAATTATGAACAATGAAAGTTGATGTAATAATTTAGTGATGTATTTCCTTTACTTCTGTGCTTTGTTTACTGATTACCATGTAATGCTAGAAGCCGAAGTGTGCCTACGGCTGGATTATTCCTTAACCGTAAGAGCATGGCTGGCCTAGTCATCCCTCGTTTTCCGTATTTTGGGAAGCGGGGCGTGACACTTACATCGGGTAAGGACAGCGTCAAGATATTGCAGACACTCATCGAAAGAATCGCCAAAGATGGAGAAATTATCCATAAATATCTCCAAAAATTTCTCAACCATGTCAGAGAAAATTCTCATCATACACCGCTGGAAGGTTGCGGGAGCGTTGCATAGCCCAAAGGGCATGCGGCGATATGCAAACGTGCCGAAATGACAAGCGAAAGTGGTCTTGTGATTGTTTATAAATTCCGATTGTGTGTATGTAAAAGAATCAACTCAACTCAAATGATCCCCGGCAACGGCGCCATTTGATTGAAAAGAAGTTCTTGTTTGTGCAAATCGAATAAAGCGAATAAGTTTCAATGTGTCGGTAATATTGAATAAAATTCACAATCAAACAATTATATTTGACCGCAATCAGTTACGGTGTCAGTTGGAGATCGTAAGCGAGTGCGGATCGTCCATAGGGATTGTGCGATTCGTTTCTGTATTTAATTTGTTTGAATTGAAAAGTTAATTGAAAAGAAAAGAAAACATGATTCAAGAATTTATCGATTGATTCAGGTGTCACGAGTTTAATCAAGAATCAAGAAACTGATAAACAAATCAAGAATCGGATTTCGATGATATTTCCAACCAAAATGTCAAGAATCTAAATGAGGCTCGTAGGAATCGATCGGATCTATAGACGTGATGTAATCTCAAGATTTCGTGTTCTTGTCCTTCGAAGGATTGATACTAGATCGATGATGATCGACGAGAGTTAGAGCTTTCTTGATGAAACTAGGGTTTCATCATTTAACCCTTGTTCTTTCGTTGATACCATTCACACACTAGCCTCTAGAAATTTCAAGAAACGATCGTAACTCCCCAATCTCGAGCGATATCAATCAAGAAAGCATCACAACGAATTGGGTCGTCGATTCTTGATCTTGCTAGGGTTTACAAAAATCGTAGGATTTAAGAATCGATTTAAAATATATTACATCATCATTCTATTGATCGTCTCGACTCCTCGACGAGCGGAGTATTACTCAAACATCACAACAAGAATTACAACTAGAAATTTAGATTGAATCATGATGCAAGAATTTAAAGAAAACAAGATAAAAGAATATCACCTCTTATTTATATCAACAATTTGATTACAGTCGCTCAAGAACTACAAGAGGAAGAACTAAATTGTCGACTTGGCTTCGCTCGGCTCCGTGAGTCGCGGATCGGCTTGGACCACTTGCTCTGTTGAAGATCGGCTCGGCTCATAAAAGGTTGCGAGGCTTCTTGCTTGATGGGTACTCGGGATCTTGTCTTTTGATTGGAATTAGGGTTAGGGTTTCACACAAGTCCTCTCACTAGACTTGTGGAAGAAGAAGATGAAGAAAGAAGATAGAATGGCTATAGATTGGCTACTAAAATGAACTAATGGAGGGATTTTTCCATGATGATTTACAAGTGAGCCTAGGGTCTTATTTATAGATCACCCAAACCCTAAGCCTTTAGAAGTTCCCTCCAAAAGTTTGTTGAAAGACTTCTAGAAGTAGTTAGTTAGGCTTAGCTTAGGGTTTAAGCTAGGGTTTAGGGAGAAGTTTCTAGAATGATAGGCTAGTTTAGTGTTGATTTCAAAGCTTGCTGATCTGGCAGAAGTCTTTGGAGTCTTCTGGAACTTAGAGTGTCTTTCTGAACTGTAGGAGCTGAGATAGGAGTTTTGGTGCAAAGATGAAGTGGTGATGCCATCAAGTCGCCGCGGAACCGCGGCGCAAGCCGGCTCCTGGCCGCGGTTCCGCGGCCATGTAGGAAGCTTGAGCTATGGTCTTTTTGCAGTGGACTTGGGATAATATTTTGGGCTTCATCTGATATGTTGATTTGTATTTGTCACTTTGGATTGATACCAGAACTGAAATCATTGAGTTGGCGTCATGTTTGATCGGTACCATGTAAATTTTTGGCCTTTCTTCTGGATTTTTCCTGCACCGATCTTAAAACAAGTGTTGCGCAATATAGAGATGATGCGATGCCATGAAATGCAGTCAATTTCCTTTATAGTGTCGGTTTTAGAGTCTAATTCATGCAATCTGATATTTTGCTATTGTTTTGCTAATATGTGAAATATGAATACCGTACACTTCTAAATGAGTGCAAATGATAGGGAAATTGCCGTGTTGAAAATACAATATTTTGGACTAATCAAATTCCCCCAAACTTAATTTCGATCGTCTCGAGCGAACTTTTTATTAAAAAAATAAGGAGAAAATAAAGAAAGAGAAAAAACTAACTAGCACACTTTCGTAGGCAACACGATTGCACTGAGCACGTGCAACAAGCCTTTAAACCTCTAGGTGTCCCTAGTAGGAGAAGTGTTGTCTCCTGAGGGTTTTCAGCGGATTGCACCCACAAAATCCAATAATAAAAGGAAGATCATGAATATTACATTTAAAGACAAGAATCGTAAAAGAAAAGCTTTGAAAATTAGGGTTTCCAACTATGCTAGCTTTTCGGTTGTCATGAGCCCTATCTTAATGGTCATGAAAAGATGTCAGAAATCACGTCCTCCCTCAATAAAACATCGTCTTATTTTTCATTCCTATCTTTCTTCCAAACATCGATCATATAACCATGCGTGTGTCTAACGGACATCCCTACACCCGGAGAATTCAATTCAAGCTATCATACTCATGCCCATCAGCCTCAGTACTTTTTAATTAATGAATATTTAGATGAAATTGCTCACACACTTTCATGCGACCGTTAATACTTCTTGAGGTACTAACCGACCGATTACTCCTATGCTTGCTTACTTGGTGTGTTTTCCTCGTCTTGCACCACCTTAGGCATAGCAGTGACTCCCAGACCAGTTGGCCTTAGGGCACTAGGTGAAGAGGCACCCTCGCTATATATTTTTTATTGCCCTTGGTGATAACAAAACCAGTGTCCATTTTTCTCACCATTTTATAATTTTTTTTTATTCATTTTTTTCCTTTTTATTTCCTTCATACATCGGCTTTAAGACAAGAGCATTTCAAGGTATCCTCTACTATCCCAGGCTTCAAGACGTGTGTAAGTGCGAATAGCAGGATAGCAACGTTCAAAATGTTTGTCTTCCAGAATAGAAACTATTTTTCAGACTTATTTTTATCCTCAGATTAGTGACGTCTTTCATCTTACTAACCCTTGGGACAACGGCTCATAACTACTTATTACTAGTTCGTATAAGAAAACTTCTAATTTTCTTAGTTTTCTTAAATTTTTCTAATCTCATGGATGTAATTTTTCACTATCTAAACTTTCATTATCTTATTTATATACAAAAAAGGGTAAATATTAAAATTATTTTTATACTTGAAAATTTTTAGATTTTTATGGGTTTTGAAAATTTTTCAATTTTTATAGATTTTTAAAAGAAATGTTTTGTGCTTATGCAAATGATATGCAAATGATGCAAAAATAAGCACAAACCTCCCCCAAACTTGTTTTCAACAGTGTCCTCACTGTTGCCAAACGCTATACCTATAAAACCTGTAAATCTGGGAGAAATTATTAGTGGGGGTAAAATATATAAGTGAAGATCCTCCCCCAAACTTACTCTTTTCACTCACCTCCATTCAAAAAATGATGCAGTAATATACAGGATATGAAGGTGAGACGGAGGAATTCTAATCCAAATAAACTGGCTCTTGTAAGAACAAGAGCTCCTCCGTGGGGTCAGTGGAAAAATACGGCTTTAGTCTATGTCCATAAACTTTGAAAAAACTGCCGTTTTTAATATTTTCTACTTCTACTGCCCCATGCGGGTATACAGACCGCACAACAAAAGGTCCCTTCCATCGAGATCGGAGCTTACCCGCGTGAAGGTGTAATCGTGAATCATAAAGAAGGACTTGTTGACCAGGTGAAAATATTTTCCTCAAAATGTTTTTATCGTGAAAAACCTTAGTCCTATTCTTTGTGATTACAGCGTTAACATAAGCTTCATCGCGGAGTTCTCTTAGCTCATTAAGTTGCAGCTTCCGAAAGTTGCAAGCAAGGTTTAAATCAAAATTTATTTCTTTAATAGCCCACAATGCTTTATGCTCTATCTCGACGGGTAAATGACATGCTTTTCCAAACACTATCCTATATGGAGACATCCCTAGGTCGGTTTTATATGCAGTTCGGAATGTCCAAAGAGCATCCGTCAGTTTGATCGACCAGTCTTTTCTATTTTCAGCAACAGTTTTCTCCAGGATAAGTTTGATTTGTCTTTTTGAGATTTCAGCCTACCCGCTTATTTGGGGATGATAGGGTGTAGAAAGTCGGTGGTTGATTGAGTACTTCCGCATCAGAGTCTCGAAAGATTTGTTGCAGAAATGTGTCCCATTATCGCTAATAATAGCGCGTGGGTGTCCAAATCGCAAGAAGATATTCTCTTTCAAGAACTTAATGACAACTTTCTTGTCATTAGTGCGACATGGAATGGCTTCTGCCCACTTTGAGACATAATCAACCGCCAGCAATATGTACAAATTCCCAAAGGAGTTGGGAAAATGACCCATAAAATCTATGCCCCAAACATCGAATATTTCAACAACCAAGATGGGTTGCTAAGGCATTTCATTCCTCTGGGAAATTCTACCCGTGTACTGACATTGTGTACAGGTTTTGCAATAGTCAAATGCGTCCTTGAATAAGGTCGGCCAATAAAATCCACATTGCAAAACCTTTTCCGCTGTCTTTTTAGGACCGAAGTGACCCCCACAGGCCTGATCATGACAAAAAGAAAGAACACTCTTGAACTCTTCATTCGGGACACACCGGCGAATGATCTGATCAGAACAATATTTAAACAAATAGGGCTCGTCCCAGTAATAGTGTTTTACTTGGGATAGAAAATGGTATTTGTCCTGTTTTTGACCAATCGCTGGGTATCAGTCCCGTGGCATGATAGTTCACAATATCCCTGAACCATGGTTCATTGGACACGCTCAAGAGTTGCTCGTCAGGAAACGAGTCATTGATCGGCAGGGTCACAGGAGAAGAAATGATGCGTGAAAGATGGTCAGCTACTACGTTTTCACATCCTTTCTTATCTTTGATAACAAGATCGAATTCTTGTAACAGAAGGATCCAACGTATTAGTCGACCTTTTGCATCTTTCTTCGCCAGAAGATGTTTTAAAGCGGAATGGTCAGTATACACAACTATAGATGAGCCAATTAAGTAAGGCCTGAATTTTTCTAATGCAAATACAACCGCTAAAAGTTCTTTTTCTGTGGTTGTATAATTGATTTGCGCATCATTCAGGGTCTTACTTGCATAGTATATCACGTGTGGCATCTTTTCAATGTGCTGTCCTAAGACTGCACCTACTGCAAAATTAGATGCGTCACACATCATCTCAAATGGGTAGTCCCAGTTTGGTGATGATAAAACGGGGGCTGAAGTGAATGAGTGTTTAAGTGAGTCGAAAGCTGTCTCGCAGTCCGAGTCAAAATGGAAGGTCGTATCCTTGGCCAGAAGAAGAGTTAAAGGTCTAGCAATTTTGCTAAAGTCCTTAATGAATCTCCTATAAAAGCCCGCATGGCCAAGGAAAGATCGAATATCTTTGACACTTTTGGGATGAGGGAGGTTTTGAATGACATCTGTCTTAGCTCTGTCAACCTCAATGCCTTTCTGTGAAATGACATGTCCAAGAACAATTCCTTCTTGGACCATAAAATGGCATTTTTCCCAGTTCAATGTTAAGTTCTTCTCTTTGCAACGAGTAAGAACAGCGTCAAGATTCGTAAGGCAATCAGAAAAAGAGTCTCCAAAAATCGAGAAATCGTCCATAAAGATCTCCAGAAAATTCTCTACCATATCAGAGAATATCCCCATCATACACCGCTGAATGGTAGTGGGAGCATTGCATAACCCAAAGGGCATGCGACTGTAAGCAAAGGTACCAAAAGGACAAATAAAAGTGGTTTTATCTTGATCCTTTTTGGCGATGGGGACCTGATTATAGCCTGAGTATCCGTCCATAAAACAATAATACTCTCGTCCCGCTAAGCGTTCCAGCATTTGATCAATGAATGGTAGAGGAAAGTGGTCTTTCTTCGTGGCAGCGTTGAGTTTTCTATAATCGATACATACACGCCACCCAGTTTGGGCGCGTGTCTGAATCAACTCATTCGCCTCATTGGTTATAACAGTGATGCCGGATTTCTTAGGAACGACATGTATAGGACTCACCCATTGGCTATCGGAGATAGGGTATATAATACCATTATCTAAGCATTTAACGATCTCTTTCATGACTGCTTCCTTCATGACGGGATTCAACCGTCTCTGTGGTTCTCGAGTTGGTCTGGCATCATCCATCACATGTATATGATGTTCAACTATCAAGGGACTAATCTCTTTGATGTCCGCCATACTCCAACCAAACGCCTCTTTGTTAGATCTCAACACCGATAAAAGTGCATTCTCTTGCTCTAATGCTAGAGAAGCAGATATTATAACCGGTAAAGACTCCTTCTCACATAAATAAGCATATTTCAGATGAGACGGTAAAATTTTGAGATCTAATTCGGGCGGAGAAATGATAGAAGGAGGGATCATTGAGTGATTTTTGGATTTACAAAGAAGCTCAGAGCCTGTGAAAGATACAGACTCGGGTGGAGAAAAGTCAGGAGTGCAGGGCTCAAGTGTAGGTAAAGTGTCCTCACTAAGATCTTGTGTGAAATCAAACAGAGATGTGGTAATGTCATCGAGATCAGTAAAGCAAAGTTCCTCAGCTCCACAACAATCGGGAGCGATCTCATAGACAGAGCACACATCTAAAATATGAGCAGAGGGTTCTGATGGCTGACTTCCAACTTTGTAGATATTTAGTTCAATGGTCATATTTCCAAATGATAAGTTCATTGAACCATTTCTACAGTTTATAATAGCGTTGGAAGTGGCAAGGAAAGGACGACCCAGAATCACCGGAATTTGGCCCCGGGGGTTTGCTACAGGCTGTGTGTCGAGTACAATGAAGTCTACAGGGTAAACAAATTCCCCGACCTTTATCAACACATCCTCTAATTCACCCCTTGGTTTGGTGATAGATCGGTCTGCCATCTAGAGAGTGCAGTGAGCAGGTTTCAACTCTCCAATCCCTAATTGCTCATAGACAGAATAAGGGAGTAGGTTAACACTTGCGCCAAGGTCTAAAAGAGCACGATTTATGTTTTTACCCCCAATAGAAATCGATATTGTAGGACATCCTGGGTCCTTTCGTGTCTTTGGTAGCTGGGGAATAAAAGCAGTGCTGATATTATTAGCCATGAAGACCTTCTTCGGCACTTGAGTCTTCCTCTTCCTAGTGTACAAGTCCTTAAGAATTTTCGCATAAGCGGGGACTTGTTGAATTACATTTAGGAGAGGGATATTGATGTTAACCTGTTTGAACATTTCCAAAATTTTCTCCATGTAAGGACTCGTTCTGTTACCCCTTAACCGATTCGGGTAAGGAGCTTTCGCAATAAGCGCCGGGTCCATCATAGGAGAAGGAAGAGGGGGTAGACGAGATCCCAAAAGAGGTGTGGGGACCGTCTGTGGAGAACTATAAGGGTTGGGTTCAGGTGTCGAGCCTAATCGGAAATGGAGAATAGGCTCTCGAGAAGATGGTGTGGTAGAAGAAGAAGGATCAGAAGGAGAAGTGTGTGTGTGTGGAAAAGACTCAGCCGGGGTGTTGATATGATTTTCAGTATCATCAATACCTTCCCCGACATGGTTGTTCAGCACTCTTCCCGATCTCAACGTTGTGATGGCATTTACATTGTAATGCCCAGGATTCTGTAGGGGTTGAGAGGGAAGTTTCCCTTTTTCTCTCGCACTCATTTCGACTTTAAGGCGTGCGATTTCAGCTTCGATCGATCTGATACTCTCAGCTTGGGACGCTGAGTTTTTCTTTATCTCACTGACGGAAGATCTAACCTCAGTCGAAACCTCTATGAAATTTGATAAAAGTGATTTCATGGTCTGAGTGAATTGAGAGAATTCGTCAGAACAGGACGACTGCATAGGATTAGACTGTGCAGGAGTGTTGCCCTGGTTTTGGAAATTTTGTGACTGATAGGGGTGCTGAGTGAGTTGAAAGGGTTGTTGTTGTGGTGGAGGAAGAGCCCTTTGAAAATTATTCGTGTTTGGAACCGTGTTTTGAGATTGGTTTTGGTTCCAAGCGAAATTCGGGTGATTCCTCCAACCCTGATTGTACGTGGAAGAATATGGATCGTTTCTAGGTCTTTGAAATGCGGCATTAGAATGCTCGTGACCTTGAAACGCATAGTTTAATGGACATTCTTCCGTTAAATGAGACGGATCAGAACAGCACCCACAAACAGTTTTGGGGAGCGACATTGGGTTTAGGGAGGCTGCAGAAAATTTGTGTTCCATAGCGTCGAGCTTCTTTTGCATTGCTGCCATCTCAGCTCGAACACCTATGGACACATCTATTTGGTGTACGCCACCCCTATTCAATGGTTGGGTTCCACTCTCCCACTGTAGTGATTTTTCAGCGAACTCTTCTAAATACTTCCAAGCTTCCCCATCATCCTTGGTCATAAAAGTACCTTGACACATGTTTTCAAGGCTCTGTTTAGTGTTTGGGTTAATGCCCTCATAAATGATTTGGCACAATTCCCATCTCGGGATGCCGTGATGAGGACACTGAACCAATAGATCCTTGAAACGTTCAAAGCATTTTGAAAATGGTTCAGTAGGGAGCTGGGTAAATTGATTCAGTTCGCTACGGATTCGAGCTGTCTTTTGTATTGGGTAAAATTTCTTAAGGAATGCAGCGACAAATTCTTCCCAATTCGTGATTGAGTGTGCGGTAGTGTTATATATCCACTTCTCGGCTATATCGCACAAAGTAAATGGAAGAAGTCGTAGACGCATCGCATCCACTGTAAGTTGTGACGTACCCATCATTGCGCAGACGTTTTTAAATTTGGTAATGAAAACGTAAGCATCCTCAGTCTCGAGTCCGTGGAATTTGGGTAAAAGATTGATGTACTGGGGCTTAATCTCAAAGTTATCCCCATTGGCTGGTGGTGTGGATAAGCAGGTCGAAAGAGGACCTCGAATAGGGTCGCACCTCTCCTGGAGAGAGATGCGGGGTGGATTCTGCGCACCAACGGACGACGACAGATTAGTGGAAAAGAAGTTTGATGGAGTCGGATCCATCGGTGTGGGTGTGGTAGTGGGTAAAGGAAAGGTAAATGGAGAAATATCGACTTAGGAGTCGATAAAGGGTACGCGGACTAAACGGGCACTAGAATCCCGTGTCCAGCCTATCTTGTACTAAAAATGGTTAGTACAAGTGGCAGCGTTGACTTATAATTAGGGGTAAATGAATGAATGCGGTGTTTGCTTTGAAAAAGGGAAGGATTTTTGAAAAAATGATGCGACACAACAAATGTAGCAACAAAAACCCTAGAATCTAGTGGTCACCTAGGTCCGGCTCTAGACCGCTCCTAACTGCCAAAAGACAAGTCGCAGGATAGAATCCTCCACTACCTCTTTGTCCCCCTGTGGCCAGGTAAGTGCCAGGTAAGTGGGAAGGTACTCCACTACGTAAGTAGTGGGCCTAATTAATAACCACTAGCCTTCGACACACTTTCCTAGGCACCACAAGAAAACGCGGATAAGCAATGAATTACCCACGGCCTTCTTCTGTCCTAAGTGAGAGCGACAGTCCTTAGAGTCATCTCTAGATTTCTTTTAGTTAATGTGGGTCAATGCGGATGCAAGTTTTGTGGTTTTCGGGGCCTAGGAAGGGTAATGAAATCCCCACCTAATTTGGATTTGGCCGTGCCCCTTAATATCCGTATTTTGAATCCAAACAACCAAGAAACAAAATCACGCACAATTTAATTTTTGCAATTTGCGAGCTGCTATTCTTTGCAAAGAATCCTGCAGAAAATTGTCAGTTGGAGCTAAAAAGAGGAGAGAGGAGAAGGTAAGAAAGTACCTGAAGCAAAAATTTTGCAGAGATCCCCCAAGCCTGCCGCGGTTCCGCCGCAATTAGGCCTTTGTTGCCGCTCTTCCACGGTCTCTTGATGAGATCACCCCACCAAAATTTTTCAGGGAGGCTCTGTAGACTCCCTCTGCTCTCTGGTATATTCCAAAAAAAATTTCCAATTTCCAAACATCTCCAGATTTCCTTGCAATGAATCACAACAAATCGTTTAGGGTTTGCACGAATTTTGATCTCAAAATAACAATGGAATAAATCTTTCAATTCAAACTATAAAATGAAACGAATTAGCGTGTAATCCCCGGCAACGGCGCCATTTGATTGTTTATAAATTCCGATTGTGTGTATGTAAAAGAATCAACTCAACTCAAATGATCCCCGGCAACGGCGCCATTTGATTGAAAAGAAGTTCTTGTTTGTGTAAATCGAATAAAGCGAATAAGTTTCAATGTGTCGGTAATATTGAATAAAATTCACAATCAAAAAATTATATTTGACCGCAATCAGTTACGGTGTCAGTTGTAGATCGTAAGCGAGTGCGGATCGTCCACAGGGATTGTGCGATTTGTTTCTGTATTTAATTTGTTTGAATTGAAAAGTTAATTGAAAAGAAAAGAAAACATGATTCAAGAATTTATCGATTGATTCAGGTGTCACGAGTTTAATCAAGAATCAAGAAACTGATAAACAAATCAAGAATCGGATTTCGATGATATTTCCAACCAAAATGTCAAGAATCTAAATGAGGCTCATAGGAATCGATCGGATCTATAGACGTGATGTAATCTCAAGATTTCGTGTTCTTGTCCTTCGAAGGATTGATACTAGATCGATGATGATCGACGAGAGTTAGGGCTTTCTTGATGAAACTAGGGTTTCATCATTTAACCCTTGTTCTTTCGTTGATACTATTCACACTCTAGCCTCTAGCAATTTCAAGAAACGATCGTAACTCCCCAATCTCGAGCGATATCAATCAAGAAAGCATCGCAACGAATTGGGTCGTCGATTCTTGATCTTGCTAGGGTTTACAAAACTCGTAGGATTCAAGAATCGATTTAAAATATATTACATCATCATTCTATTGATCGTCTCGACTCCTCGACGAGCGGAGTATTACTCAAACATCACAACAAGAATTACAACTAGAAATTTAGATTGAATCATGATGCAAGAATTTAAAGAAAACAAGATAAAAGAATATCACCTCTTATTTATATCAACAATTTGATTACAGTCGCTCAAGAACTACAAGAGGAAGAACTAAATTGTCGACTTGGCTTCGCTCGGCTCCGTGAGTCGCGGATCGGCTTGGACCACTTGCTCTGTTGAAGATCGGCTCGGCTCATAAAAGGTTGCGAGGCTTCTTTCTTGATGGGTACTCGGGATCTTGTCTTTTGATTGGAATTAGGGTTAGGGTTTCACACAAGTCCTCTCACTAAACTTGTGGAAGAAGATGATGAAGAAAGAAGATAGAATGGCTATAGATTGGCTACTAAAATGAACTAATGGAGGAATTTTTCCATGATGATTTACAAGTGAGCCTAGGGTCTTATTTATAGATCACCCAAACCCTAATCCTTTAGAAGTTCCCTCCAAAAGTTTGTTGAAAGACTTCTAGAAGTAGTTAGTTAGGCTTAGCTTAGGGTTTAAGCTAGGGTTTACGGAGAAGTTTCTAGAATGATAGGCTAGTTTAGTGTTGATTTCAAAGCTTGCTGATCTGGCAGAAGTCTCTGGAGTCTTCTGGAACTTGGAATGTCTTTCTGAACCGTAGGAGCTGAGATAGGAGTTTTGGTGCAAAGATGAAGTGGTGATGTCATCAAGTCGCCGCGGAACCGCGGCGCAAGCCGGCTCCTAGCCGCGGTTCCGCGGCCATGTAGGAAGCTTGAGCTATGGTCTTTTTGCAGTGGACTTGGGATAATATTTTGGGCTTCATCTGATATGTTGATTTGTATTTGTTCCTTTGGATTGATACCAGAACTGTAATCATTGAGTTGGCGTCATGTTTGATCGGTACCATGTAAATTTTTGGCCTTTCTTCTGGATTTTTCCAGCACCGATCTTAAAACAAGTGTTGCGCAATATAGAGATGATGCGATGCCATGAAATGCAGTCAATTTCCTTTATAGTGTCGGTTTTAGAGTCTAATACATGCAATCTGATATTTTGCTATTGTTTTGCTAATATGTGAAATATGAATACCGTACACTTCTAAATGAGTGCAAATGATAGGGAAATTGCCGTGTTGAAAATACAATATTTTCGACTAATCATCTTGTCCTGGTCTTTCTCGGCGATGGGAATCTGGTTGTAGCCTGAGTAACCATTCAGAAAACAGTAATACTCATGTCCAGCTAATCTTTCGAGCATTTGGTCAATGAATAGCAGCGGAAAGTGATCCTTCCACGTTGCGGCGTTGAGTTTCCGATAATCAATGCATACTCGCCATCCGGCCTGGGTGCGAGTAGGGATCAACTCATTCGCCTCGTTTGTGATGACTGTAATGCCCGACTTCTTAGGGACAACGTGTATAGGACTGACCCATTGGCTGTCTGAAATAGGTAAATAATACCACTATCTAGACATTTGACGATTTCCTTCTTCACAGCCTCCTTCATGACTGGATTTAATCGCCTCTGTGGATCCCTAGCTGGTTTGGCATCATCCATCAGGTGAATGTGATGTTCAACGATCAGGGGACTAATACCCTTAATGTCCACCATCGTCCAGCCAAAAACTTGCCGATTAGATTGCAAGACCGTGAGAAGGGCTTTTTACTTCTCTAGAGCTAGAGAAGCCAAGATGATGACTGGGAGGGTCTCGTTCTCACCTAAGTAAACATGTTTGAGGTGAGACGGCAGAGGCTTGAGTTCAAGCGTCGGAGGTGAAACGATTGATGGCTGGATCAAAGAAAATGTCTCGAACTCGAAAGATTCCAACAGGGGCTCAAAGTGAGTGTATGCGACTGAGTTGGATAACGCATCCGAAAATTCGAAAGATTCAAACTCGGGTGGCGACAAGCCAAGATCGTCTGAAAATATGAAGCACTCGTAATCATTGTCGGGAGCGGAAGCAGCAGGTTCAAAGAGGGACGCACTAGTGGCGTCAAGATCACTGTGATCAAACAAGAATTCCACAAATTCACAGTCCTCGTGGGTGATCTCCTGGATGGAACAAACATCGAGTATATTGGCACTTGGTTCGGATGGCTGATTCCCTAACCTAAAAATGTTGAGTTCAATTGTCATGTTGCCAAAAGATAGGTTCATCGAACCATTTCGACAATTGATCACAGCATTTGAGGTTGAAAGGAATGGGCGACGGAGTATCACTGGATTTGATTCCGGGGGTTAGCTACAGGTTGTGTATCTAAAACAATGAAGTCAACGGGGAATATGAAATCCCCAACTTTTATTAACACATCCTCTAGCTCACCCCTAGGATGGGTGATAGATCGGTCGGCCATTTGAAGAGTACAGTGTGTGGGTTTCAGCTCTCCTACACCTAGTTGCTCATATACAGAATATGAAAGCAGGTTAACACTGGCACCAATATCCAAAAGAGCACGGTTGATGTTCTTATCCCAATAGTTATTGAAATCATAGGATAGCCAGAGTCCTTCCGTTTTTGAGGTAAAGCTTGGGTAAAACCATCACTCACGGTACTAGCTAAGAAGACCTTCTTTGGTACCTAAGATTTTCTCTTCTTAGTGCACAAGTCCTTTAAGATTTTTGCGTAAGATGGGACTTGCTGGATTGCTTCTAAGAGGGGAATGTTGATGTTAACCTGTTTGAACAACTCCAGAATCTTCTCTATTTTTGGATTTTGTTTATTAGACTTCAACCGGTTTAGAAATGGAACGTTTTTGAAATTAGTTGAGTCTAATGCTTGTGGAGAAGATTGTGGAGTTGGAACGGATCCTGAAACTGGAGTTTGAGTGGAGTGAGAAGTTGATCCATTCGGAGCAGCAAAAGAAGAAGAAGAAGAAGAACCCTTTGAAGAATGGAGAATAGGCTCAGAAGAAGAAGGAGTAGAAGAAACGACCGGGTTGTCATCATCTATCCGTGTGCCAATGTTGTTGTGCGGCATCCTTCCAGATCTCAATATAGTCACGGCACTCACATTATGGTTCTGTTGTTCAAGAGCAACATGTACATTATGTGGGTGAACAGGATTTGGGAGTGGTTGAGATGGAAGCTTCCCTTTCTCTCGCTCGCTTAAAGCTGCGTTCAGCTGTGCAATCTGGGCTTCAATGGTCTTGATGCTTTGCCCGTGTGCAGCGGTGTGTTGCACCAGAGACTAAATAGAAGACTGGATGTTGGCGGTAGATTGAGTCGATTTCTTTACAAATGCCTCCAGACTCCGTTCTAGCGAGGAAGCCTTATCGTTGTTTGATGGAACAAAATTATTTTAGGGAAAAGAATTGTTGCAGGGTGCAAAGTGCTTTCTAGTGGGCGGGCTTCTGTGCTAAATAAGCTTGAAGGTGATTTGGTTGTTCGTCGGATTTTGAAAAGGTTGGGGTTGGAAGGGCTGCTGAAATTGTTGTTGAGTTTGTTGTTGAGCTTGTTGTTGAGGAGGAGGAGGCCTCTGGAAGTTTTGGCCTTGGAATTGATGTTGGTTCTGATTCCAAGCGAAATTAGGGTGGTTCCTCCAACCGGGATTGTATGTGGAAAAGTATGGATCGTTTCTTGGTCTTTGTTGAAATGCAGCATTAACCTGATTGTGTCCTTGAGATGGTGGATTATATGGACACTCTTCAGTCAAATGAGATGGATCTGAACAACAAGCGCAAATGGTACGGGGGGAAGAGCAGGGGCAGGAGAAGGAGATGAAAACTTGCTCTTAATTGCTTCCAATTTTCGCGTGATTGCAGCCAT
The DNA here is from genome assembly GCA_030015575.1 of Agapanthus africanus. NCBI lineage: Eukaryota > Viridiplantae > Streptophyta > Magnoliopsida > Asparagales > Amaryllidaceae > Agapanthus > Agapanthus africanus. The sequence continues at coordinate 438,079,887 of CM057339.1, forward strand.
CTCCGCCTTCATTGCAATTGAGATATCGAGTTGATGAATGCCTGCCCTAGACTGACCGGAAGAAGTAGAAGAAGAAGAAGAAGTGCTCGGTCTTGTGCTCTCCCATTGAAGTGTTTGTTCCGCAAGATCATCGAAGAATTGCCAAGCTTCCTCGTCAGATTTGGATAGGAAATGGCCTTGACAAATGGTTTCCAACAACTGCTTAGTTGCTGGATTCAGGCCCTCATATAAGGCTTGGTAAAGTTGCCATATCTCAATACCGTGATGAGGGCACTGAACAATAAGGTCTTTGTATCGCTCAAAGCACTTCCAAAAAGGTTCGGTAGGAAGCTGGGAAAATTGGTTAATTTCTTTTCGAATCCTCACGGTCTTATGATTTAGGTAGAATTTTTTAAGAAACGCTTTCACAAACTCATCCCAACTGGTTATCGAATGGGATGTGGTGCTATACAGTCGCTTTTTAGTAAGGTCGCATAAAATGAAAGGAATGACTCGTAGCCGTATAGCATCATCAGACAGTTGGGTTGTCTTCATCATCACACAAACATTTTGGAATTTATTGATGAAGATATAGGTATCTTCGGATTCAAGCCCGTGAAATTTGGGCAACATGTTGATGAAGTGAGGCTTAATTTCAAAATTATCCCTTTTGGCCGGAGGAAGTGAAAGAAAGGTAGGGAGTGCGGCATGGGTAGGATAGAATCGATCTTAGAGCGCAATTCGCTGTGTCTCTTCAACAAGAGGAGGTCGCGGGTTATTCGCACCTAATGGAGGTTGAATAATTCCCGAGGGAGGTAAAAGGATGCTAGGAGTAAATCCCGATATCTCGGAAGAAGAGTCTGGTGAAACTGAAGGTGAAGAAGTATGGACCGAATCACGGTCAAGGTCGGAGTTGGCTGGTAAGGGTAAAGGTGAAAGAGGCGTCAAAAGAGTTTCGACTGCGGTGTCGATCGCGTAGTCCATAGAGACTAACAAAACGTGGAATAAACGGGCACTAGGGTCCCTAGTCCAAGCGGAAATACACTAAAAGAGTTTAGTGTAGTCAAAGCATAGAATGTGAGGGTAAGAAAACGAAAGTGGAGAAAAATTGGGTGAAGGTGGTAAAAATGGTGAATTTGTGTTTGTTTCGATAGTTCAACAAACACAATCACAAATGCATAGTCAGAAATGCATAATCAATACCTAGACTAGGGTCCTCTAAGTCCACTAGACCTGCTCCTAACTATTCCAAAGTGAAAAATTGTGAGATAATCCCTCAAATCGCCTCTTCACAGCCAGTTGTGGCCAGATAAGCACAAGTGAGGTAAAAAGGGTTCCACTCACGAATCACCGTGAGACGGGCCTTAAAATTACCTCCTCACTTGTCTAGCCTGTTAGTTATATGTATGCCCTAGAGGCCATTGCTATACATAGGATGTATATTGTAGTGGATATTGGGACATATATAGGGAGGACTTTCTTGCTCGACATGATAGTATGCTATCTGGTTACTCTTTATCTTAACGTGTACCTTGATTGTCTCTCTGTTACATGTTGGTAAAGCCCTTAGGATGTGTACTTGACTATCTGGACTATGATGCGGATCATACTAGTGGGGACATGGTAGTCCATAAGTACATCCTTCAAGGTCCCTAGTCGTGGGTGTATCGAGACGGGGCATCGATATACCAGAGTAGACTAGCGTATACCTTCTCGACCCATACAGATGGGCGATGGATGATCCCATATCCATTGGTGTTTGACATCAGAGATGATATACGGGTGCTCAGTGGAGACTGGGTACACTGGACGGACTCGCCGAGAACTCCCAGATGGTATTATACCTTACGTTAGATGGCAGTTCTCTAGTGACACTGGTACAGAGTAGTCTGTTGACCTGAGATCGTCATAGAGTCTTGTGTGGTTCCCACTGTGCTTTGATTTCCACCTTACCACGTCCAAGAGGGCGTGCAAAACGGTGGTTTTTGGGTACAGTCCCGAATCACATGGAGGCAATGAGCGATAGGAGGGGATTCGTCTCTCCCGGTATAGGGAGTTGATGTTGCGCTGTGTTCGATTGGCTATAACCGGAAATCCCTGGCCAGGGTTGCTGAGATTTACTGGTAAGTGTTACCAGTAGTTTCTCGAATTGTTATAGACCTCAGATCGACACGACTTATCGAGCTATTGGGGTCTGACGTTTACCACCCCTAGGCGAGATATGCGACATATCAGACGACGAGACCGGACTGTACGGTGAGTGTTACTGGTTGGATTCACAGGAGTGTGAGCGGGCTTGCTTGTCGATCTTCTGATCGCTCAATACCCGGGTGGCCGTTACGTTTAGCAGACCGCTTGCGGCTTGTGGGTGCTTGATATGATCATCATATGCTACCGGCGTATTGACGAGTCTTTAGAGTCCTACACAGAGGTGTCCTGGCTCAATCGAAACGAAATAGGAGCGCATATGAGATATGTGCAGGACCGAGAATAATGCGTGTATGTGATACCGTATTTTATTCTCGCGATGAATGTATCGAATGGTTGTATGCGATATAACCTAGTTATCGAATCGAGGATTGATTCGATAAGTCGATACATTGGATACTAGTCGGTTATATGCGATATGACCGGATCGTTAAATCAAGTGTTGATTTAATGATTTAATGCATAATTATATATTTGATATATTACTTTGCACTAACTAGTATTGGTTCACTTTAAATGGATTTTCTCACTTGATGTGCACATTGCATATGTGATATACTTTTGTACACTAGTTTGTATCATATTTGATGATACATGCTAACTTGATTATGTGTAAAGATTAAACCATGGTTGTGTAATGGTTAGGGTTTTCATATTATTTATTTATTCATTTATTTATTTATTTCTTTTTGGCAAAAGAAAAGAGAAAATGGTGGCTTTCTTTGTTCTTTGCTTGAAGCTTCTTGAAGCTTCAAAGCATCTTTGACTAAGTGACCATTTTGTCTTCATGCTTAACCCTAACCATTCAAACTAACCCTAGTTCATTATCTACACTTAACCAAGGTTAGGATATGATAAGTATTCATTTTATTATTCTTTTTGAATAATACTTATGATATTCTATCATCTTCTTCTTCATCTTCATCAAGACGAAAAGCTTGCCTCCATCAATGGCAACTTGAGAAAAAGAGTGAGAAATCCAATTCTAAAGTGAACCCACTTCCTATTTCTTCATCCTCTACCTCTTGCCAAGTAGTATAGGGTGTTTTCTTCACAAGTTTCATGACTTGGTGAAGTGGGAGCTTGATCTTGTGATGCCTCGACGTAGATCATCTTCGGCATCGTAGTCGATGACCTAGCCCGCCCATTTCTCCGATGAAGCCGACGCTAGAGCCCGGGATCCGATGATCGCAGCGAGGAGACTTCATCACGGAGCCATGGAGGTGGAGGACCGGATCTACAAAGGTTGTATTTTCCGTTCACTTAGTAGTTAAGATGTTAACTTGCTTGGTGTTTCGCCTAAAATCTAGTTAGCGATCCGTATTAGGGTTTCTCGGCACTTGTAATATTTGAAATTGGTATGGTTGATGCCTTGTGAGACCTCATTAGTGTGCCTAGGAACCCTACATAGCCTAGGCACCACAAAAGTCATGTTTATATAAACGACTGAATACCCACAATCTTCGTTTGTCCTATCGAGCGCGACAAGTCCTTAATTGGCTGAGTCTAGATATTTTTTATTTAGCTTGAGGTGACACTTATGCAATTAATGATTTCCGAGGTCTTAGGAAGGGTGATGAAATCTCCACCCAATCTGGATTGGTGTTAGAGCCCCTTAAGTCCATATTAAATGATGCAATGCGCAAATCAGCAAGGTTTTGTTTTCAAACAATCAATCAATTAATTTTTTTACTTTAAATGTGGCGCTGGAACAAATATGGTTAGTTTTTCTTTGGCTTCTTGCGGCGAATTCGCAAAGAATCCTGCAAAGATATTATATTGGAAGCGTCGGATTTGAGAAGGAAGGTGTTAAAGAAATACGTACCGATAAGTTTTCGGGTTAAGAAACCCCCGTTGAAATGAATCTTGTTAGTTATATGTATGCCCTAGAGGCCATTACTGTACATTGGATGTATATTGTAGTGGATGCTGGGGCATATATAGGGAGGACTTTCTTGCTCGACATGATAGTATGCTATATGGTTGCTCTTTACCTTAACGTGTACATTGATTGTCTCTCTGATACATGTTGGTAAAGCCCTTAGGATGTGTACTTGACTAACTGGACTATGATGCGGATCATACTAGTGGGGACATGGTAGTCCATAAGTACATCCTTCAAAGTCCCTAGTCGTGGGTGTATCGAGACGGGGCATCGATATACCAGAGTAGACTAGCGTGTACCTTCTCGACCCATACAGATGGGCGATGGATGATCCTATATCCATCGGTGTTTGACATCAGAGGAGATATACGGGTGCTCATTGGAGACTGGGTACACTGGACGGACTCGCCGAGAACTCCCAGATGGTATTATACCTTACGTCAGATGGCAGTTCTCTGGTGACACTGGTACAGAGTAGTCTGTTGACCCGAGATCGTCATAGAGTCTTGTGTGGTTCCCACTGTGCTTTGATTTCCACCTTACCACGTCCAAGAGGGCGTGCAAAACGGTGGTTTTTGGGTACAGTCCCGAGTCACTTGGAGGCAATGAGCGATAGGAGGGGATTCGTCTCTCCCGGTATAGGGAGTTGATGTTGCGCTGTGTTCGATTAGCTATAACCGGAAATCCCTGGCCAGGGTTGCTGAGATTTACTGGTAAGTGTTACCAGTAGTTTCTCGAATTGTTATAGACCTCAGATCGACACGACTTATCGAGCTATTGGGGTCTGACGTTTACCACCCCTAGGCGAGATATGCGACATATCAGACGACGAGACCGGACTGTACGGTAAGTGTTACTGGTTGGATTCACAGGAGTGTGAGCGGGCTTGCTCGTCGATCTTCTGATCGCTCAATACCCGGGTGGCCGTTATGTTTAGCAGACCGCTTGCGGCTTGTGGGTGATTGATATGATCATCATCTGCTACCGGCGTATTGACGAGTCTTTAGAGTCCTACACAGAGGTTTCCTGGCTCAAGCGAAACGAAATAGGAGCGCATATGAGATATGTGCGGGACCGAGGATAATGCGTGTATGTGATACCGTATTTCATTCTCGCGATTAATGTTTCGATTGGTTATATGCGATATAACCTAGTTATCGAATCGAAGATCGATTCAATAAGCCGATACATTGGATACTGGTCGGTTATGTGCGACATAACCGGATCATTGAATCAAGTGTTGATTTAATGATTTAATGTATAATTATATATTTGATATATTACTTTGCATTAACTAGTATTGGTTCACTTTAAAGGGATTTTCTCACTTGATGTGCAAGTTGTATATGTGATATACTTTTGTGCACATGTTTGTATCATGTTTGATGATACATGCTCATTTGGTTAAGTGTAAAGAATTAAACCATGGTTAAGTTGATGATTAGGGTTTTGCTTATTCTTTTATTTATTTGTTTATTCATTTTTGATAAATATATTTGAATGGTGGCTTTGTTTGTTTTTTAGTTGAACATTCATGAAGCTTTGACTAAGTCATCATTCTTATCTCTTGCTTAACCCTAACCATTTGAACTAACCCTAGTTTATTCTCTACACTTAACTATGGTTCAGAATATGATAAAATGGAATTCTTTTTGTTTATTCAATAATACTTATCATATTCTATCATATTCTTCATCTTCTTCTTCAAAGAAAAAGCTTGCTACCAACAATGGTATCTTGAGCATAAGTGTGAGAAATCCAATTCTAAAGTGAACCCACTTCCTATTTCTTCATCCTCTACCTCTTGCCAAGTAGTAGAATGTGTTTTCTTCACAAGTTTCATGACTTGGTGAAGTGGGAGCTTGATCTTGTGATGCCTCGATGTAGATCATCTTCGGCACGAAGCCGACGACCTTGCCCGCCCATTTCTCCGATGAAGCCGACGCTAGAGCCCCGGTTTCCATTTGGACAGCGAGGAGACTTCATTGTGGAGCTTAGGAAGTGGTGGACCGCATCTACAAAGGTTGTAGTCACTTTCCTTTAGCATTTAATTCGTTTACATGCTTGCATCGCCTATATATCTAGTTAACGATCCATAGTCTAGGGCTTCTCGGCACCGTAAAATTTAAAATTGGCATGGTTGATGCCTTGTGAGACCTCTTGGGAGTGCCTAGGAACCCTACAATGGTATCAGAGCTACTAGGCATTGGATGTCGACCTATGGGGGGTTCTCACTGTGTGACAGTGTGGCGAAGCATAGGCTCTTACCCCCAGGGTGTCCCGAGACCGGAAGGTCTTCCGGTGGGTTGTAGTCCTCGCGAGGGGGCATGCGTAAAAAGTAGCGGCTGAGGGACCCGTTGGTGCCACGGCAACCCCATTGGATGGGGTGGCTGCCTGACCTACAGTGGTATCAGAGCCTAGCTAGAGCCTTAGGCGATGCGTAGACGAAGTTTGAAATCCGAACGAACCCCAAACCCTAAAATTTCATGCTCTCTGGACTTTTTTCAAAAACTGGGTTTTTTCCAGATTAAAAATGCTTTAAAAATTCAGCAGGGAATTATAAGAATTACGGCGCAAAATTTATCTCATGATCCCTCTAATGCGCGGCGGAACCGCGGCATAAGCCTAGCTTATGCGGCGGTTCCGCGGCTAAAGTGTGACGTCAGGCTCCCAATTTTGCACAGTAACTTCTTTTATTCAGTGCTGAGTTCTCTGGGTATTTTTTAAATATTATTCAAGAGTTGAATTTTCTGGGGTTGTTTTGGGGATTCGATGATTCGATCGGAGTATCAGATTTTGTCTATGTGGCTTTCCGGATAAATTTTAGAATATGTTAAAAAGTTCGACCGGATATAAATACCCAATTTTTCCCCTGTCGGGAAATTTCCAAGTGTTGGATTTTTCCGTAGTTTAACGACGTTCTAAGTAGTGCAAGTAACGCGATGGACCCTCTAGAAGACAACAAACCTTAACTCGATTATATGACCTTCTTGAACTGCCCTTTGAACCTTAGGGTTTGGGGCAGTACAGCGTGCCACATGTGAGGCGTTGGCTTGACCCTTCTACGGCTGGACCGTTGGTACTGAGGCACGAACTGAATGTTGTTAGACTTATTTCATGTGTTGAGCTGTTTCGGGAAAACTTGGGTGTTCGAATGTTCAATCGGAAAGTTTAACATTTTCTGTTTATCCGGAATGTGATACAACAATTGGAATTCACAAGTAGTTATGAGTTAACTGAATGAATGTTATAAACATAGCAGTTTAGTCTCACTTGATCGGTTGCCACGGAATTTTGATATGATCAAAAGTCCGTCGCAATCACGTAGCGTACGCGGATATTCGCCGGTAAACTTAATAGACAGCCTCACTCCATAGCCCCGACCAAGTGACTGTAGGAGAACCCCGTCGCCGAAAGCATCCATTCGGGTGCTCGCGGCAGCGGTGTTCCGTCTTGGTGCACTTCGTCGGAGGCATCGGGGGTGCGGTCGCCTACTGAAGTTTACGACGAGTATTCGATCAACATGTCGGGAATCTTGTTGAATTGCCCGACTTGATATTGAAAAGAGTTTTCGATAATGAGACTAAAATGCGGGGTTTATAATTGTTAGGCATGCGATGTCTAAGGAATTCATTTGATTAGGCATGCGATGTCTATGCAGGTTGCGGATTCCAACTGTTGTAGTTTTACACTTTCTTTTCTGTGACCGTAAGTGTAATATGTGATATCGCCGGTTTCGTTGCTATATATCAACGACAATTGGGATGCGCATATTTACTTACGTTGATGACATGTGATGTTATGTGTTGCTGGATATGTTATATTGGATCGTCGTGTTTGAATAGCCGGGGGGTTTTATGTGAGATGAGTGTTTTTCATTTTCATTCATGTAAAAACTTGTATGTAATATTCTTTTATTGGGGCACTTCCAGGTTGCGGAAGATGTCACCTTTGTATATTATTTACTTTTCCGCACTAGGATAGACCCAAGGAGGAGGGCACAAGTAACTGGGTTCTGGGGTCCAGTGGGAGACCAACTCGAGGAGTCGAGTCCGGGTCTCCTAACTCTAGAATTGGTAGGGTTGCTTGCCGCTCTCGTAGGGGTCTAGGGGTGTGGGTTTGGCTATTCATCGCGACCGTGGAATCCGTGTTTTATACTGGCTCGTATTGAAAACACGGACGTCCTAGTATATCCAATATTTCATATGTTTCTTCTGCTGCGATATCTGTGATGTGATCATGTGATGTTCTGTGATAGATACTGTATATAGTATATATGATATATTATATAGACGTTACTTGTGTTTTACACCCGCGCTAGCCCTGCCCCGCTCTGCCGTTAGTTACCTAACCTAACGGTGCACGAGGGGACATCGAGGCGAATGCGGATGGCATAAGTGTACGTCGTATTTATCTGTGATGTTTAGGTATTTAAATGATGGGACTTCATTAATATGATTAATGAAATAAAAGAAACCTAAGATGTTGTAGAATCGAATTTCAAAATAAAACAGGTAGCTACAGTTCTTGCTTTGCACAGCGGTATATATGATATATCCTGCACCTTATTCGATGAGGGAAGGACCGAGATCCCTTCACCGGGAGTGACTCCTTTAGCAATAACTGGTAGATACTACAACCCTCGGTTTGTCTTTTGATTGCTTTTAAGAGTTTTTGCTTTGCACAGTGATATATATGATATATCCCGCACCTCATTCGACGAGGAAAGGACCGACGATCCCTTCACCGGGAGTGACTCCTTTAGCAAATCTAGAAAAGCCTCAAAAGCACTCCATTTCAAAATCATTTGATTCTACAACGATATCAAGTTCATTACGCAATAGGTTTTCAGAAAAACCTGTCGTAGCCCTCCGTCATTTCAGATAAGTACTAGTTAGTATTCGTGCTACGTTTGTTGACTATGTTAAGGCGTAGTGTGCGGTAGCTAATTAGTGCTTATCTGCATAAGAATATGATGTGATTGGATTAGGGTAGTCGTGCGACTTTGTTGACTATGTTAAGGGTCGTGCGGGTGGGTTTAATTCAATCGGGAAATGACGGGTTGAACTTGACTAGCACTTATGATTTGTTGACTATGTTAAGGTCATATAGCTGCTAGGAGCAAAATTATCGGGAATTTCAAGTGTTGAAATTTGCAATGAGATTGCATACCTTCTATGAGATAGTTGGATCCCGATACCCGCTGCGAGTAAGAGTTACTCCTGGGAGAGTTTTACACATTACAATTAGCCGATCAAGTAGGTGTCTAGAAAGGTGTTAACGAGGTTACGCCTCTGGGAAAACGAGGTTTACATTAATTAGGTTCGTGCGAAAGCACGGGGGACCTCCCTCAAAGTACCGACACTGGCCTGGCTGAAAGATTGGCGAACTTGTAGTGTGTAATTAATCCCGGCTAGTCTTTCCTTTTAGGGTTTGAAGGAAGATTTGATAAAAAGCAGTGGGAGCCATCCTGATTAGTTAAAATAATAACCAATCTATTCTTGCAAGAGCGCACGCTGAGTGTTTTCTTCTCTCTCTCTCCAGGTAGAGACCATATCATGCCTTAATCAAGATAATAATACGGATTATTGACCGAACCCGCTTGTTATACTGAGCTGGGGAACGTTGGTCCCGCTCCAACTTATAATTGTTATAAGACAGAGCAGGAAATTGGGGATTACCAGAATTCCCGTGCCGCCCAAACGAAGAGAGTGCATGCTGATGCATCATCTTCGGGTGTGTTCATTATACAAAACTGTTTCTCAGTATCCTCCGCATCCTTGGTATATGATACCGGATCAGGATCCCAGATATGTAATCTGTTATATAGGCCTACAAAAGGGTAGAAAAACTGAGAACGGGTGATAAGTTTCATGAGACAGAAAATGGGGCAAGTGTTGCAGCCAAGTCTGTTGGTCACTGTCACCCTGTATTACCAATACATTGATTCTGAACAAATGCTATTAGATACCGAACCTGATATACAAAATCATATCAGTCTCTTTAGTAGTAAAGAAATGATAAAATTTTGTATTGATGGATAATGTTTTGAACATTTCCTATATCAAAAGTTGATCGGTTCAGGCACGTTATCTAAAAGCATTGACGTTCTAAATCAAACTACAGTTCTTAGTATACGGATCACACACAAGAGGAAGAGTTCAGAAATGAACGAATCCTTCTTGAGGCATTGTAGACTAGGTCATATCAATGCGACCCGACTGGTTGAAGTTACATTTAGATGCATTTTTAATTCAGTTTGAATTTACATCTTGTGAAACTTGCCATTCATGTCACAAAGATAAAATGACCATAGCTCTGTTTATTGGAAACAGAGAAAGAGTTAATGAACTCTTGGGACTGATACATGATGATGTATGTAGGTCCCCTGTCTACACATGCCAAGACTGGTTCTTTGTACTTCATTACATTCTCTGATGATCTTTCGAGATTCAGACCTATGTGCCTGTTGAAACACAAGTCCGAACCTTTTGAGATATTCACATAATATAAACTAGAAGTAGAGAACCAAAATACGGGTATAAGTATTATGTCCTTTGATGTGATCAAGGAGGAGAATACTTGAGCACGGAATTCCTGGATTATTCTAAAGGAGAATGAGATTCTCTCTCAGCATTAGTCCTCCGTATACACCATAGCACGATGGTATATCGGAGCGGAGCAATCACACCCTATATGATAAGGTGTGCTCTATGATGAGTACTACTGAGTTTCCTATTTCCTTTTGGGAGTTATGCAATTAAGAAGCTGCATACCTATTGAATAGGGTTCAAATCAAATCAGTTGCTTACCATTTCATATGTGATATGGAAAGGGAAGAGCCCATGTCTTAAGCTAGTTAAGATTTGGGGTTGTCCGGCCTATGTCTAAAAGCAAAATCCGGACAAGCTCGAGGCAAGGTCTGTTATGTACAACTGGAAAGGTTCCAGCTATACAAACTACAGCAGATGATTTGGTAGAACCAAAGGATTCAGTAGATACCAACGAACCTCTGCCTCTCCGCCGATCTAGTAGGGTTCCTCACCCACCTGAGAGATACTTCGGTTCCTCTATGACAGTGGGAGCGAGGATTGCATCATGAGATGATGACCCAACTAGTTTCGAGCTGGCTATCAGGAGTGAGACTCTGTAAGAATGGCTGGATGCTAAGTGATCTGAGATGGAATCCTTATGCACCAACAAAGTATGGACTTTGGTTGCTATATCTGAAGGGTTAAATCCCCATCATGAGCAAGTATATCTTGAGAAGATTACTTGGTGTAGATGGAAAAGTTGAGACTTTCAAAGCTAGACTTGTTAAAGGTTTTCGTCATTGACCAGGCGTGGATAATGATGAAACCTTTTTCCAGTGACTATGCTTAAGTCCATCCAGATCCTACTTTCCACGGCTACATACCATGACTATGATATCTGGTGGTTGGGTGTCATGACATCTTTTCTAAATGATGTTTTAGAAGAGAGCGTCTATAAGTACACAGCCAGAGGGCCTCGTAGACAGTGGGAGCAGCGGAAACGTGTGCAAGATGCTTTATAGGATAAAGCAGGCATCGCGGAGTTGGAACATCTGTTTTGATGGATTAGTCAAAGAAGTTGACATCATCAAAATGGTAGATGAACCTTGTATAAACAAAAAGGTAGTAGGGAGTATGGTGACGATCCTCGTAGAGTACGTGGATGACATACTCTTGATAGGGAAGAAGTTTCCTATGCACGCTCGATCAATCTCCGCTTATCACAATGATTCTCCACATAAGATCAAAGTGACACCTACTAAATCCTGGGTTTTGGATCTATGAGATAGATCTAAATGGATATTAGGACACTCACTAGTTGTAGTGAGATGGTATCAGTTGACCCTGGGGAGAATCACTGGAAGTGTTCCAGAGTGATAAGAACGACTGAATGTCAGTCACAGGCATTGTCTTTACCCTCAGTAAAGGGACGGTGTGTTGGAAGAGTTCCAAGCTAGATACCGTGACATACTAGACGATAAAGGCAGGATACATCGCTAGTTAAGATGCTACCAAAGAGGCTGTTTGGGTGTATATTGGTTCATGAGATGAACTACGTTCCTACCATTATGAGACAATGGAGTTGTGGCTTATGCCAAGGAACGCCGGTCCCATCAGTGATCCAGACATAATCTAAGGCAGTATCACCTGATCATGGAGATGGTTGATCTCCAAGGAGATCGAAGGAAGGAGAGTAGACTCAGAAGATAACACGGCGGATCCACTCACGAAGGCCTATTCCCAGAGAGAGGCTTCTATGGGATGGTTGAGTATGAGATACTACAACTACTGCTATCAGATGGCCCTAGTGCAAGTGGGAGATTGTTAGTTATATGTATGCCCTAGAGGCCATTACTGTACATTGGATGTATATTGTAGTGGATGCTGGGACATATATAGGGAGGACTTTCTTGCTCGACATGATAGTATGCTATCTGGTTGCTCTTTACCTTAACGTGTACATTGATTGTCTCTCTGATACATGTTGATAAAGCCCTTAGGATGTGTACTTGACTACCTGGACTATGATGCGGATCATACTAGTGGGGACATGGTAGTCCATAAGTACATCCTTCAAAGTCCCTAGTCGTGGGTGTATCGAGACGGGGCATCGATATACCAGAGTAGACTAGCGTGTACCTTCTCGACCCATACAGATGGGCGATGGATGATCCCATATCCATCGGTGTTTGAAATCAGAGGAGATATACGGGTGCTCAGTAGAGACTGGGTACACTGGACGGACTCGCCGAGAACTCCCAGATGGTATTATACCTTACGTCAGATGGCAGTTCTCTGGTGACACTGGTACAGAGTAGTCTGTTGACCTGAGATCGTCATAGAGTCTTGTGTGGTTCCCACTGTGCTTTGATTTCCACCTTACCACGTCCAAGAGGGCATGCTAAACGGTGGTTTTTGGGTACAGTCCCGAGTCACATGGAGGCAATGAGCGATAGGAGGGGATTCGTCTCTCCCGGTATAGGGAGTTGATGTTGCGTTGTGTTCGATTGGCTATAACCGGAAATCCCTGGCCAGCGTTGCTGAGATTTACTGGTAAGTGTTACCAGTAGTTTCTCGAATTGTTATAGACCTCATATCGACACGACTTATCGAGCTATTGGGGTCTGACGTTTACCACCCCTAGGCGAGATATGCGACATATCAGACGACGAGACCGGACTGTACGGTAAGTATTACTGGTTGGATTCACAGGAGTGTGAGCGGGCTTGCTCGTCGATCTTATGATCGCTCAATACCCGGGTGGCCGTTACGTTTAGCAGACCGCTTGCGGCTTGTGGGTGATTGATATGATCATCATCTGCTACCGGCGTATTGACGAGTCTTTAGAGTCCTACACAGAGGTTTCCTGGCTCAAGCGATGCAAAATAGGAGCGCATATGAGATATGTGCGGGACCGAGAATAATGCGTGTATGTGATACCGTATGTCATTCTCGCGATTAATGTTTCGATTGGTTATATGCGATATAACCTAGTTATCGAATCGAAGATCGATTCAATAAGCCGATACATTGGATACTGGTCGGTTATGTGCGACATGACCGGATCATTGAATCAAGTGTTGATTTAATGATTTAATGTATAATTATATATTTGATGTATTACTTTGCATTAACTAGTATTGGTTCACTTTAAAGGGATTTTCTCACTTGATGTGCAAGTTGTATATGTGATATACTTTTGTGCACATGTTTGTATCATGTTTGATGATACATGCTCATTTGGTTAAGTGTAAAGAATTAAACCATGGTTAAGTTGATGATTAGGGTTTTGCTTATTCTTTTATTTATTTGTTTATTCATTTTTGATAAATATATTTGAATGGTGGCTTTGTTTGTTTTTTAGTTGAACATTCATGAAGCTTTGACTAAGTCATCATTCTTATCTCTTTGCTTAACCCTAACCATTTGAACTAACCCTAGTTTATTCTCTACACTTAACTATGGTTGAGAATATGATAAGATGGAATTCTTTTTGTTTATTCAATAATACTTATCATATTCTATCATCTTCTTCATCTTCTTCTTCAAAGAAAAAGCTTGCTACCAACAATGGTATTTTGAGCATAAGTGTGAGAAATCCAATTCTAAAGTGAACCCACTTCCTATTTCTTCATCCTCTACCTCTTGCCAAGTAGTAGAGTGTGTTTTCTTCATAAGTTTCATGACTTGGTGAAGTGGGAGCTTGATCTTGTGATGCCTCGACGTAGATCATCTTCGGCACGAAGCCGACGACCTTGCCCGCCCATTTCTCCGATGAAGCCGACGCTAGAGCCCGGGTTTCCATTTGGACAGTGAGGAGACTTCATTGTGGAGCTTAGGAAATGGTGGACCGCATCTATAAAGGTTGTAGTCACTTTCCTTTAGCATTTAATTCGTTTACATGCTTGCATCGCCTATATATCTAGTTAACGATCCGTAGTCTAGGGCTTCTCGGCACCGTAAAATTTAAAATTGGCATGGTTGATGCCTTGTGAGACCTCTTGGGAGTGCCTAGGAACCCTACAAATCTAAGTAGCTTGAAAAGATTGCTTGCGCGGGTCAAACTACCCGGATCTTTGGCACTGTACTTTGTAATAACCTTAGCTTTGAATGTACACTTTGCTCCCCACGATCGCAGTTCGCAAATTCGTAAAATTTGAAAATGTCGGAAAAACGGATTATTAGTGCGAAAAAGCGATATGAATGCCCAAATACCTACACACTAAAAATTTAAAAAAACAAGCAATAAAAATGGGACAAAAACATAACACTGGAGCACAGAAACAAATTTTGGAGCAAATGGAGGCAAGGGGCCGGCGAGCTCGGATTTTTGGTAGGTCTCGCCAGTTTTTCCTTAGAGTTGGGGCTCCAAATTTCTTCTGGTGTCACAGTATTCTGCTAGTGTTTCAATATCCTTGCTTATTTTTTCTATTGAGATCCAGAGTGCTAGCAGGTCACAAATCATTAAAACAAAAATTGTTAGGTTGTTAGTTTTTTTGTGTTGGTTTAAAAAGAATGGTTTTATCCGTTGAATGTGTTAGAAAGTTAGTTTTATACAAAATATGCACAAATTAACCCGAGACTACAAGTGTAAAAGCATTACCGTCTCCCCGGCAACAGCGCCATTTGATTGATACGTTTTCACCGTGTCGTATTTAGAAAGAATTTTGAAATTACCGCAATCAAAAACGGTGTCGCGTGTAGCGAGCCGTGATGAGTACGGGTCGTTCACAGGGAGATGGTAGGTTTTTAGGCTTGTTTTAACGAGTTAATACCGTAACTTGGTTTGTTGTTTATACTAAGTGTAGTAACAATGTTAGGTTTAATAAAAAAACTTGTTAAGGGTAGTTTTAGGTTAGCTTGCATGAGGATGATGTTTGCCGATTTCTTATAGACCCAATTTTGATATTGACACTAAGGCAATAGGCAACAACGTGGATTAGGGAACTTGAAATACGGTATTTTCGGTTTTCCACTATATCCGTATTCCTTGTCTTTTGTCCTTCCGTTGCTATCTCTTGACCTTAGCCTTTGGCAAACCACTTGCAATCCGGTCACGATTAGGATTCACCGCTACCGTGGTAGGATAGGGTGCCTATCGGAGCAGAATTGCGAGTGGTTTGCTCGGAGTTTCAATTGCAAAGTTAAGGCTTTTTAAGGTTTTAGCAAACATATCTCCAAACACAAACTAACCATATTTCACCCTTAACAAGTAAATCGATTACTCACACATATTCACAATAACAAAATAAAAAGGAAAATAGTAAGGCAACATAATAAGAAATAGCAAGAAAAGAAAAGACAAAGAGAGAACCGATAAAACGTGCAAATTCCTTCACTTGTTCTTTAATCTCGTACAATTGTGAAATCAAAATACCAAACTTTAAGATTGCAAGCTCACTAAAGAGCTTGCAAGATCAAAGTAAAGTAATGATTTCACAAGTTCCAAATATGTAGAAGGCAAGACATATGCAATGAAATGAGAACTTTTATTGAATGTCAAACAAGATACAACTATTCTTGAAGTCAAGAACCTAAGCCTTAAGCTTGCAAGTTCAATGGAGAAGTTGCAAGGTCAAGACAAAGGGGCAAAAGCTCAAGAGTTTAAAGAGAAGCAAATTACAAGAGTTCTAAAACAAAACTAGAGTTAAAAGTATCCCCTCCGCTTGCCCCTTGGTCTGGTATTTATAGGGACAAAAGAAATTTAAACAAGTAATAAAAATAGGATGATGTGACTGCAAGGGATCTACAGAACAAAATTGGGGCCCATTGGGTAAAGGGGGGCTGGCGAGCTCGGATCAAAGAGGGGTGTGGCCGGCCCAAAACCGAGCATCCTAGCTCGTCTTGATGTGGTGGTCTTGTGTGCTCTCCAGTATCACTCTGGTGCTGCTTGATTTTTCTATATGAACCTGGGTTGTACTCAGGGATTTGGAGGGAAACCTTGTTGCTTCAAATCACATCAATTCTTTTAGTATTGAATGCACATCACTTCTCATGTACCCACTTGCACCAAGTCATCATTTTTGTGTGCCATGGGCAGCCCCACCATGGTCCATGAATCAAAGAGCTAGTGCACACTTGCTATGTGTTGGACCAAAATGTGTGTACACCTGTTTATTTCCAAAAACTCTTTGAATATCAGTCGGTTTTCAGTTCTGGTTGCAGTGTTGGCTCACAAACGTTATATCCATGATTTTGAGTGTATTTCTAGTATTTTGTCATGTATACCTGTAATCTATAATTACTGAGCAGACACTGTTAATAGTACCGTTATTGTAGCGTTTTGAAAATCGTTTCGGTGAAATTTCGGAAAATCGGTAAAATGAGGGGGTTTTCTGTAAAAAGTCAAAATACAAATATCTTATTATAAAAATTAAATATACATATTCTAGCTATGTAATTGCTATTATTTGGTGTTTATTGAGCCGCTGGTGAAATTTCAAATTTTCTGAAAAAAATATTATTTTAAGCCGTCACTAATACATTTAATTAGGGAAAATTACAAATTGGAATGAGTTGAAACAAATTTTGTGCATCATAAAACATTAAATAAAAATTTATCATGTGGTTTTTGGAACGAAATCATTTGCCAAAATGGTTTAGAAATTATTGAAGAAAAAATGCTTTTTTTTAGCGTAAATGGATGTTTGGGGTATTGTATTTATCATTTTTCATCACCCCACACCCGTGCCCACACCCACACACCCCCACTTACTCCTCCCCATGGCTGAATTCAGCACCCACCATATTTTTCCCCACTTGATTTTCAAGGAAAAAGAAATGAAAGAAAAGAAAAGAAAATGAGTGAAGTAGTTAGACTTTTGACTTTGTTTGACCTTGACCTTGTCCCCCCCCCCCATTTTCCTCACCTCCCTCTCTCTCCCCCACCCACTTTTCTGGCCGAAAATTCCTTCTCCCCACAGCATCCCCCCCTCCATTTTCCCCTCTCTTTTCCCTTCAAAACTTCATGAAAAATTGCATCAAAAATCCACCAAAAATCCCACGAAATCAAAATCAAAGTCCTACCCATTTTAGCTTAGCCCGTTTAGCATGGATCCTTGTGAAAAGAGAGCATTTTGGGAGGCCATGGAGTCTTGTGGACCTTCATATATTTTTGGGTATAATTCTAAAACTTTTTGTTGCTTAAATTGTTACTAATTTTTTAAGCTAATTTAATTAAGTGTTATTTGGATATGTGAGTTTAATTGCAAGTTTTGGAATTCAAGTTGTGAAATTGAATGCAAGTTAGGGTTTATAAAATTGGTGTATGGTTGTGTGTTATAATTAGGCTTTGTTGTCATGTTAATACAAGTTTAGTAGCTAGTGCTAATGGCTAGCTTTAAAAATTTTGTTATTTTGCTAATTTGCTTACTAGGTTTTTGAAATTTGTTAAATGCTTGGGATTAAAAATGTGATTAGGTTTTTCTTGGCTTCATTAACTTTATTAAGTGTGGTTTAATGCTTTGGATCATGCAATTCTAAGCTAGATTGTAGTTTGTGCATTTTGCTTTGAAATTGTTAAAAAGGGTATTTTTGGTAAACTAGAATATTAGGATTTTTGGAATTTAATGAGATTAAATTCCGGAAATTGTTTATACGACTTATTTAAGATATTTAATAAATATATTGGCCGCTACATTCATTTAAACATCCTGTTTTGTACAAAAACGGCGAATTGTGCTTGCTAGATTTTCGGAAAAATGACTTTTTAAGCAAAATTGAGGTTTTTGTGAGTTTTAACCTAGTTTATATTAAAATTAGTGTTCGTGAATGTGCAAATGAGTGTGATTGGATTTTTCTCGATGGTTTGACGTTTGTACATCGACATCGAGGGTTGGTTTGACTATTCTTGCATGCGTAGGCGATAGGTTTGGACCTATGTGTGATACGCGTGCCGATTTGATTTTCGTATGCCGTTTCGATTTTGAATTTAGTTTTAATGCGATATGGTGTGTTATGATATGTAGGTACCCCCATGTGGACTTCGAGACGACAAGCAAGCGCGTAGTGGCGTCGGTACCGGCTAGCGAGGACCAGGTGAGTAGATTTATATCTACGGAGAGAAGTCGGGTGGATGGCGTATAGCACCCCCGCAGTCCGTGGTGATGTATACGGATGCGTATACACAACAACAATTTATGATATGTTGTTAGGATTTATTATTGATGATTTTAGATGGATATTGGTGTTGGATTGGTGCATGGTTACGAAACCTTAGGTAGTGGGTGCACTACACTTACACATACACACATATACATACTTGCATACATTCCTTATTTCATATGTGCGTGTATGGGAATATATTTATATGTTCACATGGGTATGGGACTATGTGTTCACATACGGATTTGAGGAGGATACTTGGGATTGAGCTGAGTCGATGAGATTTGTTTGTGGTTGTGATCTCGGTGATATGGCAGAATTCGTACTTAAGGTACGTCCTGGTGTTATAGCGGATCTTGCGGCGGCGATACGGGTGAATAGTGTTATAAAAAAATGGTCGGCATGTGATCGTGATATGAGGCATAATATGCTAGGATATTGATATTAGGCCGTATCGGGCGATGTATACCCCTTGATGATGATATGTGCTGACAATATCGGTTTGTACGAGATTGTCGATCAGTAGTCAGATCATGAGTATATTGAGGATATTAGTATTGTACTAGACATAGGTCAGTACCCTAGACTATGATCTTGGATAAAGAGGATACCAGAGGAATAGTGTGAGGAATATGATATTGACCCGTACCCAGATTTGGGGATGCCGTACGACGGATTTACGTACGAGCTATATCTTGATGATTGATCCGCACTCTTGACTTGGGATGTCTGATTATAGATATGGTATCGGATATGATATTATTGAGGCGGGATCACCGACTAATATATATACAGGTATGTATATGTATTGACTCAGATGTTAGGCGGTTTCTTTACCTGTAGTCTAGCTTATAGCGTAGCCCTTTATTTTAGTTAGTTGTTAGATTAGATTCGGTTCCTACCTATTTCAAAGCTTACGAATCGTGCGTATTTTTAAAGACAGCCTAAGGGATCCTACGGATATTTCAAAAAACGTATCTTTTCTTAAAAACACCGTAGCCCCTATTTTCAAAACCCCACGATTCGTGTTATTTCAAAAGGCACTATTGTAGGACTTATATTAGGTTAAAACAGATTAATTATTGTTGCGTCTAGTATTCAGCTCCCGCTCATTATTGTTGTTTGCTCCGCATCACATGCTTATATTATGCTTCATATTCTACTGTTGATATCTTGTGGTTAGGACACCAGCACCATTACCGATGATGCGTATGTACCACGTACACTTACTTGCCGGCTCACACACATCTTCATCGGTAATTGCCATGTCACGTACACCTTAGAAAATATTATTGCTTGACATAGCCTGTTAGCTAATAGTTTAGACATGATATTAGTATACTTGCCTTATATGTTAGTTTAGACATTATAGTTATTACCTACTACCTCATGCATACTGCTATTCATTGTTATGCCGCATTCATGGATTCTCATGCATATATTCACTTTTTACGTGCTATTGAGGTTTTGGATTTGGATTTCCATGAGATTTTCTGGATTTGGGGAAAACCGCAAAACATATACAAACTTCTTCTTTCTCTTTTTAAATAAAAAGCGCGGTTTTTCCCATGATGTATGAGTCGTCCACCATGAGTTTGCTGATAGATTTGGAGACCCGATTCGAGGAGTTGGATGAACCGTTTCGGGTACATGGTGGACCCGGTAAGGTACCCCGGGGCAAGAAGCTCGTGGTGATGACGATGAGCCTGGCAGGGGGAGACTACCTACCGGTGATTTTACCGGACGCGTCGGATATCCGGAGGATACCGTCGTGGTCTTGAGATGGATGGTAGGGGCCGGTCTGGACTGACGGCGTCCTAGATATTGAGATTGAGACATTGAGATTTCGAGATATTGAGGTACTGAGATTTGATGATACAGGCCAGTCCGGATGGCCGGAGCCTGAGGTTTTGAGACATTGAGATTTATGTTTTGTGTCGATGCTTGACACTGTTGATGCTGATTTCATTTATGGTACCTCATTTTAAAAATACAAAGGAAATCTCACTAATTTATGAAAACAGTTTCTTCATTTACATGTATTCTGTTTTCATGCATTCATACCTCATTCATATGATATATTGCTACCTGAGGCACTGACACGGGCACATGAGATCACACTCGGGTTAGATATTACCCTAGCCATTGTTATAGGCTGCATGTTATTCATATATTTGAGGATATATTATGATCATTGACCTAGGTTGCGTTATTCATGCGATTTTCTGTTCGTAGATCTTTTTCTACTCACGAGTTGGCAACTCACCCCCGTTGTGCCCCAGTTTCTTGCAGGTGTTGCCGTACGGATTTCATTACGGCTTTGCGGGCACGGTTTCTTTTCGGGTGACTTGCTAGTAGGTGGGTTTATTGTATCTTACCCATCATTATACCTTGTATATTATATTTCAGTTGTATCTAGAAGTTCCATCAACCAAACTTGTATTTTTTGAGATAGAGACCAGTAATGTTATTCTTTCGACCATAGAGTAGCATGTTATATTTCTTGAGTTTCTTGCTGGTTGAGTTCCATTTCTGTTGTGATCCTCGCCTTTAGGCGTTGTATATTATGTTGCATACAGGTTGATTTGATATGGTTCTTCCTATTCTCTACTACTTCTCTTGGTTTGGATTTCTGGGTTTCGGCTTCCTTAGCATACGTACTCCTTGAGACGTTCGTAGTCTAAGTGACGGTCATGTTCCGTACTTTCGGGTCGTGACAGTTATATAACAAAATAGATAATGAATGAGCGTATTAAAATGCAGTTTTTAGTGATGAACAAGTATCGATGCCCTATCTCGATAATCCTTTGACTAGGGACCTGTATAAGGATGTGCTTGTAGACTACCCAACCCCTACTAGTGTGACTGCCATCACAACGCTGGTAGTCAAGCAAAAGATCCTAAGGGCTCTATCAATATTTATTAGCGATACGTTACAAGAAACATATACACATATTTAGATAGATACAAACCAAGTAGCATACTACTATATTGAGCAAGATTGTCATAAATCCGTGTATATATCCCGAGCCTCCAATATACAATATACAAACTAGTACTATACAATAATGGCCTCTAGGGCATATATCACTAACAGTTATTGAACTCTTGGGACAGAATACATGGTGATGTATACGGTCCCATGTCTACACATGCCGGGGATGGTTCTTCATACTTTATTATATTCACTGAGGATCTCTCAAGATTCGGACATGTGTTCCTGTTAAATCACAAATCTGAAGCTTTTGAGAAATTCAAAGAATATAAGCATGAAATTGAGAACCAGATGGGTACAAGTATTTAAGTCCTACGATGTGATCAGGGAGGAAAATACTTAAGCATGGAATTCCTGGATTATATAAAAGAGAATGAGATTCTCTCTCAGCTTACTCCTCCGGATATACCACAGCACAACGGTGTATCGGGTGGAGGAATCACACCCTATGAGATATGGTGCAGTACTGCTGAGTTCCCTGTTTCCTTTTGGAGTTATGCACTTGAGAAGCTGCATACCTATTGAATACGGTTCCGACCAAATCAGAGCCTACCACTCCATATGTGATATAGTGTAGGAAGAGACCATGTCTTAAAGATGTTAAGATATGGGGTTGTCCGACCTATGTTGAAAGACAAAATCTGGACAAACTCGAGGCAAGGTAAGTTGTGTAAGTTTGTTGGATATCCCAAGATTCGCGAGAGAATATCTTCTACCAAACCGAGGAACAAAAGATGTTTTGTTTCTAAGCATGCCACCTTTTTTTAGAAAAAGGAATTTCTTTAAAAACAAATTTGTGGTAATGGAGTCGAACTGGAAAGGTTCCAGCTATACAAACTACAATTAATAATTTAGTGGAACCAAAGGATTCAATAGTCTCCGATGAAGCTCAGCCTCTCCGCGAATCTGGTAGGGTTCCTCATCCACCTAAGAGATACTACGGTTTTCTCGGTGATAGTGGGAGTGAGGATTTCATCATGGTAGATGATAACCCAACTAGATTCAGATAGGCCATCACGAGTGGGGACTTTA
This sequence comes from Agapanthus africanus, assembly GCA_030015575.1. Taxonomy (NCBI): domain Eukaryota; kingdom Viridiplantae; phylum Streptophyta; class Magnoliopsida; order Asparagales; family Amaryllidaceae; genus Agapanthus; species Agapanthus africanus. The sequence goes on from CM057339.1 coordinate 438,102,622, forward strand.
TGAAATGACTGGATGCAATACGATCTGAGATGGAATCCATATACACTAACAAAATATGGATTTTGCATGTTGCTCCTGAAGGGATAAAACCCAACGAGAGCAAATGGATCTTTGAGAAAGATACTTGGTGTATATGGAAAAGTTGAGACTTTCAAAGCTATGCTTAAGTCCATCAAGATCCTACTTGCCATTGTTGCACACCATGACTACGAAATCTGGCAGACTGCACGTCAAAACCACTTTTCTAAATAATGATTTAGAAGAGAGCGTATATGACACTGCCAGAGGGCTTCGTAGACAGTGGGAGCAGTGGAAGCATGTGCAAGCTGCTTAAATCCATCTACGGGTTAAATCGGGCTTCGCGGAGATGGAACATCTATTTTGATGAATCTGTCAAAGAATTTGATTTCATCAAAAAGGTAGATGAACTTTGTATATACAAGAAGGTAGTAGAGAGTAAGACTGTCTTCCTCTTGATAGGAAATGGGTTTCCTATGCTACACTCGGTCAAGCTCCTCTTATCACGAGGATTCTCTATCATAGATCTAGATGATACCTACTACATCTTGGGGTTTTAGATCTATAGAGATATATCTAAATGGGTGTTGGGAGTGTCCCAAATCCAGATACATTAACACCATACTAAAGGGGTTTAGTATGGTAGATTCTATGCGTAGTGGTTCGCCCACTTACTTAGGAATCACTCTCTCCAAAAGGATGTCTTCCAAGACTGATTTGGAGAGAGCTCGCATGCAAACGATACCCTATGATTCGGCAGTGGGCTCTATCATGTGTGCGATGTTATGTACCCGACCAGATGTAGCTAACTCACTAGGTGTAATGATCAGGAATCAATAAGATCTTGGGAGAATCTCTGGACAGCTATGAAGAACATTCTTAAGTACTTAAGAATGACTAAAGAAATGTTCTTGGTGTATGGTAACGGTGAACTCCAGGTGGAGTCCTTTACCGATTCGAGCTTCCAAAGTGATAAGGACGACAGTAAGTCGGTCTCGGGTTTTGTCTTTACCCTTAATAGAGGGGCGGTGTGTTGGAAGAGTTCCAAGCAAGATACCGTAGCAGACTCGACGATGGAGGCTGAATATATCGCTGCCAACGATGCTGCCAAAGAGGCTGTCTGGATGAAGAAGTTCATAGCTGAACTTGGTGTGGTTCCATCCATTGAGCATCCAATATCTTTGTATTGTGATAACAATATAGTTGTGGCTGTGGCCAAGGAACCCCGGTCTCATCAGCGATCCAGAAATATTCTTAGGCGGTATCACCAGATCCGGGATATAGTTGATCGACGGGAGATCGAGTTCAGGAGAGTTGATATGAAGGATAACACAACGGATCCACTCATGAAAGCCCTCCTCCAGACACAATTTGAGAGACTATTTGGGATGTTGGGTATGGGATACTACAACAAGTGGCCTTAGTGCAAGTGGGAGATTGTTAGGAATATGTATATATTAGAGGCCATTATTGTACATTGTTGTATATTATAATGGATGCTTGGATATATATATAGGACTTTCTTGCTTGACATGATAGTATGCTATCTGGTTACTTTTTATCTTAACATGTACACTTAGTATTATTATACTGTCTCTCAGATACATGTTGATAAAGCCCTTAGGATGTAGCTTGACTATCAGGACTATGATGGAGATCATACTGCTGGGACTTGTGTAGTCTACAAGCACATCTTTTAATTGTTCCTAGTCGAGAGAATATTGAGACAGGGCATCGATATTTTAGAGTAGACCAGTGTGTACGTTTCTTGACCCTGTATAGGGAGATGTTTGGTACCATAGCCATTGGTGTTTGACATCAAAGATTGTACACAGGTGCTCATTAAAGAATGGTTACATGAACAGGATTCGTCGAGAACTCCTGGTTGGTAATATACCTATCGTCAAATAGCAGTTCTCAGGTGACACTGGTATATGTTAGTCTGTAGACCCAAGATCTTCATAGAGCTTTGTGTTGCTCCCACTATGTTTTGATTTCCTCTCTACCATGGATCAAAAGAGCATGCAAACAGGTGGATTTTGGGTACTGTCCCGAGTCACATGGAGGCAATGAGCGATAGGGGGTTTCGTCTCTCCCGGTATTGGGGGTTGATGTTGCGCTATGCTCGATTGGCTATAACTGGAAGTCCCTGGCCAGGGCTGCTGCTGAGATTTACTGATAAGAGTTATCAGTAGTTTCTTGAACCGTTATAGGCCAGTCATCGGCATAACTTATCACGTTACTGGGGTCTGACGATTCCACCCCTAGACATGATATGCGACATATCAAACGAAGAGACCAGACTGTATGGTAAGTGTTACTTATAGACTTCATGGAGAGTATGGACAAGCTTGCTTGTTGATTTTCTAATCGCTCAATACCTGGGTAGCCATTACATCCAGCTAGTACCGCTGATGGCTTGTAGGTGACTGATGTGATCATCACGTACTGTTGGCGTATTGACGAGTCTTTAGTATCCCACAAAGAAGTTTCCTTGTTCAAGCAAAACGAAGTAGGGTACATATGTGATATGTGCGGAGGGCCTAATTAAAAACGTGTATGTGATACCGTATTCTAATCTGACAGTTATCTGATGTCGGTCAGGTTATATGTGATATAACTGGATTATCGAATCAAGTATTGATTTGATAATGTGATTTACAGATAAATGATATTAGTAGGTTATATGTGATATAACCGGATTATTAAATCAAGTGTTGATTTAATAATATGATATATATTATATTTGATATAATTATATCTTAACTAATATTATTAGCTCACTAATTATTTTGTTATATATATGTATTAATATATATATATATAATGAAGCATGGCATGAATTTCTATTTTTGGAAAATAGAAAAAGAGGTGGAAAATGAGGAGGAATGGTGAGGCATGACATTTATCATGTATTTATTTCTCTTGACTCACTATTCAAGCATGGTTGCAATTTAATATTGATATTTACTCCATGCTTGAATGAGTGAGGGGTCAAGAGAGTTGCCATACACTCTCATTCATTCTTGACTTATGTTTTTCTAGAGATTCTTCTTGAGTTGCTCTCTAACTCCTCTTCATCTTCTTCTTCCTCTTTATGCCTTCAAGCTTCAACCACTCACATGTGATGTGAATCATGAAGCTAGAACAAAACTAGTGAGCAAACAAAACCCCTACTTCATCATCTTACACTTAATTAGCAATCAAATATAGTGTGTTGCCTTCACAAAAGAGTTTAGTGAAGAGATATCTTGAATTGGCGGACTTCAGGTGGATCATCTTCGGCGTGAAGATCATTGAAGGAAGCTTGCACCAACTCGAACTGGAGTCTAGTGGAGTTGCGTGGACTACAATCCGGAGCTTTAGAAGAGAAGGACACGGTCATCAAAGGCTGTATGCCTCTTTCCTTCTCTTAGTTTTTGATATCATCATAGGAAAACCCTAATATTCTAGTTAAGATCTTGGTTGGTTTAGCTTAGCGCCCGAAAAATTTTAAATTTGGCATGTTTGATGCTACTAGAATCTCATGGTGGTGCTAGGGTAGACTTTCATATTGCACGCATATTCATTTTGAATGTAATATTATAGATTTACACGCATATTTATTTCAAAATTACTTATATAGTCAATGTTTAATTGTTTAGCTATTGGTGGTGCGTCCATATCAGAGGCAGAGGCCACTACGACACCTGCAGGTATGTTTATATATCCTATAGTATATGCATATTGATTTTTAATGTTATATCATAAATATACACACATTCTTTTTGCTTTTACTTAGATAATCATTTTTTTGATTGTTTAGTAATAGGTTGTGCCTCCACATCTCGGGAAGAGGCCACCACCGCACCTGCGGGTATGTTTATATATCCTATATTGCATGCATATTGATTTATAATGCTATATTATTGATATATACATTCTTTTTGCAATTACTTATATAATCTATTTTTAATTGTCTAATTATAGATGATGCATCCACATCTGGCGTAGAGACCACTCCCGCCACTTCCGTACCCTCTGCTCAGTCTGTAGGTTAGTAGGAATAAATATAAAATATTTATCCATTTTACATATTCTCTAAGAATAAACATGAATTTCATGTAATTTTATCATCAATGTTTATTTTCTAGTTGGAGGGGATGCGTCCATGTCCGGGTCACCGGATGTTCCTCACCCGAGGAACTATCGTCCCGCTCGTGCTGCTGTCGCCGGAGGTATATATCACACATCAATTTTCGTTAATCCTTGATTTCTTAATACCACTTTGTCTTAATATTTCTTGTCCTGATATTTCTTATAGATGCAGGGCAGCCCTATCCCGAGAGGGATGCTCGTGGGCCGAATCAGTCCCACAGACTGAGGCCCGATAGAGCTATGGGGAGGCACCATTCCCCCTCTTCTTTACCACCAATTATCTCTATACTGGCGATTATGCTGAAAGATTCGGTCGGTAAATGGGGGATGGGAGCCGCATCCTAAATAAGTATCCACTTCACGTTGAGTGGGGCTATCAGCACCGGCGCTCATTTGCCCTCTTCTGGGATCAGGCTCGGGTTTTAATATATATTTTTATTTGACTTATCCAATATATTTATTATTATTTAACACTTGCAATTTAAAAATATTATTTTTTTGTATTTGCAGTTGGATTACGACTTTTAGCATATACCTAACCCTGATCACTCTGAGAGAGTGCTCGATCTTCACGCTCTGTACCAGGGCCTAATGAAGAACATGCAATAAAAGGTCCGATACAATAGGAACAAGCTGAAGATCGGCTGCTATTCACTATAGATAGCGACCCCCGAGGCAGAGAGAGCGGCTCTCCTACATACTCCGGTCTTTGCGAAAGTTGACGTAGATACATGGCCTCTCTTGTGCCAATATTTCGACTCTCAGCGCAAACAGGTTTGTAATTTAAATGTAATTCATTATTTAGTATATAATTTATTTTTTTGTGTTGCTTAATTAGAAAACTAAATCTGAATGTGTTGTGCATAAATCAAAATAAGGAGAATATGAAGTCGGCAAAGAGGGGTCGCCCCACTTATACAGGTAGCTCGAGAAACATTACCCGTGCCATGGAGGCATCAGTAAATTACAATAGATCTATTTTGATATAATGTAATATTAAGAGTTATTTTATAATATATAAAAAAAATGGTGAATTGCAGAGCTCAGACCTTGGCGCAGGGTGGTACACCGAGCATACTGACCGCGTATCTTGCCGTCCACGACATCTCAACAGATCCCGCTACGGGCAAACTTCGAATCCCCGACACCGCTACCCAGGAGTATTGCGTAAGTGTTAATATTTATTCTAATTCGAATGAAATTTTTTTGTTTTGAAAAGTTCAAATTTAAATGATATACTTATATTTTAATAGTTAATGTGGGTGTAGGAGCGGGTGGTGGAGCAGGCGGAAGCATCGGGGATCGATTTAAGTGGACAGATCGATCCGATACTACTGACCCCGGTCCTAGACGCCGCACACGGAGGCCGCCACGGAGTTTGGGAGAGAGGCCGGGGACTGGGTCCTAGCAGGGCCCATATGAGGTTGGTCTCCACTCCGGCGGTTACTTCCCCTACCCCCCATGAGCGACGTTTGGAGCATGATGTTGCCGCCTTGAAGACCACCGTCGAGGAGTTGACGAAGATATCGGTACATATACTACTTAATAGTAAAATATTATATCACATTATAGATAATAACATATGCAATATTAGTAGCCAGAGCTTATTTGGTTGTAGACTTAGCTTTGATTAATCATATAAAATAAACTACGGTTTTCCAAACTAGATACCCAAACGAGACCTAAGTCTCTAAGTATTCTTAGATTGGGGCTTCGCAATAACCTGATAATGATATGAATTCGACTAAAATCTAATACACCGTTCTTACTCGTTTATTACACATAAAATTTAACAGATACGACATGCTACTTTGGCTGCGGCTCGACATGCATCTCCTTCGGCTGCGGCTCCACAAGCCACTGTAGGGTTACTAGGCACTGTCACAAGGGTCTATAAGGCATCAACTATGCCCGATTTAAAATTTACAAGTGCCGAACAACCTAAAGCGAGGATCTTTGCTAGATAATTAGGGTTAACAAAGCAAGTAAACATCTTTACATCAAAGAGAAAGGGATTACAACCTTTGTAGTCCGTTCCTTCGCTTCATAAGCTCCGAGTAGTAGTCCCTTCGCCGTGATCCATGAACTTCCGGACTCTAGAGAGGCTCCAGAAACCGAACGATCCATGCTTTCTTGAAGTCTTCCTTTTCGAAGATGATCTACCTTGAAGAATCTTTAACTCAAGCTCTCACTTCTCTAATCAAGTATTAATGAAGTGAACACCCTAATCTAAGTGGCTAGAATAGATAAGGATGATGAAGTAGGAATTATGCTCTCTTTTATTATCAATTTCTCACACACCATCATCACAAAACCAAAAGCTAGTAAGCTTTTCAAGGAGGAAGAAGAAGATGTAGTCTTTTGTGATGAATAATGAATTATTGCCATGGTTACAATTGCAACCCTTGGTTAATAAACAAAGGCTTTAACCATTGTAGAGATTTAACTAGGGTAAAGGGTTTGGGTTGGGTTAGGAAATATCTCCACAAAATATCAACAAAATATCTTTGCTTAAAACAAAACAAAGCTTCTAGAAGCTTCAAGAAAAAGCTAACCCAAATCAAACCCTAATTATGTTTAATCTCCACAAATTATGTTGCATTTGTAATCATAACTTGTTACAATATTATATATCACATATATAATATATTTTTGTAACAATAGAAAATAATACATTTAATATATATCGCATATATATCAATGTATTATCCGGTGAGAAAGTGAATCAATAAAGCGAGCCAATATTAGTTAATATAATGTAATATATCACATATATAATTATACATTAAATTATCGAATCAACACTTGATCCGACAATCCGGCTATATCGCATATAACCGACTAATATAACATGTATCGATTCATCGAATCAACACTTGATCCGATGACCCGGCTATATCATATATCGCGAGAATAAAATACGGTATCTCATATCGTATTATTCTCGGTCCCGCACATATCACATATGTGCTCTTACTCCGTTTTGCCTGAGTCAAGAAACCTCTGTTTAGGACTCTAAAGAATCGTCAATACGCTGGCAGTAGGTGATGATCATATCAAACACCCACAAGCTGCAAGCGGCCAGCTAAACGTAACAGCCACCTAGGTATTGAGCGATCAGAAGATCAACAAGCAAGCCTGTACATTCTCCTGGGAATCCAATCAGTAACACTACCGTACAGTCCGGTCTCTTCGTCTGATATGTCGCATATCCAGTCTAGGGGTGGTATACGTCAGACCCTAGTAACCGATAAGTCGTGTCGATGTGAGGCTCATAACAGGTTGAGAAACTACTGACAACACTTACCAGTAGCACTCTATATCAGCCCTGGCCAGGGACTTCCAGTTATAGCCAATCGAACACAGCACAACATCAACTCCCTATACCGGGAGAGACGAAACCCCTCCTATCGCTCATTGCCTCCATGTGATTCGGGATTGTACCCAAAAGCCACCGTTTTACATGTCCTCTTGGACGTGGTAAGGTGGAAATCAAAGCACAGTGGGAATCACACAAGGCTCTATGACGATCTTGGGTCTATAGACTACCCTATACCAGTGTCACCAGAGAACTGCCATCTGACGTGAGGTATAATACCATCTGGGAGTTCTCGGCGAGTCCGTTCAGTGTACCCAGTCTCCACTGAGCACCCGTACACCATCTTTGATGTCAAACACCGATGGATATGGGATCATCCATCGCCTATCATATGGGTCAAGATGCGTATACGCTAGTCTACTCTGGTGTATCGATGCCCTGTCTCGATACACCCTCGACTAGGAACAATTATAGGATGTACTCATAGACTACCGTGGCCCCACTAGTATGATCTCATCATAGTCCCAGTAGTCTAGTGCATATCCTAAAGGCTTTATCAACATGTGAGAGCAAGACAGTAAACTAATATAAGTCAACATGTTAAGACAAAGTGAAACCAAATAGCATACTATCATGTCGAGCAAGAAAGTCCTCTCTATATATATCCAAGCATCCACTATAATATACATCATATGTATAACAATGGTCTCTAGGGCATATATATAACTAACAATCTCCCACTTGCACTAAGGCCAGCTGTTGTAGTATCTCATACCCAACATCCCGAAGAGTCTCTCAAACTGTGTCTGGGGAATGGCCTTCTTGAGTGGATCCGCAGTGTTGTCCTTCATATTAACTCTCCTGACCTCGATCTCCCGGCGATCAACTATCTCCCGGATCAGGTGATACCGCCTCAGAATATGTCTGGACTTCTGATGGGACCTAGGTTCCTTGGCCAAAGCCACAGCTCCATTGTTATCACAATACAAAGGTATTGGATGCTCAATGGATGGAACCACACCAAGTTCAGTAATGAACTTCTTCATCCAAACAGCCTCTTTTGCAGCATCGTTGGCAGCGATGTATTCAGCCTCCATCGTCGAGTCTGCAACGGTTTCCTGTTTGGAACTCTTCCAACACACCGTCCCTCCATTGAGGGTAAAGACAAATCCCGAGTGCGACTTAGAGTCGTCCTTATCACTTTGGAAGCTTGAATCGGTAAAGGACTCCACCTGGAGTTCTCCGTTACCATACACCAAGAACATCTCTTTAGTCTTTCTCAAGTACTTGAGAATGTTCTTCACAGCTATCCAGTGACTCTCTCCAGGATCTGCTTGATACCTACTCACTTCTACATCGGGTCTGGTACATAGCATCGCATATATGATAGAGTCTACTGCCGAAGCATAGGGTATCCTTGCATGCGAGCTCTCTCCAAATCAGTCTTGGGAGACATCTCTTTGGAGAGAGTGAGTCCAGAGATCGTGGGTTGGTTACCACGCTTGGATTATTCCATACTAAACCTTTTTAGTATGGTGTCAATGTACCTGGATTGGGACAACCCCAGTATCCGTTTAGATCTATCTCTATAGATCATAATTCCCAGTATGCAGGAGGCATCACCAAGATCTTTCATTGAGAATCTTTGTGATAAGAAGAGCTTAACCGATTGCAGCATAGGAACATCATTTCCTATCAAGAGTATGTCATCGACGTACAATACGAGGAAGACAACCTTACTCTCTACAACCTTTTAATAAATACAAGGTTCATCTACGTTTTTGATGAAGTCAAACTCTTTGACTACAACATCAAAGCAGATGTTCTAACTCCGCGATACCTGCTTTAACCCATATATAGATTTAAGCAGCTTGCACACCTTTTCGCTGCTCCCACTATCTACGAAGCCCTCTGGCTGAGTCATGTACACACACTCCTATAAATCACCATTTAGAAAGGCGGTCTTAACATCCATTTGCCAGATTTCATAGTCATGGTATGCAGCAATGATAAGTAAGATCCGGATGGACTTAAGCATAGCCACTGGAGAAAAGGTTTCATCATAATCCACACCTGGTCGTTGACGAAAACCCTTTGCAACAAGTCTAGCTTTGAAAGTCTCCAATTTTCCATCTACACCAAGTTTCTTCTTAAAAATCCATTTGCTCCCAATGGGTTTTACCCTTTCAGGAGCAACTTCTAAAGTCCATACTTTGTTGGTGTACATGGATTCCATCTCAGATCGCATTGCATCCAGCCACTTCACAGAGTCACCACTCGTGATGGCCTACTCGAAGCTAGTCGGGTCATCATCTTCCATGATGTAATCTTCGCTCCCACCATCAACGAAAAAACCGTAGTATCTTTCAAGTGGATGAGAAACCCTACTAGATCGGCGGAGAGGCTGGGGTTCGTTGGGTCTACTGAATCCTCTGGTTCCAATAAATCATCAGTTGTAGTTTGTGGTGCTGGAACTTCTTCCAGCTCTACCTCTTTTCCACTAATTTCTTTCGCAAGAAATTCCTTTTCTAAAAAGGTGGCATGTTGAGCAACAAACACCTTTTGCTCCTCACTGTGGTAGAAAAAATATCCATAAGAATTCTTCGGATATCCCACAAACTTGCAAAGAACTGATCGTGCCTCGAGTTTGTCCGGATTTTGTCTTTTGACATAGTCCGGACAACCCCATATCTTAACTCTTTTAAGATACGTTCTCTTCCCACTCCATATCTCATATGGTGTGGTAGGTACAGATTTAGACGGAACTTGATTCAATAGGTATGCCACTGTCTCAAGCGCATAACCCCAGAAGGAAATAGGCAACTCAGCATTGCTCATCATAGAGCGCACCATGTCTAATAGGGTGCGATTCCTCCGATCCGATACACCGTTGTGCTGTGGTGTACAAGGAGGAGTAAGCTAAGAGAGAATCCTATTCTCTTTTAGATAGTCCAGGAACTCATTGCTCAAGTATTCTCCTCCTCGATCAGATCGAAGGATTTTAATACTTTTGCCCGTTTGGTTCTCTACTTCGTGCTTATATTCCCTGAATTTCTCAAAAGCTTCAGACTTGTGTTTCATCAGGAACACATGTCCGTATCTTGAGAGATCGTCAGTGAATGTAATGAAGTAGGAAGAACCGTTCCTGGTATGTGTAGACATGGGTCCACATACATCACTATGTATCAGCCCAAGAGTTCTGTAACTCTTACTCCGTGTCCACTAAACGGAGTTTTAGTCATTTTGTTTTTGAGACATGACTGGCAAGTGTCATAAGATGATAATTCGAACGGATTCAAATATCCATCCTTATGCAATTTAGCTAGCCGTGTCGCATTGATATGACCTAGTCTACAATGCCACAAGAAGGATTCATTCATTTCTGAACTTTTCCTCTTGTTTGTGTTCTGTACATTAAGAATTGTAGTTTGATTTAGAACGTACATGCCATTATTTAACGATCCTGATCCTATCAACTTTTGATTCACGAATATGTTCATAACATTATCCTGTATTACAAAATTATATCCTTCTTTATTCAATAAAGAAACTGATATAATATTGCATATCAGGGTCGGAATGTAATAGCATTCGTTCAGAATCAATGTATTACCTTTTGGTAACACAAGGTGATATTCGCCAACAGCCTTGGCTGCAACATCTGCACCATTCCCTAATCTTACGGAATGATCATCCATTCCCAATTCTCTACCTTTACGTAGCCCACGTAACGTATTACATATGTGGGATCCTGATCCGGTATCTAATACCCAGGACGTGGAGTGAACTGAGAAACAGTTTTCAATAACTAACACTTCCAAAGAAGATGCATCAGCATGCTTGTTCTTCGTTTGGGCGGTGTGAGAATCCAGATATTCCCCTATTTCCTGCTTAGTCTTATAATAATTATAAGAAAGAACGGGACCAACGTTCCCCTGCTCAGTATAATAAGCAGGTTCAGTCAATACATCCATATTATTATCTTGATTAAGGCCTGACATGGTCGCTACCTGGAGAGAGAGAGAAGGAAACACTTTAGCGTATGCTCTTGCAAGATTAGATTGGTTATTATCTTATCTAATCAGGATGTCTCCCGGTGTTTTTATCAAATCTTCCTTCAAACCCTAAAAGAAAAAACTAGCCGGGATTAATTACACCTTACAAGTTCGCCACTCTTTCGGCCAGGCCAGTGTTGGTACTTTCAGGGAGGTTCCCCGTGCTTTCGCACGGACCTAATTAAAATAAACCTCGTTTTCCTAGAGGCATAACCCCGTAAACACCTTTCTAGTCACCTACTTGATTGGCTAATTGTCCTGTGTAAAAGTCTCCCAGGAGTAACTTTTACTCGCAGTGGGTATCAGGATCCATCTATCTCATAGAAGGTATGCAATCTCATTGCAAATTTCAACACTTGAAATTCCCGATAATATTCTGCCCCTAGCGATGTATGACCTTGACAAGGTCAACAAACCATAAATCGCAAGTCAAGTTCAACCCGTCATTTCCCGATTGAATTAAACTCACCCGCATAACCCTTAACAATGTTAACAAGGCCGTACAAATACCCTAATCTAATCGCATCTCATGTTTTAGCAGATAAACATTAATTACCTACCGTACACTGTGCCTTGACAAGGTCAACAAACGCAGCACGAATACTAAGTAGGATTTATCTGAAACGACGGAGGGCTACGACAGGTTTTTCAGAAAACCTATTGCGTAATGAACTTGATATCGTTGTAGAAACAAGTGATTTTGAAAAGGAGTGTTTTTGAGACTTTTCTAGTTTCGCTAAAGAAGTCACTCCCGGTGAAGGGATCTCGGCTCTTTCCTCATTGAATAAGGTGCAGGATATTTCATAAATACCGATGTGCAAAGCAAGAACTATAGAAGCAATCAAAAACAAAACCGCGAGTTTGTAGCATCTGCCAATTTTGCTAAAGAGGTCACTCCCGGTGAAGGGATCTCGGCTCTTTCCTCATCGAATAAGGTGCGGGGTATATCATATATACCGCTATGCAAAGCAAAACTGTAGCTACCATTTTTATAAAGTTTTGATTCTACAATATCTTTTAGGTTTCTTTTCTTTTATTAATCTCATTAATAAATCCCATCAATTATGCTTCCTAAGTATCACAGAAGAAACGAAAGCAGTAATATTTATATATCAACATATATATATAGTATAAGCATTCATCTCAGGCAGTAATATGATCTCATCACAGAACATTACAGTAGAAGAAAACATATGAAATATTGGATATACTAGGACGTCCGTGTTTTATATCGAGCCTGTATAAAACATGGATTCCACGGTCACGATGAATAGCCAAACCCATATCCCTAGACCCCTACGAGAGCGGCAAGCAACACTGTCAAATCTAGGGTTAGGAGACCCGGTCTCGACTCCTCGAGATTGCCTCCCACTGGACCCTAGAACCCGGTTACTTGTGCTCCCCTCCTTGGGTCTACCTAATGCGGAAAAGTAAATAATATACAATGGTGACATCATCCTCAACCCGGAAGTGCCCCAATAAAAGAATATTACATACAAATGAATTTTACATGAATGAAAATAAAAACCCTCATCTCACATAAAACCCCCGGTTATTCAGAACACGACGATCCAATATAACATATCACAGTAACACAAAATATCTCATATCATCAACGTAAACAAGTATGCGTATCCGACTGTCGTTGATGTATAACAACGAAGCCGGCGATACACCACATACTACGCTTACGGTCACAGAAAAGAAAGTGTAAAACTACAACATTTGGAATCCACAAATACTTTAGACATCTTAAATCCGAAATATTACATACTTCTCATTTCATGCCTAACTATATGAATTCCACATATTGTATTACATTCCAGATAAATAGACAAAATTAAACTTTCCGATCGAATAATCAAACACCCAAGATTTCCCAAATAGCTTAACACTTGAGCGGAGTTCAAAAATCCCAGAACATGTCACAGCCCCAATGAACCAGCCGTAGAAGGGTCAAACCAACGCCTCACATGTGGCAACGCTAAACTACCACAAACCCTAGGGTTCTGTGGCAGTTTTGACGGTCACATAATCGAGTTAAGGTTACGTTCTTCTAGAGGGTCCACAGATATGCTTGCATGTTTTTCCGAAAGATTCAAACTCAAGAAAAAATTCCACACTTGAAAGTTTTTCGTGTCGGGAAAAAGTGAGTTATTGATATCCGTTCGAACATTTTAACACGTTCTAAATTATCCGGAAAAACTAAATGATGTTAAACTTTCCGATCGAATCAACGAATTCTAAAGATCTCCAGAAAACTCAAGACTTGAGTAATATTAAAAATTCCCAGAAGCATGTAGTAATACCTACGGATGTAACCTAGAAGTATATGTCCCTAATACCCAAGTACGGCCGCGGAACCGCCGCGCAAAGCATGGTATTGCTGCGGTTCCGCGGCGACTTAAGGGAATTAGGAGCTCGTACTTCACAGTAATCCTTAGAATTCCCTGCTTAATTTTTTGAGTATTTTTAATACGGAAAAAACCAACTTTTTAGAAAATTTCCATAGAGGGGGTCAAAATCGACGTTTCGGGGTTCGATCGGACTTTTAACTTTGTATACACGTCGCCTAATACTCTAGCTAGGCTCTGATACCACTGTAGGGTTATTAGGCATTGTCACAAGGGTCTATAAGGCATCAACCATGCCCGATTTAAAATTTACAAGTGCCGAACAACCTAAAGAGAGGATCTTTGCTAGATAATTAGGGTTAACAAAGAAAGTAAATATCTTTACATCTAAGAGAAAGGGATTACAACCTTTGTAGTCCATTTCTTCGCTTCATAAGCTCCGAGTAGTAGTCCCTTCACCGCGATCCATGAACTTCCGGACTCTAGAGAGGCTCCACAAGCCGAACGATCCATGCTTGCTTGAAGTCTTCCTTTTCGAAAATGATCTATCTTGAAGAATCTTTAACTCAAGCTCTCACTTCTCTAATCAAGTATTAATGAAGTGAACACCCTAATCTAAGTGGCTAGAATAGATAAGGATGATGAAGTAGAAATTATGCTCTCTTTTATTATCAATTTCTCACACACCATCATCACAAAACCAAAAGCTAGTAAGCTTTTCAAGGAGGAAGAAGAAGATGTAGTCTTTTGTGATGAATAATGAATTATTGCCATGGTTACAATTGCAACCCTTGGTTAATAAACAAAGGCTTTAACCATTGTAGAGATTTAACTAGGGTAAAGGGTTTGGGTTGGGTTAGGAAATATCTCCACAAAATATCAACAAAATATCTTTGCTTAAAACAAAACAAGGCTTCTAGAAGCTTCAAGAAAAAGCTAACCCAAATCAAACCCTAACTATATTTAATCTCCACAAATCATGTTGTATTTGTAATCATAACTTGTTACAATATTATATATCATATAAATAATATATTTCTGTAACAAAAGAAAATAATACATTTAATATATATCGCATATATATCAATGTATTATCCGGTGAGAAAGTGAATCAATAAAGCGAGCCAATATTAGTTAATGTAATGTAATATATCACATATATAATTATACATTAAATTATCGAATCAACACTTGATCCGACAATCCGGCTATATCGCATATAACTGACTAATATAATATGTACCGATTCATCGAATCAACACTTGATCCGATGACCCGGCTATATCATATATCGCGAGAATAGAATACGGTATCTCATATTGTATTATTCTCGGTCCCGCACATATCACATATGTGCTCCTACTCCGTTTTGCCTGAGTCAAGAAACCTTTGTGTAGGACTCTAAAGAATCGTCAATACGCCGGCAGTAGGTGATGATCATATCAAACACCCACAAGCTGCAAGCGGCCAGCTAAACTTAACAGCCATCTAGGTATTGAGCGATCAGAAGATCAACAAGCAAGCATGTACATTCTCCTGTGAATCCAATCAGTAACACTACCGTACAGTCCGGTCACTTCGTCTGATATGTCGCATATCCAGTCTAGGGGTGGTATACGTCAGACCCCAGTAAGCGACAAGTCATGTCGATGTGAGGCTCATAACAGGTTGAGAAACTACTGACAACACTTACCAGTAGCACTCTATATCAGCCCTGGCCAGGGACTTCCAGTTATAGCTAATCGAACACAGCACAACATCAACTCCCTATACCGGGAGAGACGAAACCCCTCCTATCGCTCATTGCCTCCATGTGATTCGGGACTGTACCTAAAAGCCACCGTTTTGCATGCCCTCTTGGACGTGGTAAGGTGGAAATCAAAGAACAGTGGGAATCACACAAGACTCTTTGACGATCTGGGGTCTACAGACTGCCCTGTACCAGTGTCACCAGAGAACTGCCATCTGACGTGAGGTATAATACCATCTGGGAGTTCTCGGCGAGTCCGTTCAGTGTACCCAGTCTCCACTGAGCACCCATACACCATCTTTGATGTCAAACACCGATGGATATGCGATCATCCATCGCTCATCATATGGGTCAAGATGCGTATACGCTAGTCTACTCTGGTGTATCGATGTCCTGTCTCGATACACCCTCGACTAGAAACAATTATAGGATATATTCATAGACTACCATGGCCCCACTAGTATGATCTCATCATAGTCCCAGTAGTCGAGTACATATCCTAAGGGCTTTATCAACATGTGAGAGCAAGACAGTAAACTAATATAAGTCAACAAGTTAAGACAAAGTGAAACCAAATAGCATACTATCATGTCGAGTAAGAAAGTTCTCTCTCTATATATCCAAGCATCCACTATAATATACATTATATGTACAACAATGGCCTCTAGGGCATATATATAACTGACAGCCACCACCTCGGCTGCGGTTGCTCAGACCACTCCTGCAGCTCCTCAGCCCGCTCAGACTCCCGCACAGTTCGCTCCTTCATTAGTCGAGTTTTTGACGACTCAAAGCTGCACTGAGAAGCAGATGCTTCGGATTACGGCATTTATCATAGGTGGAGGAGCTATACCAAGGTAGGGTAGCTTTTATTTTTATATATTTTTTAGGATGTATGTACTTATCTGATACATATTGTATATATTTTGGATGATATAGGTGGTTGTTTGCTTGTTCACGATGATTTAGATGGTATTCTGTTTGTTTGTTTCTTTTATATATTATGCGTGAGATGTTGATTATGAATATTTCTGTATTTGGTTATATGATGTATATATTATTGTGCACAGGGCAGGGAAAAAACAGGAAGCTCATTTTTTAAAAAAAACCCTGATATTTTGTCCCTACGGATTAATTCGTAGGGTCATCTTTGCACCTACGGATTAATCCATAGATGCAATGTTTGCCCCTACACAGTTCGCCGTAGGGACAAAATATCGAGATACCTGATATTTTGTCCCTATGGACTCAGTAAAAAGGGTAAAACTTTTCCTTACGAATTAATCCGTGGGGGCATTTATCAGGCCCTACGGATAAATCCGTAGAGGTAAGTATCAGGCCTAACGGATAAATGCGTAGGAGCAAGTATTTCATTTTATAAACCAATAAATTAAATAAAGATTATGTCCTTACGGAGTACTCCGTAAGGATAAATGTCCCTACGGAGTAAGGCGTAGGGGCAATTATTACTCTGTAGGGGCATGTTCAGGGCGAAAACTTGCACCTGCAACTTTTGCACCTACGAGGGAATTTTAGGGACAGTGGTTTTCCCCTACGGCTAAATCCGTAGGTGCAACCCATTATTGTAGTAGTGCAAAAGTTACTGTCCTGTAAGGAAGATCAAGCTAAAACTTGTGTTTGCATTGTTCTCTTACCTTCAAGTGAATAGACTAGTATTTTGCACGTGCGATACCCATATGTATATATTAGATGTCACGGACAAAGATATGAAAAAAAAAATTTAAAATAGATGAAAAAAATTTGATGGCTTATCTATAAATTGTTCAAACCTATGATGCATGTATTTAATTTCGGTTAAATTTAAACTTGTTATCATGAATTATAGGCATTTTTCCCAAAAGATATCATGAACTATCAAAAGCATTAGAGAAACCCTGACGGTGTTAACAGAAATTTATAAAATTACAAAAATACTACTCCAATTTTTGCAAATATAATCTTTTTTATTATATGAGAGAGTAGAGGGGTATTTTGGTAATTTTTGTAATTTTCCATTAACACCCTATGAGATTTTTTTGATACTTTTGAAAGTTCATGATATCAATCCATCATTTTAAAAGTTTTTGATATCATTTGGGGAAATTGCATATAGTTCATGGTAACAAGTTGAAATTTGGCGTTTGATTTTTTTTCCTTTTTATCTTTTTATTACTAATAAATGAGAGTGCAAGTGAGAGGGAGAGGGGGAGGGGGGGGGGTTTGAATTTAAAAATGCTAAGAGTGATATATTGACATCTTGAATGAGAGAATGTATTTTATTTTATTTTTTTTATTAAGATGATGTGTACAATTATCTAGCTGTTCATCTTTGGTTGTATGAATTTTTCCCTTTTGTCTAATTATTTTTTTTGTAAAATGATATAATAATTACATCACCACCCAAAAAGATTTGGTTATAATAGTAAAACAAGTATTTATCTCTTAAAAAGGACTCATATCCCCACTTACTTGAAAATTGGGATTTACCGCAACTTAAGAATTGCTCCTTCGAAATTTCCAATTGAAGGGACAATGTCACTCGACAAGCTCGTTGCTAGAGAAAGTTGAGAAAAATGAGCCGATTTCCGTGATCAATTTCAGAGATCTTTGATCGAAATGCTAATCCTAAAGCTAATTTGACCAAAAATTTAGGAATTTTGGGAAAAGAAGAGAGGTTGTAAAGGTTTTAAAACCCTACTCATTGTTAGCATATTAACGGAGTAATGAAAAATACAAAAAATATTCTCTTTTTGTCCAGTCAAGGTGTTTTTTAGTGTAATTTAAATGTACGGTTTTTTAAAAGTAAATATGAAGTATGTAAGGGCTTTTTAATAATTAAGGAAGTAAAAGAGGGCTCTTTAGTAAAAAGCCCTATATATATTAGTTTATAACTTCAATACTATATGTACTAAGGTTCCCGGCGTTCCCTAAATCCTGGCTTCGACCTGACATAGCGCAAATCAAAATGAAAGTGATTTTATGTCTCCTTTTCTTCTCCAAAATAAATTCATAAAAACAAGAAAACTTTACGATCTTAAAAAATTCGCATCCCCACAAGAGAGATCTAAATTTGTATTTGTAATTATTCTTCATGCACAACTCTCATAATATTTACCTGTGCACCATATGTGCAAGAAGCTAGTTAGTCCAAGGTATAAAGACTTGAAAAGCCTTGGTGTAAGCAATATTATTCTGTTCTTGCTTAAATCGATATAAAATTTTAAAATAATTTTATATATTACGTGATTGAACTTTTCAATAAAATCTTGTTATATATTGTGTGCCCCCTCGGACCAATTCTCTCCTGGTCTAACCTTCAATTTCTATACAAGTACACTCAAGCAGCCTCAGGATTAGGCCTATTTGGTAAATCCATATAAAAAGTTCAATTAAAATTATTCGAATACAAAGAATGAATAAATATAATTGTACAAAATAGATATTTTCAATGCGTAAGATAGAAGTAAGCGAACAAAAAAGCCCTTTTGAAGAAAAACATAGTTCATTGTTTATTGGATACAGTACAACTAGACAAGAAAAATCTGAAAAAGAGACGACACTAGTTGAACACCATCTTCTTTACTATTATAATTAGAAGTCCTTAGATTATATCATTAATCAATAAAATAAAAATAGAAAAATTGACAAAATTCTAATAGCAAAAGTTAAGTATTGGAGATGTCCACTTCATCCACCATAAAAGGAAAAAAAATAAGAAAATGAAAGGTAAACAACCCCCTCTCTATCCCCCTCTTCATTACGCATTCTCTCTTATGCTCAAAAACCTAAAAATAAATATGATTTATAAATTTATACACAAGTCCTTATTTCTTTGTTATTTTGCAAAACTTATAAAATTCGCAATTCTAATATTATCACCTACCACGCTTCTTTTAATTTAAATTTAGATACACTATAATATTTTTTATAAATTTTCATATAATTTCAAGAATAAAATATTTTACACATGTCTCAAGGTATATCAGTTGTTCATAATATTCATACATGCACCACAGATGCAAGGTACTAGTTCAAATAACTTTATTTTTTTTCTTCCCGAAGTTGCAGAGTAGAATTTTTTTTAATTTATTTATTTATCGATTAATTTTCTATCTTTTGTCTCGAAGAAAACAAAAGCAAGGGCCCGAAAGAAAATTGAAATGCAGAGGCAGCATAGGTACTGGCAAATGTGGGGTTGAGAGTCAGTGCCGGAAGAGGCACGTACAAGCAAGCAGCCCACAATT
This sequence comes from Agapanthus africanus, assembly GCA_030015575.1. NCBI lineage: Eukaryota > Viridiplantae > Streptophyta > Magnoliopsida > Asparagales > Amaryllidaceae > Agapanthus > Agapanthus africanus. The sequence continues at coordinate 438,122,499 of CM057339.1, forward strand.
ACCAAGAATCCTGAAATATTTGTGTGTGGGTGAGAGAGTGGGTGAAGTCCGATCAAAGGAACAGGGAATTATGTTTCTTTTTAACTGTCCCTGTCACCTTCTCTTTATTGGCATTTATGACACTCCCTCAACCCTAGATCTATATATTGACCATTATTCCTTGGAGTTGGAGCCATTAGATAATTAATTTGTAATTGAAGAACAATGAGGAAGTATTAAAATTAAGGGAAAATTGCCTTCGAACCCTCCACATATTTCCCGTGTGCTTCGCATTACCCTCCCGCCTTTTTTTTTGCTTCCAACTCTCCTGGCTTTGTTGACTCATACTTATACATTTTTGAAACAATAAACCCAAAAATACTCCTGTATATCTATATACAAATAAACCCTATCATGAATTGATTCTCCTGACTTTGTTATATTTCAAAACCCTTTATTTTATTTTTTTTCTTCGTACTTTTAACCATCGCTTCAAATCACAACCCTCTGTCTTCAATTGGTGGGCTCATTTCACCCATCTTCTTCAATCGCAACAAATCTTCTTCAATTGCAACAAATTGCAACAATACGATGGACAAAAACCCAACCATGGAGATCGAAAAGACCTCGATATCATCTACTCACAATCTAGAAGAAGAAAAGTTGAATTCTTCCGCACATTGCACAACACAAACTGAGAAAGAGCAAGAAAAAATCGAATCTTTAGATCCTTCCATTGTTGTCATTTGTCACGACCCGAAAGCCCGAAAGTGGCACGCGACCGGCACTTAAATCACGTGACATCTAAAGATGTCGACGTGATCCAAGTAAGCCAAAACCCCGGAATCAAAACCTTTTTACGAAAATATTGGAGGTGAAATTTAAAATTAGTCATTAGATAGAATCAGTTTAAAAATAGTCATTTAAGTCTAAATAAGTATGTTTGAAAAGCATCTATGACGTTTTAAAAATCGGCAGCACCTCCTTTGTAAATTTCGAATAAAACCTGATACAAGCATAATATATAAAGTATCTCAACAGGAGCTAGCTTCCACGTCCAAACGGCGGAGCAACTACGCAGAAGAATATACGACGCCCAATGGTAAAGAAAAGAAAGGCGAAACAAAACCAACAAGTATAAAAAGTCGACACCAACGAGTGCGACGCCCACAAACACAAAAATGCTAAGTCTCGCTTCTAAGTTCACAAATATACAAGTTATGGGTCGATAGAGTTTTAACTAGATACAAAATACACACACACACACACAAGTGTGGGTACGATACAACAGTAACCTACCTACAAAAGCAATCACCAAAGAAAAGAGTGTGCCGCAAGCCGCTACCAATCCGAGCAGTATATCCTGCAAGAAACTGGGGTACAACGGGGGTGGGTTGCCAACTCAGTGAATAAAAGTATATCGCAAGATAGAAATCGAAATGCATAACAAAATACCTAGGTCATAAAGTATAGTACTATCATATCCTGTATTAGTATGTGTGTGTGTGTGTGTGTGTGTGTGTATGTATATATAATGTATAAGTACAATAAATGCATCACTATCGATCGCGTAAACCCAACAATATGTCATCTCATATGTATATAACATGTATCCAGGTATAAGCCTATAAGGTAGCCGAAATATGATGTAAAACCCCTTTTTAAAATAGCCGGGATACGTATGTCACGGCATAAGAAGCAGACATAGTAGTATGAAGTATTATAGGCATTTTATTTAAGATATACATCTCGTTATAAAGTAAAGAGTTTTAAGAGGTTTACAGTTTAAAAAATCCTTGTGTCATCCTAGACACGTCAAAATAATAAGACTATAGCTCGTTTAGAAACCCTTTTATATGTATCAACAGGTAAAAATAGTATTCAGGTACTGTCTCCCGGATCAGTCCTAATCGGCTACTATATCGCATAAATTATAACAGCGTATCTCGAATGATCGCATAACATCAATATATGAGTGCCCAGCATCAACACCCTAAAATCATCATATCTCTCATGCCCATTACCGACACGTAAAAATCATCAAATCTCTCGTGTCCATCACCAACACGCAAATTCAGATATCGTTGACACCGTCTCATCAGATCGGTTGCCCCTCAATATCCCTAGCCCTGGTCAGTATCCCATGGATATCCGCCGTGCTCACATTTATCTCCGGTATCGAGTGTCCTCGCCAGATTCCTTGCCTCAAATGCGGCCTTCCTGCCCTTCGGTCTCGACCGGGTCCACCATATATCCAACTGTATACTTCCCCACTCAGTCCGGATATGTAGCATGTATGTAACCGTCTAACTCCCCCACTCGGTTCGGAATAAAATCAAATAAGAAAATATCAAGCTCATGGTGGACGTCAACTCATCGTATCCTGAAAAGTAAAAAAGAATAATAATTGCATATATTTTTCTGATGATATAATCAATATATATATATATATATATATATATATATATATATATATATATATATATATATATATATTAGCGTCATATACCACCGATATATATATCATTGAAGGTAAAAATATCATAAAAACTCATAATAATAAAATACGAATACCCATGGTAATGGTATTTGTAATTACTCAACAGGTAATAAAGGTATCGTACGTAAATATAGTCATTCGTGCAAATAAAAACAACAGTTCTATTATGTCATGGTAATACTAATGATATGTAGTATAGCATACGCGTCTGTGCTCATGCAGTATGGTAATTATTAGTATTTGTGCAAGTGTTCTATAAGTGTTTATAGCAGAATGTAATTCTACCCATATCCATAGCATAATATTACAACCCAATTCCCCCGATATAGGGAATTCATAACGCATCGTATCAGTATTTATATAGATATCGCAGGGTATAGCGGTCCTACAGTGTCATGGCGGTACCAATAAGGTGTAGTGTAACATATGCGTCTGTACTCATGCAACATAGTACTTATTGGTAGTTGTGCAGTGTTCTATTAATGTTTTCATATAAAAGAAAGCGTACTTAACGTATATAATCGGTAAGCGTACCGCGAGCATATAAAGAAAATCTAAGCGTATCGCGTAACTATTAAACGTAACTAATTGCTATGAGCTATACCATTATCATTGAAAATGGAACGAAACATTTTTTTGAAATATGAAAGTTGCATTAATTTAAAATAGATATTCGCTTGGAAATAGCATCGCATCCTTGTTATTTATCATTTAAAAGTGAAGATGAATCACTGGTTTTTAAAAGAATATAGCTCAATCAATCGTAATGTCCCAAATCGGGATAACTCATGACTCCACGAATCCAAATGACACTTGGCCATATTCGACACACTATCCTCGTCATTACAAGTACGGTATGATTCCTCGTACAATGTCCATCCAATATCATATTCATATCGTACGGACCTACCTTCACGTACGTCTATTCCCAATACCATATATTCAGGTATAACCATAATCATATGAAATCTAGGTACTTATCATATACTAATATAATGCAACTAAGTTAGCTAACATATCACTTTACACTAGTTATATCATAACTATTCTATATAAGTAGTTGCTTGAGTGTCATACGCCATCCACCCGACTTCCACCATAGATATAAATCTACTCACCAACTTGTCGAGCTAGTCGAAATTCACGATTGCTTTTTCCGTTCTTGCCGTCTCGGAAATCTCCGCGATCGTACCTACAATCATAGTTATAACACATCGGCGTAAAAAAAATCATATCAAAAAGCAATTCAACGAGCTAAGCGCACATAGGTTAGAACCTATAGCCCACTTACTCCAAATACGACCAAATACCTCTGACATTAATGTTCAAACGTCAATAATTCGGTCGAGGTATAGAAATACGAAAAACCGTATCATAAATATCGGAACTATTGTTAAAACAATACTAGAACACTCCAAGATTTCTCTATATGAAATATAGGATAAAAAAACAATACAGTAGCCCTAAATACTACCGATTAAAGCTACAGAACAAAAATCACTACCCAATTCAAAAGTTCACCCGTTGGTAGCGGGAAAAAGAGGAAATCCGCTGGTTTTACTGTGGAGTTAGGGGCTCGGGCTTTTGGTGTTATCTCCTAATGGTCTCACTATTGTTAGTAATATGTATGCCCTAGAGGCCATTATTGATGATATAGTGGATGATTGGACATATATATATAGGACTTTCTTTCTCAACATGATAGTATGCCATCACGTTACCTTTATCTTAACATGTAGACTAGTATTTATACTGTCTGTCTCTTACATGTTGATAAAGCCCTTAGAATATGTACTTGACTACCAAGATTATGATGAGATCATACTAGTGGGGCCATGGTGGTCCAAAAGTACTTCCTTTCATAAGTTCCTAGTCGTGGGAATATCGAGACTAGGGCATTGATATTCCAGAGTAGACCAGTGTGTACGTTTCTTGTCCCTTAGAGGGCGATGGTTGATCCCACAACCATTGGTGTATAACATCAAAGATTGTCCACAGGTGCTCATTGGAGAATGGGTATACCAAACGGACTCTCCGAGGACTCCTATGTGGTAGTATACCTATCGTCAGATAGCAGTTCTCTGGTGACACTGGTACAGGTTAGTCTATAGACCCGAGATCGTCATAAAGTCTTGTGTGGCTCCCACTGTGCTTTTATTTCCTCCTTACCACGCTCAAGAGGAGTTGTGCAAACAGGTAGATTTTGGGTACAGTCCCGAATCATATGGAGGCAATGAGCGATAGGTGAGGTTTCGTCTCTCCCGGTATTGGGGGTTGATGTTGCGCTATGGTCGATTGGCTATAACTGGAAGTCCCTGGCCAGGGATGCTGTCGAGATTTACTGATAAGTGTTATCAGTAGTTTCTCGAACCGTTATAGGCCATACATCGGCATGACTTATCACGTTACTAGGGTCTCACATTTCCCATCCCTAGACATGATATGCGACATATCAGACGAAGAGACCGGACTGTATGGTAGTGTTACTGATAGGCTTCATGGAGACTATGGACAAGCATGCATGTTGATCTTCATATCGCTCAATACCCGGGTAGCCGTTACGTCCAGCTAGTACCGCAGACGGCTTGTAGGTGACTGATGTGATCATCACCTACTGCTGACGTATTGACGAGTCTTTAGAGTTCCACACAGAAGTTCCCTGGTTCAAGTGAAACGAAGTAGGACATATATGTGATATGTGTGTGGGCCTGATTAAATACGTGTATGTGATACCGTATTGTAATCTGGAAGTTATTTGTTATCGGTTCGGTTATATGTGATATAACTAGATTGTCGAATCAAGTGTTGATTTGATAATGTGATATACAGATAAATGATATTAGTCGGTCATATGTAATATAACCAGATTATTAAATCAAGTGTTGATTTAATAATGTGATATATATTATATGTGATATCTTAACTAATATCATTAGCTCACTAATTATTCTTCATAATATATATATATATATATATATATATATATATATATATATATATATATATAATGAAGCATAGCATAAAATTCTATTTTGTGAAAATAGAAATGAGGTGGAAAATGATAGCATGGTTGCGAGCATGGGATTTATATTTGTTTATTCATCTTGACTCACTATTCAAGTATGGTTGCAATTTTATATTGCAAAATTCCATACTTGAATGAGTGGGGGTCAAGTGTTGCCATTCATTCAAAGTTCATTTCTCAACACTTAGCCATTTTCTTGAGTTGCTCCCATGGTTGTTCTCTAGCTTCTTCTTCTTCCTCAATTGCTATAGTTCAAATTTCAACCTTCACATGTGATGTGAATCATGAAGCTTGAACACAATCTTGTAAGCTTTAAACATCTCCTGCTTCGCCATCCTACACTTGACTAGCGATCGAGTGTAGCATATTTCCTACGCTAAAGAGTTTAGTGTAGAGGTAGCTTGAGTTGGATGGACTTCGCATGGATCGTCTTCGGCACGAAGGTCATCAGAGGAAGCTCGTCCAAAGCCTCAAGGAGCCTAGTGGAGTCGTGGGACTACTACACGGAGCATGTGAAGTGAAGGACTCGATCTACAAGGGTATAGCCATCCTTCATTTCTCATGGTTCACTAGATATCAAAATTTTAACCTTAATATTCTAGCAAAGATCTTGTATAGTCTAACTTAGCACCAAATAAAAATTAAAATTTGGCATGCTTGATGCTACTAAGACTTCATGGTGGTGCTAGGGTCGACTTTCATGGTATCAGAGCTACTAGGCATTGGATGTCGACCTATGGGGGGTTCTTACTGTGTGACAGTGTGGCGAAACATAGTCTCTTACCTCCAGGGTGTCCTGAGACCGGAAGGTGTTCCGGCGGGTTGTAATCCTCGCGAGGCAGCATGTGTAAAAAGTAGCTGCTGAGTGACCTGTAGGTGCCATGGCGACCCCATTGGATGGGGTGGCTGCCTGACTCTCATGGTATCAGAGCCAAGCTATAATATTAGGGTAGCTTGTAGCGACGCTATAAATCGGCCGTTTTTGTCGTGCAAAAACTGCCGATAAAAACAGTTTCCAAAATGATGTTTTTAGTTGTTTGCACACCCCGCGGGCTCATGGTTTGAATCGAGAAGCCGTGGGGTGGAGTGTGTGCACCCCGGGGACACCCCGGGGGGGACCAGAGGCCGGACCCACACCCCAAAACCACCATAAGGTGGCCTTGGGGGTGGGTGACCCGAGAGCACCCTAACTGGGTGCTCTCGGGTCTGCCTTCCCTTAGGGGCTACTTTGAGGTGGCCCCCGGGGGTGGGTATCCCCTGAGCCCCCCATTCGATAGTTAATTTTGGGATCTTCGCTTCCGCGAATATTCGGGCGGGTTTCGAGTTCGTTTCAACTACCGGATTGGTTTAAAACGATCGGTTTTGGAACTTTAGCTCACGGGATTTTTCATGTCTTGGAAAAATTGGTTTAGTTTGCTAATTGCGTGCAGAATTTTAATATCACGATTAATTTACAAGCTTTGTGATGTGTGATACAATTATTAGAATCCGGATTAATTAGTTTTATGAAAACTAGTTAATATATTGTAAACCTAGCCATTTAGTCTCAATTGATTGATTGCCACGAAGTTTTGATTCGGATCAAAACTCTGTCGCAATTGCGTATTGTACGCGGTCACTAAGTCGGGAATCTTGTTGAATTATCCGACAACCAATTGAAAAGTGTTTTCAATTTGAGACTAAAATGCAAGTTTTATAAGTTAGGCATGAAATCCGGAATATGAGATATTCCGGGTTTATGATGTCTAAGGATATTGTGGATTCTAATTATTGTAGTTTTCTGTTTTCTTTTTTGCGACCGTAAGTGTAATATGTGGGGTATTCCAATCTCGTTGCTATATGTCAATAAGTTTTAGGGATACACATATTTGCTTACGTTGATGATATGTGATATCATGTGTTGCCGTTGATATGATTTATTGGATCGTCGTGAAAGAATAGCCGGGGGTTCTATGTAAGATGGGAGTTTTTATTTTCATTCATGTAAAATCTGTATGTAATATTCTTTTATTGGGGCACTTCCGGGTTGAGGATGATGTCACCATTGTTGTATATTGTTTACTTTTCCGCATTAGGATAGACCCAAGGCGGGGAGCACAAGTAACCGGGTTCTATAGTCCAGTAGGAGACCATTTCAAGAAGTTGAGACCGGGTCTCCTAACTCTAGAATTGACAGGGTTACTTTCCGCTCTCGTAGGGGTTTAGGGATGTGGGTTTGGCTATTCATCATGACCGTGGAATCCGTGTTTTACATTACTGGCTAAATTTAAAACACGGACATCCTAGTATCTCCAATATTTCATATATTGCTTCTGCTGCTTAATTATGTGATGTTGATCATATAACTGCGTGAGACAAATGTACTATTATATATATGATATATAATAAACGTTGCTTATGTTTTGCACCCGCGTTAGTCCAACCCCCGCTCTGCCGGTAGTTAAGTAACCTAACAGTGTATGACGGGGCTCCGTGGCGAATGCGTATGACATAAGCGTACGTTCTATTTTTATTTCATTTTTCTGTAACGTTTAGGAAATATTAATTGACGAGACTTCATTAATGAGATTAATGAAAAGAAAGAAACCAAAAAATGTTGTAGAATCAAATTTTCAAAAGGGTAGCTCTAGTTCTTGCTTTGCATAGTTGTATTCCTTGATGAATATCCAGCACCTCATTAGATGGGGAAAGAGCCAAGATCCCTTCACCGGAAGTGACCTCTTTAGCGAAACTAGCAAATGCTACAACCCACTCGGATTTGCTTTTGACAGCTTCTCTAGTTCTTGCTTTGCATAGTGGTATTCCTTGATGAACATCCTGTAAGTCCATGCTACCTCTCCCGGTACTTTCGGGCATGCGGAATTTGATGAAAAACGATTTTCTTAGAGGTGGTAACATGGACTTAAAGACCCGGATCTTTGTTAAACATCTAACTAACAACCTAACTAGGAGTTGCTAACTACTTGGTTAGGGGGTTTATACCTTTCTTATCTCGAACTCCTTCGTCTTCAAGCCTCGATGGTTGTCCGGATCGGCTTCTCCCCGTCTTCTCCTTGCGCCGAAGATAGATCCACCTGAAAGCTTCAACCTTTGGCTCCTTCTTCGAACTTTGAAGAAAACTAGTTCACTCGATTTGCTAAACCTTGTGAACTAGAGTGAGTAGAGAAGAGTTTGTATGGGATTTTATCTATGGTTCTTGGTTCTCAACTCATGAGACAAGTGAACCATAGATTCAAGAGAGGGAGAACAAGAGGAGGAGATGAGAGCTCAAGAACAAGAGAGAGAATGAGCATGAAAGAATTAGAGAAGACTTTTCTCATTTGGCTCTCATAATCCAAAACAATCATAACACCTCATATCAATCAAGTATTATGTGATGGTTTAAGTAACCATAGCCATATCATTTCATGCACTCATTTTGCACAAAAGAGCAAGCAAGCAAAAGTCTTTGCCATGAAATGATAGCTATAATTATCATGATGGTCAACTAGTCAAGCCTAGTCAACCGGTCAACAAAGTCAACAAGTCAACAAGTCAACAAAGTCAATCCCTCAACAACCATGTCACCATAATACTTAATTAATATAATTGTTAATCACATATCATATTCTCATTAGGGTTGAGCAAAAAGTCAATAGTCAACTGTCAACGGTCAACAACCCTAATGAGAATCCTCTGCCTCTGTCTCTCCATCAACTGTGCATACACACCCGCATCCGTGTTCCGAGGAACACGAATGCATACTGGATAAAACCAATCCCAAAAGGTACACTAGGATCTGGCTTAAACCAAAGCCCGCTAGTGTAAACTGTCCAGACACTGTACGTGCACAAGTGCACGGATGTGACCGAACCCTACCGCAAAACCATGCGACATGTCGCAAAACCATGCGACCTCTACTCTTTTGCTTAAAGGCGAATAGCTTTCTGTGTGGGACTCTAAAGACTCGACACTACGCTGGCAGTGGGTTTAACCACAGACCGCAAGCGGCACTAGCTGTGCGTAACGGTCCCCAGGTAGATGCCGACAAGAAGACTGACGAGGTGAAACCCATCTGAACTCTTACTGAGCCTGAATGTGACATTCTCCGTACAGTCCGGTCTGTTCATCTGATACATTGCATGGCGGGCCTAGGAGGTGGTAAACGTCAGTCCCTCAATAGCGGTACAAGTCGTGTCGGAGTGAAGCCCAAAACACCCTGAGATAACACTGGAAGCCTATCACTATATCTCGTTTGCCCTGGCCAGGGACTACTCGTGTAATGGCTCTCCTAGACACAGCGCGATGTCAACCCCCAATACCGGGAGAGACGAATCCTGTCTAACTGTCACTGCCTCCAAGTGCTTCGGGACTGCACCCAACTACTACCTGTTTGCACGACTCCTTTGAGCCGTGGTAGGGTAGCAATCAAAGTACAGTGGGAACACACTCGAGGCGAAGTGACAGTGTCAAGTCAGCGGACTAAGCTGTACTCATGTCACCTGGGAACTGATAACTGACGATAGGCATAATACCAACTAGTCAGTTCCCGATGAGTCCTGTCCAGTGTACTCGTAACCTAACGAGCACTCGCATACTATCTCAAGTACGACGTACTGACGGCTGTGGGACAGACCGTCTCCCACTCTGGGATGAGAAGCGCATGCGCTAGTCTACTCCGGAGTATCGATGCCTTGTCTCGATAGTCCTGCGACTAGGGACCTGCATAAGGATGTGCTTATAGATTACCTAGCCCCCACTAGTGTGACTTCCATCACAACGCTGGTAATCAAGCAAAAATCCTAAGGGCTCCACTAATGTGTATAGGTGATATACTAAAATAAACACATGTACACATTGAAGTAGAAACAAACCAAGTAGCATACTACTATTTTGAGCAAGATTGTATATACAAGGTGAATATCCCAAGCTTCCATTATGTAATATACAAACTAGTATGATACAGTAATGACCTCTAGGGCATATACACTAACAATCTCCCACTTGCACTAAGGCCATGTACTGGCGTATCGAAGACCTATCATCTCGATCAGCCGCTCGAACTGAGTCTGGGCCAAGGCCTTGGTGAATGGATCTGTAGTGTTATCCTCTGAAGCGACTCTCCGAACCTCGATCTCCTGGCGATCCACAATCTCCCTGATCAGGTGATACCGCCTTAAGATGTGTCTGGATCTCTGATGGGACCTGGGTTCCTTCGCTAAAGCTATAGCCCCATTGTTGTCGCAATATAGAGGTATTGGATCAACAATGGACGGAACCACCTGAAGTTCTTTCAAGAACATCCTCATCCAGACAGCCTCTTTTGCGGCATCAGATGCAGCGATGTATTCCGCTTCCATCGTCGAGTCTGCAACGGTTTCCTGTTTGGAACTCTTTCAACACACCGCCCCTCCATTGAGGGTAAAGACAAAACCCGACATGGACTTGGAATCATCCTTGTCACTCTGGAAGCTGGAGTCAGCAAAGGCATCGATCTGGAGGTCTTTTCCGCCATACACCAAGAACATCTCCTTAGTCCTTCTCAGGTACTTGAGAATGTTCTTTACCGCTATCCAATGTTTCTCCCCAGGGTTTGACTGATACCGGCTTACCACACTCAGTGCATAAGCTACATCTGGTCTGGTACACAACATCGCATACATTATAGAGCCTACCGCAGAAGCGTAGGGTATAATAGACATGCGATCCCTCTCCAAATCAGTCTTGGGAGACATCTCTTTAGAGAGGGTGATCCCGTGACAAGACGGTAGGTTATCGCGCTTGGAATCCTCCATACTGAATCTTTTCAGTATGGTGTCAATGTACCTGGACTGTGAAAGTCCTAATATCCTCTTGGATCTATCACGATGGATCCGGATCCCCAGGATGTATGAGGCATCACCCAGGTCTTTCATGGAGAACCTGTGTGACAAGAACCCCTTGACAGATTGTAGCATAGGAATGCCATTTCCTATTAAGAGAATGTCATCCACGTATAAAACGAGGAATACTACAGTTCTCGCTACAAATCTACTATAGATGCATGGTTCATCTGGATTTTTGATAAAGCCAAATTCCTTGACCGTCTCATCAAAACAGATGTTCCAACTCCGCGATGCCTGCTTTAGTCCGTAGATGGATTTAAGCAACTTGCACACCTTTCCGCTGCTCCCATTCTGAATGAAATCCTCTGGCTGGTCCATATAGACACACTCCTCTAAATTTCCATTTAGAAAAGCGGTCTTTACGTCCATCTGCCAAATCTCATAATCGTGGAAGGCAGCAATGGCAAGAAGGATCCGAATGGATTTTAGCATAGCTACCGGAGAAAAGGTCTCGTCATAGTCCAAACCAGGTCTTTGACGAAAACCCTTTGCAACCAGTCTAGCTTTATAGGTCTCAACCTGTCCATCTACACCAATCTTCCTTTTGAAGATCCACTTGCATCCTACGGGTTTTACCCCGTCTGGAGCAATGACCAACGTCCATACTTTGTTGGTGTATATGGACTCCATTTCGGTCCGCATTGCATCCAGCCATTTTACCGAGTTGACGCTCTGAACGGCTTGCTGGAAGCTAGTAGGCTCATCATAATCCATGATGCAATCCTCTCTATCCCCGTCTATGAGAAAACCGTAGTATCTCTCGGGCGGATGAGACTGCCTACTACTTCTGCGGAGCGGCGTAGGAATGTACTGTTCTTTTGAACCCTCTGGTTCCACTAAGCTTTCAGTAATAGCTCGTGGTTCTAGAATTTCTTCCAGTTCTACTGTGCTCCCACTTATCTGGGTTTCCAAAAACTCAGTTTCCAAGAAGTAGGCATGACGAGAAACAACAACTTTTTGTTCCTCTTCGCAGTAGAAGAAATATCCCTTGGAGTTCTTTGGATATCCCACGAACTTACACTGTACTGAGCGTGCCTCGAGCTTGTCCGCATGCTGCTTTTTAACAAAAGCTGGACATCCCCATGTCTTAATATGCTTAAGATAGGGTCTCTTCCCACACCACATCTCATATGGTGTAGAAGGCACAGTCTTAGTTGGAACTCGGTTCAAAAGGTATGCAGCTGATTCTAGCGCATACCCCCAGAATGATCACGGTAACTCAGCGTTACTCATTATGGACCGTACCATATCCAATAGGGTTCGGTTCCGTCTCTCCGATACACCGTTATGTTGCGGAGTGTATGGAGGAGTAAGCTGAGAGAGAATTCCGTTCTCTTTTAAATAATCCAGGAACTCGGCACTTAAGTATTCTCCACCTCATCCGATCTTAGAATCTTAATACTTTTGCCGGTTTGTTTTTCTACTTCATTCTTATATTCCTGGAATTTTCCAAAGGATTCGGACTTATGTTTCATTAAGAAGACATAACCGTATCTCGAGAAGTCATCCATAAAAGTAATGAAGTAAGAATAACCGCTTCGCGCATGTGTAGACATTGGACCGCACACGTCGCTGTGTACGAGTCCCAAGAGCTCGCTCGCTCTTACTCCGTGTCCAGTGAACGGAGTCTTTGTCATCTTTCCTTTGAGACATGATTGACAAGTGGCATACGATTGATATTCGAACGGATTCAAATATCCTTCTGTATGTAACTTCGTCAACCTTCTCTCATTGATGTGACCTAGTCTACAATGCCATAAGAAAGTCTGATTTATTTCCTGAGACTTTCTTTTATGTGTATTCTGGACATTGAAAATTTGTGGTTGGTTTAATACGTATATCCCATTGCTCAATGTACCTGACCCAATCAAAACTTGATTAAGGTGAATGTTTACAACATTACTTACAAACGCAAATTCATAACCTTCTTTAGAAACTAAAGATACAGAAATGATATTACAAGTTGCGTTGGGTACAAAAAAGCAATTACGCAAAACCAAAACATGTCCATCTGACATTCCCAGGTGATAGTCCCCCACGGCCTTAGCATCCATGCTAGCTCCGTTTGCAACTCTGAGGGTCATGTCACCTGCCTTCAAAACCCTACGGTTTCTCAACGCCTGCAAGGAATTATAGATATGAGATCCTGATCCGGTATCCAATACCCAGGAAGTAGAGTTTATTGAAAGACAGTTTTCAATAACATACACACCTGAAGCTGAAGCTGCAACCTGCTTCAATTCCTGTGTTCTGGCCTTCCAGGCCCTGCAATCATTCTTCCAGTGTCCTTTCTTATGACAATAGAAACATTCTTCCTTATCCACAAGCTTCCCCGCTTTCTTTGTTGCTTTAGCTTTTCCCTTCGTATCCACTTTACTAACACCGCCCCTTGGTTTGGCGGGAGCTTTCTTCTTCTTTCCCTTGGCTTTCTCCTTGGACCTAGAAGAAGATGATCCTCCTACAAACAAAGTGGATGTTTCCCTACCTTTCTGTAGGGTGCCCTCTGCGCTCCTCAGCATGTTGAGGAGCTCTGAAAGTTCAACTTCTTTTTCTTGCAAGTTGAAGTTCAGTATAAACTGGGCGTAAGTGGAAGGAAGGGACTGGAGAACTAAGTCCGTATAGAGCTCACTCTCCAATGTGGTCCCTAGGTCCGCGAGCTCCTCAATGTAGCCGATCATCTTAAGCACGTGTTCTGCTACTGATGATCCGACGGCCATCCTTGCCGAAAATAACTTTTTCGACGCTTCGTATCTTGCGATACGAGACTGCTCTCCATACAGTTCTTTTGTATGAAGAAATATGGATTCCAGGTCCATATTCTCGTACCTCCTCTGATGTTCATTGTCCATAGAGGCAAGCACGAGGCATTTGGCCTTCGCGCTATCAATCTCCCAAGTCTTACGGATTTCCTTATCCGCGACGCTGGAAGTGGGACCAGGGACAGGGGGAGCTTTGGTGGTAAGAAGATACCCCAGCTTGTCGTAAGTGATTGCCATTTTGACATTCCTGAGCCAATCTTTGTAGTTTGGCCCTGTCAGTATGTTTTTATCTAGAAGTAACTTAAGTCCAGTCATGTCGATTGGTCGCTGCAATTAGGAGAGAGAGAAAAAACACTCAGCATGATGCTCTTGCAAGTTTAGAGTGGTTTTTAGTTTGTCTAAACAGGATGGCTCCCACTGTTTCTCGAATCCCTCCTCAAACCATAAAGGAAGAATTAGTCGGGATCAATCCCACCGCACAATACTTGCTTAACCGTTCAGCCAGGCCAGTGTCGGTACTTCGAGGGAGGTTTTCCAACGCTTTCGCGAAGTTCCTTAATTCAAGAACCTCTTTTCCCTGGGGGCGTAGCCCCTCTAACACCTTTCTAGGCACCTACTAGGTTTATAGCATTGATCGTTTAGTGAGAAATTTCCCGAGGAGCAGCATATACTCACAGTAGGATCGGGATCCAAATATCATCGCGTGACGAAACTGAAAGAATCCTACCAGAATCATCACACTCCAAATGGTATGCAACGCTAGCAAGTTTTAGTACTTATGAAACTCCCGATGTGGATTTTTGCCCCATGCTCTTATGACCTTGACTTTGGCCAACAAATCATAAGTCACATGTCAAGTTCTACCCGTCGTTCTCCAGGTTAATTTGAATCCACCCGCACCTACCCTTGACTTTGGCCAACAAGGCAGTATGACTATTCCAAACCAACGCATCTATCTATGCTGCACATGAATACCCAATAGCTACCAATCACTATGCCTTGACTTTGGCCGACAAACACAGTTTGAATACTATTGACTATTCATGTGAAACGACGGAGGGCTACGAATGGTTTTGGCGAAACCGTGAATGTAGAGAACTTGATATAATTGATGGAATGAGATAGCTTTTAAAAGGAGTGGCTCAAACTCCGCATTTAAAAGTTAGTTTTGAAAAGAACCGAGTGGTTTTTCGAAAGTGTTCCAACGACTTTTACTTGGTTTATTTTCTTGCATTAGTTCTTTTAATGCGTGATATTCTTGCATTAGTTCTTTTAATGCGTCCCATCATTTAATCCTACCATTGCAGAAAACAACCAAAATATGACATACGCTTATGCCATTCGCATTCGCCACGGGGCCCCGTCATTACCCGTTAGGTTACTTAACTAACGACAGAGCGGGGGCTGGGCTAGCGCGGCTGTAAAACATAAGCAACGCCTAAATAATATCATATATAGATATATTGCAATGATAGACATTTCAGATCACAGATGAACACATTGGATATACTAGGAACCTGCAATTCGCACGAGCCTGTAACGAAAAGCAGATTACACGGTCGCGGTGAATAGCCAATACCCCACCCAAGACCCCTACGGGTGCGGCAAACTACCCGCCAAGTACCCGAAGCGAAGCAACCTCCCTCAACCCCGTGAGTAGGCCACTCGGCACTTCGGCATACCCGGTAGTTTGTGCACCCCTTCCATGGGTCTATCCTAGGAGCAAAAACAGTAAAAAGAAATTATACAATGACGGTTACAACCCCGACCCGGTTGTGCGACCATACAAATAATTATTACATCAATTTACAAATTTACATGAATTGAAAGAAAAGAAAACTCTCGTCTCACAACCCCCGGCTATTCACCCACGACAATCCAATGAATTCATATACACATTCCAGCAACATTACAGATCACAGATTTGTATAACCCCAACTAATCGACATATAGCGATTAGTAGACGTTCAATACAAATATCACATTACAGAAAAACCCGTCAGCTAAAGTCTTTTAGAAGTTCGATCAAAAATACGGATTTTTAGGACCCCAAAAATAAAATTTTCGTTCTGGAAAATCTGGGCTGAAAACACATGTTCCAAAAATCCCAAAACAACCCCAGAAAAACACTGCACTAAATTTGGATCTCGGCCGAGTCAACTCGACCGCGGAACCGCGGCGGGAGCGTGCTCCCGCCGCGTTTTCGCGGCGCTTTGACTCGATCGTGGGACCAAATTTCGTGGGTGTTTATTAAAAAGCCTGAGCCGATTTTTAAGATAAAATTTATCAATTTTTGAACAGACAAAAAATCGGCAGAAACTGGACATATCGGGTTCGTTTTGTGACTTTTTCTTTGATCAATCTTCTAGCTACTTTGCTAACATGTTAGGTAGAGTTTAACTAGGCTCTGATACCACTGTAAGTCCATGCTACCTCTCCCGGTACTTTCGGGCATGCGGAATTTGATGAAAAACGATTTTCTTAGAGGTGGTAACATGGACTTAAAGACCCGGATCTTTGTTAAACATCTAACTAACAACCTAACTAGGAGTTGCTAACTACTAGGTTAGGGGGTTTATACCTTTCTTATCTCGAACTCCTTCGTCTTCAAGCCTCGATGGTTGTCCGGATCGACTTCTCCCCGTCTTCTCTTTGCGCCGAAGATAGATCCACCTGAAAGCTTCAACCTTTGGCTCCTTCTTCGAACTTTGAAGAAAACTAGTTCACTCGATTTGGTAAACCTTGTGAACTAGAGTGAGTAGAGAAGAGTTTGTATGGGATTTTATCTATGGTTCTTGGTTCTCAACTCATGAGACAAGTGAACCATAAATTCAAGAGAGGGAAAGCAAGAGGAGGAGATGAGAGCTCAAGAACAAGAGAGAGAATGAGCATGAAAGAATTAGAGAAGACTTTTCTCATTTGGCTTTCATAATCCAAAACAATCATAACACCTCATATCAATCAAGTATTATGTGATGGTTTAAGCAACCATAGCCATATCATTTCATGCACTCATTTTGCACAAAAGAGCAAGCAAGCAAAAGTCTTTGCCATGAAATGATAGCTATAGTTATCATGATGGTCAACTAGTCAAGCCTAGTCAACCGGTTAACAAAGTCAACAAGTCAACAAAAGTCAACAAGTCAACAAAGTCAATCCCTCAACAACCATGTCACCATAATACTTAATTAATATAATTGTTAATCACATATCATATTCTCATTAGGGTTGAGCAAAAAGTCAATAGTCAACTGTCAACGGTCAACAACCCTAATGAGAATCCTCTGCCTCTGTCTCTCCGTCAACTGTGCATACACACCCGCATCCGTGTTCCGAGAAACACGAATGCATACTGGATAAAACCAATCCCAAAAGGTACACTAGGATCTGGCTTAAACCAAAACCCACTAGTGTAAACTGTCCGGACACTGTACGTGCACAAGTGCATGGATGTGACCGAACCCTGTCGCAAAACCATGCGACCTGCCGCAAAACCATGCGACCTCTACTCTTTTGCCTAAAGGAGAATAGCTTTCTGTGTGGGACTCTAAAGACTCGACACTACGCTGGCAGTGGGTTTAACCACAGACCGCAAGCGGCACTAGCTGTGCGTAACGGTCCCCAGGTAGATGCCGACAAGAAGACTGACGAGGTGAAACCCATCTGAACTCCTACTGAGCCTGAATATGACATTCTTCGTACAGTCCGGTCTGTTCGTTTGATACATCGCATGGCGGGCCTAGGGGGCGGTAAACGTCAGTCCCCCAATAGCGGTACAAGTTGTGTCGGAGTGAAGCCCAAAACACCCTGAGATAACACTGGAAGCCTACCAGTATATCTCGTTTGCCCTGGCGAGGGACTACTCGTGTAATGGCTCTCCTAGACACAGCGCGATGTCAACCCCCAATACCGAGAGAGACGAATCCTGTCTAACTGTCACTGCCTCCAAGTGCTTCGGGACTGCACCCAACTACTACCTGTTTGCACGACTCCTTTGAGCCGTGATAGGGTAGCAATCAAAGTACAATGGGAACACACTCGAGGCGAAGTGACAATGTCAAGTTAGCTGACTAAGCTGTACTCATGTCACCTGGGAACTGATAACTGACGATAGGCATAATACCAACTAGTCAGTTTCCGACGTGTCCTGTCCAGTGTACTCGTAACCTAACGAGCACTCGCATACTATCTCAAGTACGACGTACTGACGGCTGTGGGACAGACCGTCTCCCATACTGGGATGAGAAGCGCATGCGCTAGTCTACTCCAGAGTATCGATGCCCTGTCTCGATAGTCCTGCGACTAGGGACCTGCATAAGGATGTGCTTATAGATTACCCAGCCCCCACTAGTGTGACTGCCATCACAACGCTGGTAATCAAGCAAAGATCCTAAGGGCTCCACTAATGTGTATAGGTGATATACTAAAATAAACACATGTACACATTGAAGTAGAAACAAACCAAGTAGCATACTACTTATTTGAGCAAGATTGTATATACAAGGTGAATATCCCAAGCTTCCATTATGTAATATACAAACTAGTATGATACAGTAATGGCCTCTAGGGCATATACACTAACATATCCAGCACCTTATTCGATGAGGAAAGAGCCGAGATCCCTTCACCGGGAGTGACCTCTTTAGCGAAGCTAGGAAAGCCTAAAAAAACTACTTTTCAAAATCACTAGATTCTATAACGATATCAAGTTCATTACGCCCATGGTTTTCTTAAATACCTGCGTAGCCCTCCGTCATTTCAGATAAACACTATTTTAGTATTCATGCTATGGTTGTTTAGCATGCATCAAGGCGTAGTGTGCGGTAGCTGAATTAGTGCTTATCTGTATCATATGATACGATTGGATTAGGGTAGTTGTACGACATTGTTTGGCTTCCGTCAAGGGTCGTACGGGTGGTTTTAATTCAATCAAGAAATGAATGGGTTGAACTTTACTAGCGCCCTATGGGTTGTTTGTCCTGCGTCAAGGTCATGAGGCGCTAGGGGTAAAAACCATTATCGGGAATTTCAAGTGTTGAAATTTTTAATGAGTTTGCAGACCTTCTATGAGATTGTTGGATCCCGATACCCACTGCGAGTAAGAGTTACTCCTGGGACAGTTTTGCACTTTACAATTTGCTAATCAAGTAGGTGTCTAGAAAGGTGTCAACGGGGTTATGCCTCTAGGAAAACGAGGTTTATTTTAATTAGGTCCATGCGAAAGCATGGGGAACCTCCCCCGGAGTACCGATATCTGCCTGGCCGAACGATTGGCGAACCTATAGGGTGTAATTAATCCCGGCTAATCTTACCTTTTATGGTTTGAAGGAAGATTTGATAAAAACAGTGGGAGCCATCCTGATTAGATAAGATAATAACTAATCTAATCTTGCAAAGAGCGTACGCAAAGAGATTACCCTTCTCTCTCTCCTGGTAGCGACCAATGAAATGCCTTAATCAAGATAATAATATGGATGTATTGACCGAACCTACTTATTATTCTGGGCTAGGTTCCGCTCTTCCTTATGATTGTCATAAGTCTGAGCAAGGAATAGGGGAATATACGGATTCCCACGCCACCCAAACGAAGAATAAGCATGTTGATGTATTGTCTTCGAGTGTGTTCGTAACCAAGAACTGTTTCTCAGTTACCTCTAAGTCCTGGGTATTGGATACCGGATCATGATCCCACACATGTAATTTGTTACATGAGCTATAGACAGGTGGAAAACTGGGAAAGGGTGATATGTCTCTAGTAGTAGAGAATGGTGCAATTGTTGCAGCCAAAACAGTTGGCAGATATCACCTGGTGTTACCAACTGGTAATACATTGATTCCTAGCGACTGTTATTTTGTACCAATAAATATTATGAATATTTTCCTAAATCAAGTGTTGATTGGGTAAGGTACATTGTATAACAGTATAAACGTTCTAAATCAAAACACAGTTCTAACGTATAGAACACACACATGAGGAACAATTCAGAAATGAACGAAGTCTTCTTGTGGCATTATAGACTGGGTCATATCGATGAAACAAGACTAGCTAAAGTACCCAGAACATGCCACAACACTTATGGACCAACCGTAGAAGGGTCAATCCTTGCCTCACCTATGACGCCGCGGAACTACCACAAACCCTAGGGTTTGGTGGCGGTTCGGACGGTCACAGAATCGAGTTAGGGTTTCGTTCTTCTAGAAGGTCCACAGAATCACCTGCATGATATTCTGAAGACCTTAAACTTGGAAAAATCCAACTTTTGGAAAATTTCTAGCGAGGGAAAAATGAGTTATTGATATCCATTCGAACTATTTAACGTCATCTAAATAACCTGAAACGATGTTAGAATTACGACTACGAAACACTGTGAATTGCCTTTACAGAAATATAACATCACATGCAATATCAGTAAAAACAAGCAACACCTGAAACACCAAAACCCAGAGACTGGAACACCACAAAAATTTAAAACCAAAAAGAGCTTCCGAAATCGGTGAGCTCAGATTTTCCAGTGATGTCGCCGGCCATATTCCAGCGAGGAGGGTTCAAATTTACATGGTGTTCATGTTACATCTCATATAACATTCTGCAATTGCTTAAAAATATTTTAGACACTTTGAAAAATTCGACAGAAACTAGGTTTTAGTTTCGAGTGTTTCGGAGTTGTTTCGGTTTCGTAATCCTACAAATATCGTCTAATTCTCTAGCATGGCTCTGATACCAATGCTGGGTTCCCTAGGTTGCCGCTGGGTTTCGGGAGGTATCGAACATGCCATTTTAAAAAAAATTTGCGCGCTAAAGAACCCTAACCTAGAATCTTAACTAGAGAATTAGACGAATCTAGAATGTAAACATCATTACATCTAAGTAAACAAGGAATACAACCTTTGTAGACCGGTCCTTCACTTCAACAGCTCCGTGTAGTAGTCCCTTCGCTCCAAGTAGTACACTCCCGTACTCTAGAAAAGCTCCACAAGATGAACGGAACAAGCTTGCTTGAAATCTTCGAGGCCGAAGATGATCTACGTCGAGAAAACACTAACTCAAGATACCTCTTCACTAATTAGGGTTTAGTGAAGCAAACACCCTAAACTAAATGGCTAGTATAGTAGAGAATGATGAAGTATGAATTTTTCTCACTTTAGATTTATTTTTCTCACAATATTTCTTCACCTTGAGAAAAGCAAGAAAGCTTTTTCTTGATGAAGAAGAAGATGAAAATGGAGAAGAGAATGAAACTCATGAGGTGAGAATAGCAACCATGGGTGAGTTTGTATCATATACTAACTCATGTAGAGACTAAACTATGGCTAAGGATAATGGTTAGGTTAATAGATATTTTAAATAAAACAAATTAGTGGAATAAGTCAATGGACACTACAAGTTTCTACAAGCTTCAACCATGACTAATTCCACCAATTTGTGAATTACTAAAATAAATAAAAACCTTTAATTATCAAGAGCATGGTTTGATTCTTATACACCCATGTAGTATGTGGTATCAAGTATGACACAAAAGATGTATATTAATATATACCACATATATACTAAGTGTACACTAGCGAGAAAAAGAATACTTAGGTGAGCTAATATTAGTTAATTTAAGATAATATATCAAATATATAATTATACATTAAATTATTAAATCAACACTAGATTTAATAATCTTGCTATATCACATACAACCGACTAATATCAAATGTATCAACTTGTCGAATCAATACTTGATTCGACAGCCCGGTTATATCACATATAACCGTCTGATATCACATATTGCGAGAATAGAATACGATATCACATACTCGAATTAATCTTGGTCCCGCATATATCACATATGTGATCCTACTTTGTTTCGCTTGAGCCAGAAAATCTCTGTGCAGGACTCTAAAGACTCGTCAATACGCTGGCAGTAGGTGGTGATCATATCAGTCACCCACATGCCGCAAGTGGTCTGCTAAACGTAATGGCCACCCGGGTATTGAGCGATCAGAAGATCAACAAGCAAGCCTGCTCATACTCCTGCGAATCCAATAAGTAACACTACCGTACAGTCCGATCTCTTCGTCTGATATGTCTCATATCACAGCCTGGGGGTGGTAAATGTCAGACCCCAATATCCTGATAAGTCATGCCAATGTAAGGCTCATAACGGTTCGAGAAATTACTGATAACACTTACCAGTAAATCTCAGCAACCCTGGCCAGGGATTTCTTATTATGGCCAATCGAGCATAGCGCAACATCAACTCCCAATACCGGGAGAGACGAAATCCGCTCCTATCGCTCATTGCCTCCATGTGACTCGGGACTGTACCAAAAAACCACCGTTTTGCACAATCTTTTGAACGTGGTAAGGTGGAATCAAAGCACAATGGGAGTCACACAAGACTCTATAACGATCTCGGATCGACAAACTAACCTGTACCAGTGTCACCAGAGAACTGCTATCTGACGATAGGTATAATACCATCTAGGAGTTCGGCAAGTCCGTCCAGTGTACCCAGTCTACACCGAGCACCCGTATACCATCTCTGATGTCAAACACCAATGGATATTGGATCATCCATCGCCCATCATATGGGTTGAGAAGCGTATACGCTAGTCTACTCAGGAATATTGATGCCCCGTCTCGATACTCCCACGACTAGGAACATTTGAAGGATGTACTTACCGACTACCTCTGCCCCACTAGTTTGATCTGCATCATAATCCTGGTTGTCAAGTGCTCATCCTAAGGGTTTTATCAACATGTAATAGAGAGACAATAAGTGTATATGTTAAGATAAAGAGATGTTGGCTATAGTGTCCTCAAGTCAATTATTAGATCGCAGGCACGTGATTGCAATGATTGAGGGATGGCCTATACCGGTAGAACAGTCTTACTCGAGATGATAGTATACTATCTGGTTTGTCTTTATCATCGTGTACATGCTTCATGTGACATTACAGATCACCATTACATGTTGATAGAGCCCTTAGGATTCTTGCTTGACTACCAGCAGTATGATGGCGATCATATACGTAAGAGTTAGGTGGTCTATAAGAACATCCTTAAAGTGTCCCTAGTCGTGGGAGTTTCGAGACCGGGCATCGATACTCTATGAGTAGACTAGTGTATAAAGATCGAGACCCCGACGAGGGACGATGGCCGGTCGTACAAGCCATTGGTGTCAGTTGGTTCACCTAAGATGTGTACAGGTGCTCATTGGGTTATGAGTACACCGGACGGACTCACCGGGAATATACTAGTTGGTATTATACCTGTTGTCAGATAGCTGTTTCCTGGTGACATGTGTACATGTTAGTCTATCGATCTGAGATCGTCATTTTTCTCATGTGAGTTCCCACTGTGCTTTGATTACTACCCTACCACGGCTCAAAGGAGTCGTGCAAACAGGTTTTGGTTGGGTACAGTCCCGAGCCACATAGAGGCAGTGAGCGGATCGTCAGGGGATTATTCTCTCCCGGTATTGGGGGTTGATGTCGTGTTGTGCACGGATAGCCATCACCAGAAATCCTCGGCCGGGGTAGATGAGAATTACCGATCTAGGATCGGTAGTTTTCTCAGTTGGTGATAGGTTTCATGCCGACACTAAATATCGCGTTATTAGGGGTCTGACTTTATCCACCCCCTAGACTCGATATGCGATATTCATAGGCGAACAGACCGGACTGTACGGATATTGTCACTGTCAGGCTCATTAGGGCTTTAGGATGAGTTTGCTCGTCGGCCTTCCTTTCGCTCAATACCTGGGTAGCCGTTACGTACAGCTAGTGCCACTGACGTGCTTATAGTTAAACCCACTGCCAGAGTACTGACGAGTCTTTAGAGTCCCACACATAAGGTTTCCCTGGTTTGGGCGAAACGTTGTAGATGCCATATGGTTTTATGGCAGGGTTCAATCATATACGTGCACTTATGCACGGATCATGATCGGAAGGATAATACTAGTGGGCTTTGGTTTAAGCCGGATCCTAATATTATATTGTTGGATTATTTTCGTCTCGTTGTATTCGTATTCATTCGGACTACGGATGCGAGTATGTATATACGGATGAAGGGTATTCTTGTAATTCATTACAAGAAACTTTAGGGTTGCCATTTCTTTTATCGCTTTAAACATTTAGTTTAATGTTTATTGATTGAAAGTGTGAGTCATAGAATTTTGGCTAAATCTTTGTGGCATGGGAAATTTGTGACTCATGGATATGAGTCATGGGCGTGCATTAACTCTTAGTGCTTGCACTTGGTGACTCATATGGTGAGTCTGGTGCATTGATGGTCTTTGGCGAGTTGTGAGATATTTGTGAGGGGTTAGTGGCTGATATTTTTGTGCAGAGAAATTTATTTAGTTGCACACAATTAAATATAGCACTAATACCTCAAAACTTAAAAACAACAGTGACTGTTTTTTTGTGCAGAGAATTTTCTTGAGTTGCTTTAGCACTTATACCTCATAACTTCCAAAACAACAGAGACCTTTTTTTCACTTGGCCAATTTTTCTTGAGCTCACTCTTTCCCTCCATGGATACTTCATTAACCTCCACCCAATCCCTCTCATAAGTTGAGAATCCTTGGGTGTTTTGAGACAAAGTATTCACACACAATCTCTACTTCATCTTGGCTATCTAGGCTAGCAAACTAGATACCCGAGTTGCTTCGGTTTTGAGGCGGGAGCCCGTATTACTAATCCTCGACGTGGATCATCTTCGATGAGAGAGACCGGAGATCGAACTTGATCGAGAAAACCGCGAGGAGCTTGGGATAGAGGTTGAAGACCGAATGACAAGGATCGATCGGTATAACCTCTCTAAACTCTTTTTGTAGTACTAGTATAGGGTTAATGGTACGATACGTCAATTAGGGTTCCGTTAGCGCCGGATTTTAAAGTTTTTGTTCCGCGTTTGGCCACGGATTGATGGCCGGGGCGCTGCCGTAACCCTACATGGTATCAGAGCCAACCAATTAACCGCATACTAGTTGTTTAGACGTTGTTAAAGTATCAAAACCGAAACAACTCCGAAACAATACCCATAATATTCCATTCTCTGTCGAATTTTTATTGGTCTTCTAAAAATATTTTAGTAAGCTGCAGAAGACTACTTATATGACTACTAGAGCACACACCAAACACGAGACCCTAATTCAACTTTGGACCCGGCGAGACTTGAAGAATTTCCGGCCTGGCCGGTTTTTGGGTTGAACTGGGACTTCATATTTCTAGTGTGGTCTAGTCTCTGGAATATAGGATCAGTGGTATTGCTTGTTTAGCCCAGTTTGGATATGGATTTATCTAGTTGTTTGGGGGCTATTCGGGGTTATTTTGAACTCGCTATTTCTAACACTTTTTAATGTTTTACAGTACATGCATTACTATCTGGGACCGTGAATGTCATTAGAGCGGTATAATTTGTCTAATTGCTATAGTTCTTTTAGATGGATTTGCGAACGTGACATTCACGTTGATGTTCTGTGTTGTGCTGTGTTGTTG
The DNA here is from genome assembly GCA_030015575.1 of Agapanthus africanus. NCBI lineage: Eukaryota > Viridiplantae > Streptophyta > Magnoliopsida > Asparagales > Amaryllidaceae > Agapanthus > Agapanthus africanus. Next base: position 438,148,119 of record CM057339.1, read on the forward strand.
CGTATTCGTCATGGTCGATAGCTTGGGTGCAATGTTAGTACAGTTTAGTTTTATTTGTATATTTAATATCGCGGGGCGAGCGTCCGACATGTGGACTGCCGCCACTTCCTGTTTGTATATTATTTGTTTAGGGCACGACCGGGTTGAGGTCGATGTCACCGCTGTACATATTTTTCTTTTCTATACTAGGATTACCCCGCGATGGAGTGCACGGATAGCCGGGTTCTGGAGGGCAACGGGTCCGCATATCATGGTGTTGAGAAGGAGGGGGCTTCATTCTAGAATTGGCGGGCTATCCGCCGCACTCGTAGGGGGTACATGTTGACCCAAGGAGGGGTGCTCAAGTTAACGAATTTGGCGAAGTGCTGGGTGGCTCATTCACTTTGATGAAGGGGGCTGCTTCGCTTCTGGTTTTGGCGGGCAACTTACTGCGCTCATTGGGGTCTAGGTTTTCATTGCACAGGCTATCCACACGACCAGAGGAATGTCGGGTTTCACATGTGGCTCAAAGGAAACCCGGGGCTCCCAGATTATATGTATTGTTCTGTGATGCTTATTGCTTATCTGTGATGTTGCATTTATCACGCCTATAGCGATTATTATATATATACTAGTAGATGTTGTATATGTTTTACACTCGCGCTAGTCCAGCCCCCGCTCTGTCGTTAGTTAAGTAACCTAACGGGTGATGACGGAGCCCAGTGGTGAATGCGGATGGCATATACGTACATAAGATTTTCGTTCTTTTGTGGTGTGATTAATTGATGGGATTGCACTGATTCAGATCAATGCAAGGAAAACATACCTAATTTGATGTTGTTGGAATAATTTTCGAAAGCTCTTATTACAAGGGCGTTTTCTTTTGTTTTGCACAGCGGTATTCGGTTATGAATATCCAGCACCTCATTCTACGAGGCAAGAGCTGAAATCCCCTCACTGGGAGTGACCTCTTGGGCAGAAGTTTGCATCAGGGTAATAACTTCAGTATAGTCGATTACTTTTTGCTTTGCATCGAGATATTCAGTGGGAATACCCTGCACCTCATTCGACGAGGAAAGAGCCGAGATCCTTTCACCGGGAGTGACCTCTTTACCAAAGGTTTTCGCCACTATATATTTTTAAAAAGTTATCCGGTTCCTTCAACAATTTCATACGTTAAAGATTTTTTGTTGGATATAGTGCCCTCAAAGTCAATTATTGGATCGCAGGTACGTGATTGCAATGATTGCGGAGGACCTATACCGGTAGGACAGTCTTACTCGAAATGATAGTATGCTATCTGGTTTGCCTTTATCAGTCGTGTATAGGTTCAGGTGACTGATCTCGATTACACTTTGATAGAGCCCTTAGGATCTTGCTTGACTACCAACAGTATGAGGGCGATCATATAAGTGAGAGTTGGGTGGTCTATAAGCATATCCTTAATAGTGGTCCCTAGTCGTGGGAATTTCGAGACAGGGCATCGATACTCCGGAGTAGACTAGTGTATACAGTCGAGACCCCGACGAGGGGCAGTGGCCGGTCTCACAAGCCACTGGTGTCAGTTGGATCACCTAAGATGTATACAGGTGCTCATTGGGTTATGAGTACACCGGACAGGACTCGCCGGGAACCTGCTAGTTGGTATTATACATATCGTCAGATAGCAGTTCCCTGGTGACATGTGTACATGTTAGCTCATCGACCTGAGGTCGTCATTTGTCTCGTATGAGTTCCCACTGTGCTTTGATTTCTACCCTACCACGGCTCAAAGGAGTCGTGCAAATAGATAGTTTTTAGGTACAGCCCCGAGCCACATGGAGGCACGTGAGCGGATCGGCAGGGGATTCGTCTCTCCCGGAATTGGGGGTGGAAGTCGCGTTGTGTCTAGGAAAGCCATTACACCAAGTCCTTGGCCAAGGCAGGTGAGATTTACTGGTAGGTACTCCGGTAGTATCTCAGGGTGTTCAGGGCTTGTCTCCGACACAACTTATACAGCTATTGGGGGTCTGACGTTACTAGCCCCCTAGGCCGGATATGCGATACTCAAAGAAGAACGGACCGGACTGTATATACATTGTCACTGTTAGGCTCAGTAGGGTTTCTGGATGAGTTCGCTCATCAGCCTCCCTTGAGGTCAGTCCATGGGCAGCCGTTACGCATAGCTAGTGCTGCTGACGGTTTGTGGTTAAACCCACTGCCAGGGTACTGACGAGTCATTAGAGTCCCCCACAGATAGTTTCCCAAGTTCGGGCGAAACGTTGTAGAGGCCGTATGGTTTTATGGCAGGGTTCGGAAAATGCACGTGCGCTTACGCACATGTTATTTTTCGGGCAGATGATACTGGTCGGCTTTGGTTTAAGCCGGATCCGAGTATTATACAGAGTAGATATAATATCTTTGTCTCAGTTGCATTTGTATTCAGTCGTAATACAAATGCGGGTATATTTATACAGTTACGGGGTTATCCTGAAATTCGTTTCAGGATCACTTTTGGAAGTTGTCAGTTTCCAGTTTTCTATCAGCCGTATTTAACATTCGGTTAAATGCGGATTTATCTTTTCTTGGGTGAGTCATGGTTCTAGAAGTTTCTAGAAGATGAGAGGAAGCTTCTTGGAAGGTGACTATGTTAGTGATTCATTGTTAGCATTAAATGAGAGATGAGGTGTATTAGTGACTCATGCTTTAGCTTTAATGTTTCTTGTTTACCTAAGGATATTTTCTCTTGATCTTTTATCCTATGGTTACCTCTTTGCTCCTACACTTACCCCCCACCTCTATATAAGTGGCCGGCCCTTCTTGGATGCCCACTTGGATTTTTACACACTCATTTGATTAGAAAAAGATGATAGATTTCGTTGTATGGAATTTTACAGCTCATTTCATTCCATCATCCGATTCCCAAGGCTACTTCATTAACCGTTCGTCCATGGTTTTGGACGAAGCGAGACAAAGTATTCCACTCATTCTCTACATCAATCTTGGTCGTCTCTTTTAGCAAACTTGACGACCGAGTTGCTTCGAGTCAGAGGCGGGAGCCCGTTTAAAGATCCGATGATGTGGCGCCACTTGAGCGAGCAGATCGGAGATCGACGAGATCGGAGCAGCCGCAACGGAGCGTGGGATGATGGTTAAAGAACGAAGGACTCGGATCGTTCGGTATAACCTTTCTTCCCTCTTTGTAGATTGTTAGTTTAGCGTTAATGGCAGATCCGGGTTATAGTATGCGATGGCGCCAGTTATAAAAGTTTTTGTTCCGCATTTTGGCGTCTGAAAGACGGCCGGGGCGCTACCGTAGACTTACATGGTATCAGAGCCACGCCATTAAGCTTTACTAACTTATGCTAACGCGTTTAAAAGATCGATCGAACGGATTTTTCGAAAATCGCAATTTCTAGTATTAAAGTTTCTGTTAATTTTCAAACTGGTCCAAATGTCATTTTGACCATACCAGAAAATCAAGCAGGGTTTTTGAGGAATACTGTAGAAATTCGACGAAGTGATTCCACTGTTTCGCCGCGGATCCGCGGCCCAAGCTAGGGTTTGGCAGCGGATCCGCCTCAGGAAAGTGAGATCACTCACTCAATTTTCTACAGTAGATTCTATGTTGGAAATTGTGGTTTCTTGAACTGTTTATTTGGGCCCAGTGTTTTTTACTGTGCAGCAGATTTGCGTGGGGCCCACTTCGGGAAATTTAGTCGATCGAAATTTAAATGTGTTAGTTTACAGTGCTTACATTATATCTCCGACCGGGAATGTCATTTGATCGGTAAACCGCGTCTGATTGCTATAGTTCTTTTAGACGGGTTTGCGAACGTGACATTCGCGTTGATGTTCTGTGTTGTGCTGTGATGTTGCGGATTTGTCGTGGTGGATAGCAGTGTGCAATGGTAGTGCAGTTTGAGTTTATTTGTACATTTGATATTGCGGGGCGAGGGTCCAACATGTGGACTGCCGTCACTGCCTGTTGTATAATATTCTTTTGGGGCACGACTAGGTTGCGGTCGATGTACCTGTTGTACTATTTTTCATTACTGTACTAGGTTTTACCCCGTGAAGGAGTGCACGGATAGCCGGGTTCTGAGGGGCAACGGGTCCGCATCTCATGGCTTTGAGAGGCAGAGGGGCCCCACTCTAGAATTGGCAGACTATTCGCCGCACTCATAAGGGGTACAGGTTGACCCAAGGAGGGGTGCTCAAGCTACCGGATTCCGTGAAGTGCAGGGTGGTCCATTCACTATGCTGTAGGGGGCTGTCTCGCTTCAGGTTTTGGCGGATAACTTGCCGCACCCGTAGGGGTCTAGGTTTCATTGCACAAGCTATCTACACGACAAGGGGAACGTCGGGTTTTAGCAGCGGCTCTGTGAAACTCGGGGATCCCAGATTATCTGTATTGTTCTGTGATGCTTATTACTTTTCTGTAATGTTGCATATTATCACGCCTGGAGCGATTATTGTATATTGGTTTATATACTAGTAGATGTTGTATATGTTTTACACCCGCGCTAGTTCAGTCCCTGCTCTGTCGTTAGTTAAGTAACTTAACGAGTGATGATGGGACCCAGTGACGAATGCGGATGGCATATACGTACATTTTATTTTCGTTCTTTTCTGGTGTGATTAATTGATGGGACTGTGTTGATTCTAATCAATGCAAAGTAAAACAAACCTGTTTGGATGTTGTTGGAACAATTTAAAAAGTGTTATTACAAAGATGTTTCCTTTTGTTATGCATAGTGGTATTCGGTTGGAATATCCCGCACCTCATTCGACGGGGCAAGGGCCGATATCCCTTCACCGGGACTGACCCCTTGGGCAGATGTTTGCGTCAGGGTAATAACTTCACTATAGTCGATTACATGTTGCTTTGCATCGCGATATTCAGTGGAATATCCTGCACCTCATTCCATGAGGAAAGAGCCGAGATCCCTTCACCGGGAGTGACTAATTGGTAGAGATTCTGCGTGTTCAAGTTTAGTTAATTACCGCAATCAAGACGGTTTCGCTTGTAGCTAGCCGGTTGAGTACGGGTCGTCCGCAGGGAGATGGGAATCTTTTTCTATATGCTTTAACGAGTTAAGTCCGAAGGTCCAGATTTGTTTGTGATTAACTAAGTGTTAAAATGAGTGTAAAGAGAGTTTGTTAGGGTTAGGATTAGGTTAGTTTGAGTTAGGAGTCGCTCACCTCTTTCGTTGCCCCTCTTAATATTAGTGTTACGGTAATCGGCAACAACGGGGATTAGCACGACTAGGAAGGAACTTGCGAGTATAAGCTAGGCTTTCCAACGCATAAGTTCTTCCTTTTGGTGCTTGTCTGTCCGTTCTTGGCTCTTAGCCATAACCTCCGGTTAATTCAACCACAACCGGTCTCACTACGGAATCACCGCTATTATGTAGGATAAGGTGCCGTAAGGAGCGGATTGTGGTTCAATTAACGGGAGTCGATTTTAAGATGTTGGGCAAGGAAAGAGTGAGAGAGATTTCCTTCTCTCAAACTTCCCTTATCCTACCCTAACAAGTATGAAACTACTCACACATCATAATGAAAAGAAAACAAAACAAAAGAGGAAGATAGAAAGAAAGAGATTAGAAGATAACAACTAGCTATTTGCAACCTCACCTTGGCAAGGATCAAGCGTAAGCATCATGGTTGTTTTAAGGATAACGGAAAAGAGAAAAGAAAGAAACAACAAGAAATAACAACAACTAAGTTAACAAATGAAAATTACAAGCAATAATAAGAGAACAAGACAAGTATAATAATAAAATGAACTTCTTTATTCACCATTCTTCACTCATAAAAGCTCACTACAAGTTTTAATGGAGAAGAGATGAGAAGAGGAAGAAGAACAAGTATTCTAAAACCTAGAAAAAATACAAGATTATGCACCCTTGGCTTCACAAGGTTCTGGGCTATTTATAGGCAGGGAGATGAAAACCTAGGGCAAAATTCTGTTTCCACATGAAATGCCCAAAGCACCCCTGAAGTTTGACAGCCTGAGGAGGCCGTACAGCCGCGGAACCGAGGCCTAAGCCAGCTTAGGCCGCGGAACCGCGGCCGCTTAGAGGAATGGTGCCTTCATATTTGGTGGTGCTCCCTGGTTTTGTGGCCCCTTTATTCTGGTATATGTATTTTCTCTGATTTTCTTCACGATTTTTCCAGAATTTCTGTTGAGCAAAAGGTGATTTGATGTGGATCTTTTTGTCATGATTTCCTCGAGCTCCACGTAGATTTCTTGGATCTTGTGTTGCCATTGAGCCTTGTGCATGAAAACGACATTGATTTGCCATTTTGTCTTTTAAACTGGTGTGTGGCAACAGACGGATAAAGAGCGGAGATCCGTGTTTTATCTGTGGTTGGCAGGAACCCGGGTTTTTTCGTGTTTTTCCATGAATTTCACCGTTTAGAGCCGAGAACCTGTATCCTGCAATAGACTAGCAAACACGGCTCAAGAGTACCTACCGATATGCAATGTGATAAAAATTGGGCGGTATGAAAATGCAAAAATCTGATATGGACAAATACCCCCAAACTTATCATTTGCTCGTCCCGAGCAAGGCCAATTTATCCATAAAAAATTTTCTAACCTCACTTTCGCAGGGAACGCGATTGCACTGAGCATGTGCAACAAGCCGTTAAACCTCTAGGTGTCCCTAGTAGGAGGAGTGTTGTCTCCTTAGGGTTTTCAGCGGATACTACCCACAAAATCCGGTCAAGCTAGTTTTGTAAAATAACTAAGATTCAAACCCTAAAGTTTTGTTTCAGAAAATAACAATTCTATTATCCTAAGTCTAGACTATCAAACCTTTATTTTTCACACCTCGCTTTTTATTTAACTACAGATTTTATATGTCTTTACGTGCAGTGCAAATAGTGTCGTTAAGTTTCCAGAAGGATCGATTTACGTCATCATGCCACACAATAAAGCCCAGATAAAAATTTTGAAAGGATCACATAAGTTTTATAAAGAGTTAAGCATTTTTCAAGTTTCGTTTTCCAGTAAAGTTTCAACTTTATAATTTCTATCTTCCCTAACAGGAAACTAGGTCTTATTCTTCACTCCACCTTTTTCTTGTTTTCATTTCATACACACCTCTGTGAACGTGCAATAGTCTTTATCATAGAGTAAAACCTTCATATCTCCGCTAAATTTTTTTTTATAAAAGCCTGTCTTTTATCAAGATTATTCTCACACAAAGAACCGTTAGGAATTTTAACTCGGAGAGAACACTTGCTTGACTTTGTTTTACTCTGGACTTTCTAGGCTTCTTAGCGAGCTTTGGGCCAATGCACCCAAACCAGTTGGTTTTAGGGCATTAGGTGTAGAAACACCCCAGCGGACTTAATTACTCAAGTTACTTAGGTCCAAAAACAAAAGACAGTTTGGCATGAAAATCAAGATGATTCAATACGAACGGAGATATAACCGGCAGTTCAATTATTTTTTTGGATAAAAGACGTGTTTAGTGGGTTCGGTGTGTAATCATTCCAATCAAGTTTCAGATGGGTTATTTTTCAGACTTAGTTCCAATTAAGGCATCAATAACATTCCTTCATATTCACTTACTTCATAAACTATTCTTGATATTACTTATTTCAGAACAAACCTATTTGATCCTCAGAAAATCATTGATCCATTTAAAAGTTTTTCGACATAAAAGACTTGTCATCTAATTTCCAAAAACTCACGACACGTGGAGTGTGATGTAAAGACGCATATCAGCTATAGTTAACTTCAAAGGAGAGTTATCTTTCAGGTTTTCAAAATCTAAACATAAGATTTAGTTATTCTTATTTTATCAAACAAAACCGTTGAAATGTTGAATCAGAGTCCTCCCACTAGCTAACTTGACAGAAAAGTTTTTATGTTTTTAGAAAATTTTCGGATTTTTATGGATTTTATGGATTTTAATATGCAGATGCAAAATATACATATATATGAATGCGAAGGTAAGAAATGCGTACCGAGCGTACCCCCAAACTTAAACTGGACAGTGTCCTCACTGTCATTGCATGAAGAGATCATTTGAAGGGTCAAAATTGTCGGTTAGTGATACACAATTTTTTTTGTTTTTGTTTTTAAAGAAAAGAAAAAGAAAAGGAATATACACAAATATATACAAAATGGTTTATACATATCCCCAAACTTAAGTTTGGGGGTAGGCAGAGGAAGATCATGCAGGGTAAACCGGCTCCTGTAAGAACACGAGCTCCTCTGTTCGTTCGGCGCTAAGGTACGGTTTGAGTCGGTGTCCGTTCACTTTGAAAAATGAACCGTCCTTTGGATATTCCAAATCCACAGCGCCCTGCGGATACACATTCCGCACAAAATACGGCCCTTTCCAGCGAGATCTGAGCTTTCCTGGATGGAAGTGAAGTCGGGTGTCGTAAAGCAGTACCTGCTGACCAGGTATGAAGGTTTTGCGCAAAAGGTGTTTATCGTGAAACACCTTTGTTCGGTTCTTAATGACAACCGCGTTATCGTAAGCCTCATCCCTAAGCTCGATTAATTCGTTCAACTGCAGCTTCCGATGGCTGCCCGCATCTTCGAAAGACAGATTCAGCTCCTTTATCGCCCAAAATGCGCGATGCTCTATTTCGACAGGTAGGTGGCAGGCTTTTCCGTACACAAGCCGATAGGGATACATGCCAAGGTCGGTCTTATAAGCGGTTCGAAATGCCCAAAGGGCATCAGTGAGTTTCAGCGACCAATCCTTACGGTTCTTGGAAACCGTCTTCTCCAGTATCTGCTTGATTTGCTGATTTGAAACTTCGGCCTGCCTGCAGGTTTGGGGGTGGTAGGGCGTGGATAGCTTATGATTAATGGAATATTTCCGCATCAAGGCCTCGAAAGTCTTGTTGCAGAAATGACTTCCATTGTCACTAATGATCGCTCGGGGGTGCCCAAACCGGGAGAAAATGTTTTCTTTAAGGAACCTAACGACAACCTTGTTGTCGTTAGTCCGGCTGGGCACAGCCTCGACCCATTTAGAGACGTAATCAACAGCGAGAAGGATGTACAAGTTCCCGAAAGAGCTGGGAAACGGCCCCATGAAATCTATCCCCCAAACATCGAAAATCTCCACAACCAAGATCGGTTGGAGCGGCATCTCGTTCCTCCGGGATATCCGGCCCAAGTGTTGGCACCGGGAGCAAGTCTTGCAATAGTCATGAGCGTCTTTGAAGAGTTGTGGCCAGTAGAAACCACATTGCAAGATCTTCTCAGCTGTCACTCTGGGGCCAAAATGCCCGCCACACGCTTGATCGTGGAAAAACGATAGCACACTCTTGAATTCCTCGTCAGGGACACACCGACGAATAATCTGGTCGGGACAGTACTTGAACAGATAGGGTTCGTCCCAGTAAAAGTGTTTTACTTGGGATAAGAAGCGAAGTCTGTCCTGACTTGACCATTCAGTCGGTAGTAATCCCGTGGCCAAATAGTTCACAATATTTGCGAACCAGGGTTCGCAAGATACTGTCAAGAGCTGTGCATCCGGGAAAACGTCGTTTATCGGAATTGGAAGCGAAGGCGAAGAAGGAAGTCGTGAGAGATGGTCGGCAACTACGTTTTCACATCCTCGTTTGTCCTTAATGACAAGGTCAAACTCTTGAAGCAAGAGGATCCAACGTATTAACCGAGATTTTGCATCTTTCTTCGCAAAAAGATGGCGCAGAGCAGAATGGTCGATGTAGACAATGACTGGAGAGCCGATGAGGTAGGGCCTGAACTTTTCTAAAGCAAATACAACAGCTAAGAATTCCTTCTCAGTTGTTGTATAATTGAGTTGGGCGTCGTTCAGGGTTCGGATCGCATAATAGATTACGTGCGGCATCTTGTTGATGTGTTGTCCAAGGACAGCACCAATGGCAAAGTCGGATGCATCGCACATAATCTCGAATGGGTGCGTCCAGTCAGGTGAAGAAAGAACGGGAGAAGAAGTGAGTGAGCGTTTCAATGACTCGAATGCAGTCACACAGCTCGAGTTGAAGTCGAATGGCATGTCCTTGGCCAGCAAAAGAGTCAAGGGCCTAGCAATCTTGCTAAAGTCCTTGATGAACCGTCTATAGAAACCGGCATGGCCAAGGAAGGCTCGGATATCTCTGACGCATCGGGGAGGAGGTAGATTGGACATGACCTCAATCTTTGCTTTGTCAACCTCTATGCCATTTTGCGAGATGATATGTCATAAGACAATACCTTCGCGCACCATGAAGTGACACTTCTCCCAATTCAAAGTGAGATTCTTGTCCTTACATCGGGTAAGGACAGCGTCAAGATGCAGCAAACACTCGTTGAAGGAATCGCCGAAGATGGAGAAATCATCCATGAAGATCTCCAGAAATTTTTCCACCATGTCTGAGAAGATTCCCATCATACACCGCTGGAAGGTAGCGGGCGTATTGCATAACCCAAAGGGCATGCGTCGATATGCAAACGTGCTGAAAGGACAAGTGAAAGTGGTCTTGTCCTGGTCTTTTTCGGCGATGGGAATTTGATTATAGCCAGAGTAGCCATCAAGAAAGCAGTAGTACTCGTGTCCGGCCAATCGTTCAAGCATCTGGTTAATGAAAGGTAGCGGAAAGTGGTCTTTCCGCGTTGCGGCGTTGAGTTTTCTGTAATCGATGCATACTCGCCACCCAGTTTGGGTGCGAGCAGGGATTAACTCGTTCGCCTCGTTGGTTATGACCGTGATACCTGATTTCTTGGGGACAACGTGAATGGGGCTAACCCATTGGCTATCAGAGATAGGGTAAATGATACCACTATCTAGACATTTTACGATCTCCTTCTTCACAGCCTCTTTCATGAATGGATTGAGACGTCTTTGTGGATCCCGGGCTGGTTTGGCATCATCCATCAGATGAATGAGATGCTCAACGATCAGGGGACTGATCCCCTTGATGTCCGCCATGGACCAGCCAAAAGCTTGCCTGTTGCTGTGCAAGACCGCAAGAAGGGCTTTCTCTTGCTCGGGAGCTAGAGAAGCCGAGATGATGACAGGGAGGGTCTCGTTCTCACCTAAGTAAGCGTACTTAAGGTGAGACGGCAAAGGCTTGAGTTCGAGCGTCGGAGGTGAAACGATGGAAGGCAAGATTGGTGAAGAGGTCTCGAACTCAAAGGACTCCAGCAAAGGTTCAAAACGAGTGTAAGCGACCGAGTTGGATGGTTCAGGTAACTCATCCGGAAATTCGAAGGATTCAAACTCGGGTTGTGAGCGGCTAAGATCGTTCGAGAACGTGAAACACTCGTAGTCGTTGTCGGGCGCAGAAACAGCAGCAGGGTCGAGGAGGAACGTACTAGTGGCGTCAAGATTATCGTGATCAAACAGAAACTCCTCGAATTCACACTCTTCAGGGGTGATCTCCTGGATCGAGCAGACGTCCAGTATATGAGCATTAGGTTCGGCGGGCTGATTCCCCAACCTAAAAATGTTGAGTTCAATCGTCATGTTTCCAAAAGAGAGGTTCATCGAACCATTGCGACAATTGATCACAGCATTTGAGGTTGCAAGGAATGGGCGACCGAGTATCACCGGAATTTGATTCCGGGGGTTAGCTACAGGCTGTGTGTCTAATACAATGAAGTCAACGGGGAATATGAAGTCCTCGACTTTGATTAACACATCCTCTAGCTCACCCCTAGGATGGGTGATCGATCGGTCGGCCATTTGGAGAGTGCAGTGTGTGGGTTTCAGCTCTCCGACGCCTAATTGCTCATATACAGAGTACGGAAGCAGGTTAACACTGGCACCAAGATCTAATAGTGCGCGGTTGATGTTCTTATCCCCAATAGTAATAGAAATCGTAGGACAGCCAGGGTCCTTCCGTTTTTGTGGTAAAGATTGGGTAAGGGCATCACTCACAGCACTAGCCAAGAAAACTTTCTTGGGTACCTGAGATTTCCTCTTTTTCATGCACAAGTCCTTTAAGATTTTCTCGCAGGACGGGACTTGTTGGACAACATCTAAAAGAGGAATGTTAATGTTAACCTGCTTAAATAACTCCAGAATCTTCTCCATTTGAGGATTTTGTTTATTAGACCTTAACCGGTTTGGAAATGGAACATTTTTAAAATTGGTTGAGTCTAATGCTTGTGGAGGAGATTGTGGAGTTGGAATGGATCCCAGAACTGGTGTTTTCGTGGAGTGAGAAGTGGGTCCGTTCAGAGTAGAAGAAGAGGAAGGAGTGCCTTGTGAAGAACGGAGAATAGGCTCAGAAGACGAAGAAGCAGGAGAAGATGAAGAAGTAGAAGAAGAAGCAGCCGGGGTGTCATCGTTGATCCATGTGCCGATGTTATTTTGCAGCATCCTTCCCGATCTCAGTGTGGTCACGGCACTCACATTATGATTTTGTTGTTCAAGAGTAACATGTACATTATGTGAGTGACCGGGATTTGGGAGTGGCTGGGACGGGAGCTTCCCCTTCTCTCGCTCGCTTAAGGCCGCGTTCAGCTGTGCAATCTGGGCCTCGATGGTCTTGATGCTTTGCCCGTGAGCGGCAGTGTGTTGCACTAAGGACTGAATGGAAGACTGGATGTTGGCGGTGGATTGAGTCGATTGTTTAACGAATGCCTCCAGACTTCGTTTGAGCAAGGAAACCTTATCGTTGTTTGACGGAACATAGTTGTTTGGTGGAAAAGAATTGTTGGGTGCAAAGTTGTTCGTCTGATTTTGAAAAGGTTGGGGTTGGAAGGGCTGCTGAAACTGAGTTTGTTGTTGCGCTTGTTGTTGCGGCGGAGGGGCCCTCTGGAAATTGTTGCCTTGGAATTGATTTTGATTCTGATTCCAGGCGAAATTGGGGTGGTTCCTCCAACCGGGATTGTAGGTGGAAAAGTATGGATCATTCCTCGGTCTTTACTGGAATGCAGCATTAACCTGATCCTGTCCTTGCGATGGTGGATTGTAAGGACACTCTTCGGTCAAGTGAGAAGGATCGGAACAACAAGCGCAAATGGTCCGAAGGGGGAGAACAGGGGCAGGAGCAGGAGAAGAAAATTTGCTCTCTATTGCTTCAAGCTTTCTCGTTATTGCAGCCATTTCAGCTTTCATCGCAATAGAGACATCAAGTTGGTGAATTCCTACCCTAGACTGACCGGTAGAAGTGGAGGTAGAAGAAGAAGAAGTCGGTCTGGTGCTCTCCCATTGCAGCGTTTTCTCCGCAAGGTCGTCAAAGAATTGCCACGCTTCCTCGTCAGATTTCGATAGGAAGTGGCCCTGACAGATGGTTTCCAACAACTGCTTCGTTGCTGGGTTTAGGCCCTCATATAAGGTTTGGCAAAGTTGCCATTTCTCTATACCGTGGTGAGGACACTGAACTAGAAGGTCTTTGTACCGGTCGAAGCACTTCCAGAAGGGTTCAGAAGGAAGCTGAGAGAATTGGTTGATTTCATTGCGGATCCTTGCGGTTTTATGATTCAGATAAAATTTCTTTAGAAATGCTTTTACAAACTTGTCCCAACTGGTTATGGAGTGGGAAGCGGTGCTATACAGCCATTTTTCAGCAAGATCGCATAAAGTGAACGGAATGATCCGTAGACGTATAACATCGTCTGACAATTGGGTAGTTTTCATCATGGCACAAACGTTTTGAAATTTATTGATGAAGATATAGGCATCTTCAGATTCAAGCCCATGAAATCGTGGAAGCATGTTGATGAAGTGGGGCTTAATTTCAAAATTATCACCATTGGCCGGTGGAAGAGAAAGGCAGGTGGAAAGTGCAGAACGGGTAGGATAGAAATGATCCTGGAGTGCGATTCGCTGCGGCGCTACAACAGGTGGGTTATTGGTCTCCGTAGGAGGTGGAGCCAATCCAGGGGTAGTCAAAGAGATGTTCGGATTAAATCCTGACATCACGGAAGAAGAGGTTGGTGATGGTGAAGGTGAAGATGTATGAACAGAATTCCGGTCAACGTCGGAGTTGGCCGGCAAAGGAAGGGGTGAAAGAGGAGTGGTCGGAGTTTCGACGTCTGAGTCGATCTCGTAGTCGGTAGCGACTAACGTAACGCGGACTAGGCGGGCGCTAGTGTCCCGAGTCCAAGCGGACATACACTAAACGAGTTTAGTATAGTCAAAGCGGAGAAGGTGAGGGTAAGAAAACGTCAATGGAGAAAAACGATGGGTGGTGGGTGAAAAATGGATTTGGCGACAAAGGGCAAGTTTTTATAAAAGTTTTTGATCTTTTTCCTTTTTTTTTTAGAAAGATCTTTACAGAAATATGTACGGAATTACGGCTTTGAGTAATCACAACCAAGATATGAACAATCACACCTAGATCTAGGGTCACCTTGGTCAACTAGACCTGCTCCTAATTGTTCCAGAGGGCTAGAAATAGGACCTCAAACCGCCTCTTCTCCGTCTAATGCGGCCAGATAAGTGCCAGGTAAGTGGGAGGTTGGCCAACGCTTTCACGAAGTTCCTTAATTAAATAACCACTTGCCTTCGTCACACTTGCCTAGGCACCGCAAAAGTCAGATAGGATAAACGGCCGATGCCTGTAACTAGTCCTCTGTCCTATTGAGCGCGAAGTCCTTAGGGCTGAGTCTAGTATTTTTTTAATTTAACAATGGTCAATGCATATGCTTTTTGTGATTTCTGGGGTCCTGGGAAGGGTGATGAAATCCCCACCCAATCTGAATTGGTTTCAAGCCCCTTAAGTCCGTATTAATGAATGCAAAACGATAACAAATCAACTGCAAACAATTTTTATTTTTAGCGCGGCGCAAAGAATCCCGCACAAGAACAGTTTATTGGAAGGGGAAGAGAGTTTGCGTAAAGAATGCTGCAGAAAACACAGTTTATTGGAGTCCAGAGGAGTGGGGGAGAGGAGAGAGAGACTTACAGGGAATTTGGAACCCTGAGGCCACCAAATGGCCGCGGTTCTTCGGCAATAGGGCTCTAAAGCCGCGGTTCCGCGGCTATCTTGTGGAATTGGGGCTTCAGTTTTGTTGGGTGGGTTCTGTTGGGTGTCCTCTGCTTGTCTGGATGTGCTGAATTTTGACTTGCTTACTGTTTCTGCTCCAGATTTTTACAGTAGACCGTTTGCTTCGTTTTGATCTGTCGCGGTGTAGCCGCGAAATGTGGGTCTATCTTCCCACGTCTTTGGCACTGAACTCGAACTCCGTATTATCCTGCACACTTGCACAAAAACTAATCAAAAATAACAAGATGATTTTTTTACAAAGTATATATATATATTTTTGTTTTTTTGGTTATATTCACAAGTTAACCCGAAATTACACAAAGAAATAAATTACCGTCTCCCCGGCAACGGCGCCATTTGATTGGTAGAGATTCTGCGTGTTCAAGTTTAGTTAATTACCGTAATCAAGACGGTTTCGCTTGTAGCTAGCAGGTTGAGTACGGGTCGTCCGCAGGGAGATGGGAATCTTTTTCTATGTGCTTTAACGAGTTAAGTCCGGAGGTCCAGATTTGTTTGTGATTAACTAAGTGTTAAAATGAGTGTAATGTGAGCTTGTTAGGGTTAGGATTAGGTTAGTTTGAGTTAGGAGTCGCTCACCTCTTTCGTTGCCCCTCTTAATATTGGTGTTACGGTAATCGGCAACAACGGGGATTAGCACGACTAGGAAGGAACTTGCGAGTATAAGCTAGGCTTTCCAACGCATAAGTTCTTCCTTTTGGTGCTTGTCCGTCCGTTCTTGGCTCTTAGCCATAACCTCCGGTTAATTCAACCAAAACCGGTCTCACTACGGAATCACCGCTATCATGTAGGATAGAGTGCCCTAAGGAGCGGATTGTGGTTCAATTAACGGGAGTCGATTTTAAGATGTTGGGCAAGGAAAGAGTGAGAGAGATTTCTTTCTCTCAAACTTCCCTTGTCCTACCCTAACAAGTATGAAACTACTCACACATCATAATGAAAAGAAAACAAAACAAAAGAGGAAGATAGAAAGAAAGAGATTAGAAGATAACAACTAGCTATTTGCGACCTCACCTTGGCATGGATCAAGCGTAAGCATCATGATTGTTTTAAGGATAACGGAAAAGAGAAAAGAAAGAAACAACAAGAAATAACAACAACTAAGTTAACAAATGAAAATTACAAGCAATAATAAGAGAACAAGACAAGTATAATAATAAAATGAACTTCTTTATTCACCATTCTTCACTCACAAAAGCTCACTACAAGTTTTAATGGAGAAGTGATGAGAAGAGGAAGAAGAACAAGTATTCTAAAACCTAGAAAAAATACAAGATTATGCATCCTTGGCTTCACAAGGTTCTGGGCTATTTATAGGCAGGGAGATGAAAACCTAGGGCAAAATTCTGTTTCCACATGAAATGTCCAAAGCACGCCTGAAGTTTGACAGCCTGAGGAGGCCGTACGGCCGCGGAACCGCGGCCTAAGCCAGCTTAGGCCGCGGAACCGCGGCCGTTTAGAGGAATGGTGCCTTCATATTTGGTGGTGCTCCCTGGTTTTGTGGCCCCTTTATTCTGGTATATGTATTTTCTCAGATTTTCTTCTTGATGTTTCCAGAATTTCTGTTGAGCAAAAGATGATTTGATGTGGATCTTTTTGTCATGATTTTCTCGAGCTCCGCGTAGATTTCTTGGATCTTGTGTTGCCATTGAGCCTTGTGCATGAAAACGACATTGATTTGCCATTTTGTCTCTTAAACTGGTGTGTGGCAACAGACGGATAAAGAGCGGAGATCCGTGTTTTATCAGTGGTTGGCAGGAACCCAGGTTTTTTCGTGTTTTTCCATGAATTTCACCGTTTAGAGCCGAGAACCTGTATCCTGCAATAGACTAGCAAACACGGCTCAAGAGTACCTATCGATATGCAATGTGATAAAAATTGGGCGGTATGAAATTGCAAAAATCTGATATGAACAGTGACCTCTTTATCAAAGGTTTTCGCCACTATATTTTATAAAAAGCTATCAGGTTCCTTCAACGAGATCAAGTTCATTACGTTAAAGGTTTTTCGCCAAAAACCAGCCGTAGCCCTCCGTCGTTTCTTATGGATGGTCAGTAATATTCAAGCTATGTTTGTTGGCTTTCGTCAAGGCATAGTGTTTGGTAGTTGCTGGGGTATTCATTTGTTGCATAGATAGATGTGTTGGTTAGGGACAGTCGTATTACCTTGTTGGCTCTCGTCAAGGGTATGTACGGGTGGGTTCGAATTAACAAGATAATGACGGGCAGAACTTGACATGTGACTTATGATTTGTTGGCTTTCGTCAAGGTTATAAGAACATGGGGTAAAAATCACATCGGGAGTTTCTAAAGAAACTGAAACTTTCCAGGCATGCGCATACCTTCTGGAGTGTGATAACGCGAGTGGATTCCGTCACGTTATCATGCGATGAGAGTTGGATCCCGATTCACACTGATGAGTTGGTTTACTCTTCGGGTGATCCCGATTGATTCTTCTTTCAGGTTTGGAGGAGAATTTGACGGTACAGTGGGAGGTTTCCGGATTAGATAAAGTGATAACCATTCTGATCTAGGTTAGAGTGCACGCAGAGTGTTTCTTTTCTCTCTCTTTTTGGCAGCGACCTTTGACCGACCCTAAACTATGACTCAGGGACCAAGTTGACCGAACCTTCTTAAAATACTGGCTTTTGGATTGTCTAAGTTGCATAAGTCATTGCCACTCCTTCTTCTACCCTTTGTATTTCTTAGAACACCCGTATTACTACGGACATCCACTTCCATTGGATAGATCCATCGTATGGTTATAT
Organism: Agapanthus africanus; assembly: GCA_030015575.1. Lineage (NCBI taxonomy): Eukaryota > Viridiplantae > Streptophyta > Magnoliopsida > Asparagales > Amaryllidaceae > Agapanthus > Agapanthus africanus. The sequence continues at coordinate 438,165,808 of CM057339.1, forward strand.
ACGAACTCGAAGGGACTCCTTCGAGGATGGATCAAGGTTCAGGAGAAATAGAATTGGTTTATTCAGTTGTCTTTTATTATCACCTTCTCTCAGGTTGCGAGGGCTCCTTGGTTTAGGAGAGTACACCTATTACGCTTATTGGATAGTCTTATTCCAAACCATAGGCAGGTGCCGAAAGGTAGGGAATGAAGAAAACCAATTAGCCTAAGTAGGGTGTACAGAAGGTAATATGTAAAGACAAAATAAAGGGATTAGAAAGAGGGAAAAGTAAGTTGCGACTGTTATCATTCACGACCAAACCGCGTTCTTCATCGCCACTCCTATTTGACCTTTAAAAGAATAAGGTATTATTCAGTTGTCTTTTATCATCACCTTCTCTCAGTTGCGAGTACTCCTTGGTTTAGGAGGGTACACCTATTATGCTTACTGGATAGTCTTCTTCCAAAGCATAGGCTGGTGCCGAACGGTAGGGAAGGCAGAAAACCATTTAGCCTAACGATAGTGTACAGAAGGTAACGACTAAAGACAAATAAAGGGATTTGGAGAGATGGCAAAGAAATATACGGTTAGAGTCATGAATTGGATTATGGAAGAGGCATTACTATGAATACCAGGATACCCCTACGAAACATTTTCATGTTTCAGTGCATTGTTAATGGAAAACTGTTTTCCCGATTAGATACTTACTCCAGGGCGTGTATTCACCAGGTTTCATTCTCATATCTGTATGGTTTTACAGATGATGAGTAGGAGGAAGTTATTAGGAATTAGGTGATCATCCTCATTATATCGAAATTCGTTGTAATTGGTGATATTTGAGGAAATCGCCAGGGTACAGTTTTCAACCTACGACGCACAGGTTTTGAGTTATTCAACTTAGCGGACTTATACAGAGTATTGTATGTTGTCCAGTGTCCTTCAGGACAAAGGGGTAGGTCCTCGTACTTTGTTCTGTTTACTTATGACTTCTCTAGTTTTTAGACAAGTCTTTCGTAGAAATACAAGGTCTAAGTTTTGAGAAGTTGTGGGTATAAGAATAAAGTAGAGAACCAGATGTCGCAAGTATCGGTATTCTTCAAAGAGATCGAAGATGTAGATACTTGTGATTGGTATTCAGATGATAGTAAAAAGTTTTGAGGAACTTGTTTCACTTTCAGGTTACTCATAATTAGATAGATTCCTAAGTTGAGTAATGCTGAATAGCCTTTCTCCATTAAAGTTGATATGCACTGGAGACAGCTGCATGATTTGAATCTGGTTCCAATTAAATAAGTGCCAAAGTTTCTATATTGGATATAGAATGGTTCGTATCTTAACGAAATTAAGGTATGGGGAGTTGTCCGGTTTATGCTTAAAACCAGACTCTGGATAACTCAGGGCACGTTTCTGTAATGGCAGTTTGTGGGTTGGCCCAGGTTATGACGAGGGTTGACATTCTACCATCTGGAAGATCAATAGTGATATTGTTCTTGACTCGCCACAGTTTTAGCAAAATGGATTTTTTCAGAAAACAGTAGTGGGAGTATGGTAGAACTGGAAGTGATTCCAGAACCACAAACGATTACGGAAAATTTGATAGGACTTAAAGATTCAATCAAGTTTGACATTCCATTTGCCACTCCGCAGATTTGGTGGGAAACCTCAGACACCCGAGAGGTACTTCGGTAGCCTCAAGGACGGTGACAGGGAGGTTCTTATCTACCCAGACTTGACACTACTGTTGTTCCAGGCTATGAGACCCGGTAGGAGGGTTGTTGTGGTCAGTGGGAGCAGCGGAAGCATAGTGGGCAAGTAGCTTATGTCTATTTATAGACTAGAGCAGTTATAGCGGAGATTGATCATCTAATTTTGATGTGACAGTCATGGGTTTGACTTCATCAGAATAGGGGATGGATCTGTTAAGAAGGTAGTAGGGTGTGGTGTCCTGGTATTTGGATGACATACACAGAGTAGGAAGTAAAATTCCTATACTACGATCGGTTGTACTGTGGTCGTCACACAGTTGTTTCTCCAGACAGGATATGGATATAATATTTGATATTCTGGTTTCTAGATCTATGGTTTTAGATCTGGATTTGGGTAGTTTCCCAATGTGGGTACTTTGACAGTATTCTAATGGTTTTTAGAATAGATGACTCCTGGCATGGTAGTGTACCTGCAGGTGATGGAGTCACCCTCTCTAAAGGTGTCTTACAGACTAAAGGGGAGAGGGATGTGCATGATTGACATATCACTTGCTTAGGCAATTGAGTCAATCGTGAGATGTCAAGTACCACACCAAATGTTGTTTTCGCACTAGATGCAATAAGTTTGTATTAATCCAATCCTGGAGAAACATAAGGAAGCAGTTTTAGAACTTAAGTGGATGTTCTACGGATTTGATGATGGAAGCCTCCTTCGGGAGACGATTATCAATCCAGGCTTCAAAGGTGACATGGATGACAGAGTGATTGTCAGAGTTATAGTTTTCCCTCTGACGAAGAGGGACAGTATTATGGACAGGTGGTCCAAGAGGATATTGTGGGAGGCATGGTGCCGGATATTGATTAGGTTCAGTTATCGATACAGTCTAAGAAGTTTGGATTTGGAGTTCATTTATGAACTAGGTCCCATCAGATATCCAGACATATTCTAAGACATGTATTACTCAATTTGGGTGATGGCTTTCTCCGCGAACTTGAGATTAAGAGAGACATAGAAAGAAACATCAGAGCGGATCCACTCACTGAGGCTATTTCTCGAACATAATAGTTTTACAAACGGGCTTTGTGAAACAGATTAGTAGAGGAGTTGGGTGTTGGTTTCACACGGGCTGTGAGTATGGAACATCACAATAATTAACCTTAAGTGCAAGTGGGAGATTGTTGGATATAGTGCCCTCAAAGTCAATTATTGGATTGCAGGTACGTGATTGCAATGATTGCGGAGGACCTATACCGGTAGGACAGTCTTACTCGAAATGATAGTATGCTATCTGGTTTGCCTTTATCAGTCGTGTATAGGTTCAGGTGACTGATCTCGATTACACTTTGATAGAGCCCTTAGGATCTTGCTTGACTACCAACAGTATGAGGGCGATCATATAAGTGAGAGTTGGGTGGTCTATAAGCATATCCTTAATAGTGGTCCCTAGTCGTGGGAGTTTCGAGACAGGGCATCGATACTCCGGAGTAGACTAGTGTATACAGTCGAGACCCCGACGAGGGGCGGTGGCCGGTCTCACAAGCCACTGGTGTCAGTTGGATCACCTAAGATGTATACAGGTGCTCATTGGGTTATGAGTACACCGGACAGGACTCGCCGGGAACCTGCTAGTTGGTATTATACATATCGTCAGATAGCAGTTCCCTGGTGACATGTGTACAGGTTAGTTCATTGACCTGAGGTCGTCATTTTTCTCGTGTGAGTTCCCACTGTGCTTTGATTTCTACCCTACCACGGCTCAAAGGAGTCGTGCAGACAGGTAGTTTTTGGGTACAGTCCCGAGCCACATGGAGGCACGTGAGCGGATCGGCAGGGGATTCGTCTCTCCCGGTATTGGGGGTGGAGGTCGCGCTGTGTCTAGGAAAGCCATTACACCAAGTCCTTGGCCAAGGCAGGTGAGATTTACTGGTAGGTACTCCGGTAGTATCTCAGGGTGTTCAGGGCTTGTCTCCGACACGACTTATACAGCTATTGAGGGTCTGACATTACTAGCCCCCTAGGCCGGATATGCGATACTTATAGACGAACGGACCGGACTGTATATACATTGTCACTGTTAGGCTCAGTAGGGTTTCTGGATGAGTTCGCTCATCAGCCTCCCTTGAGGTCAGTCCATGGGCAGCCGTTACGCATAGCTAGTGCCGCTGACGGTTTGTGGTTAAACCCACTGCCAGGGTACTGATGAGTCATTAGAGTCCCCCACAGATAGTTTCCTAAGTTCGGGCGAAACGTTGTAGAGGCCGTATGGTTTTATGGCAGGGTTCGGAAAATGCACGTGCGCTTACGCACATGTTATTTTTCGGGCAGATGATACTGGTCGGCTTTGGTTTAAGCCGGATCCGAGTATTATACAGAGTAGATATAATATCTTTGTCTCAGTTGCATTTGTATTCGGTCGTAATATAAATGCGGGTATATTTATACAGTTACGGGGTTATCCTGAAATTCGTTTTGGGATCACTTTTGGAAGTTGCCAGTTTCCAGTTTTCTATTAGCCGTATTTAACATTCGGTTAAATGCGGATTTATCTTTTCTTGGGTGAGTCATGGTTCTAGAAGTTTCTAGAAGATGAGAGGAAGCTTCTTGGAAGGTGACTATGTTAGTGATTCATTGTTAGCATTAAATGAGAGATGAGGTGTATTAGTGACTCATGCTTTAGCTTTAATGTTTCTTGTTTACCTAAGGATATTTTCTCTTGATCTTTTATCCTATGGTTACCTCTTTGCTCCTACACTCACCCCCCCACCTCTATATAAGTGGCCGGCCCTTCTTGGATGCCCACTTGGATTTTTACACACTCATTTGATTAGAAAAAGATGATAGATTTCGGTGTATGGAATTTTACAGCTCATTTCATTCCATCACCCGATTCCCAAGGCAACTTCATTAACCGTTCGTCCATGGTTTTGGACGAAGCGAGACAAAGTATTCCACTCATTCTCTACATCAATCTTGGTCGTCTCTTTTAGCAAACTTGACGACCGAGTTACTTCGAGTCAGAGGAGGGAGCCCGTTTAAAGATCCGATGATGTGGTGCCACTTGAGCGAGGAGATCGGAGTTCGACGAGATCGGAGCAGCCGCAACGGAGCGTGGGATGATGGTTAAAGAACGAAGGACTCAGATCGTTCGGTATAGCCTTTCTTCCCTCTTTGTAGATTGTTAGTTTAGCTTTAATGGCAGATCCGGGTTATAGTATGCGATAGCGCCAGTTATAAAAGTTTTTGTTCCGCATTTTGGCGTCTGAAAGACGGCCGGGGCGCTACTGTAGACTTACATTTTTTGCCAAAAACCATTCGTAGCCCTCTGTCATTTCAGACGGGTAGCACCTAGTATTCATGCTATGTTTGTTAGCCTTCGTCATTGTAACAACTCCAATTTTGTATACCAAAAATTTGCTTTAAATATAGTGTATACTTGGAGTATTGATGTTGCTGGAAACAATTTAAGTATCTAATTCCTTACAATAATTAAAAGAAGAAGCTTGTAGCTCATTGGTAATACCTTGCACTGCTGAACCAAGCCACCAGAGTTCGAATCCCATGCCCCACATAATTTTTATATCCTTTTGTTTTAATTTTTTTTAGAAGTCAAACGGTCAAACAACCATAACTCAAAATTTATTGCGAATCATAAAAATTAAAGTATGCTAAAACTTCCCCAGACCACACCCGACCCAACGGCACTCGACTCGGCCACGACTCGGCCGAATTGGCCGGCGCCGCCGGCCGGACTCGGCCGGTCGGCCGAGTCGTCAACACGAAAATTTTTCGTGTTGACTGGGTCTTTTCACCTGCATAGTCTAAAATTTTTGTACTGTTACACAATTTCAATTAAATCTCTTTAAAGACCAAAATTAATGAATTTTTAATGATTTTTACATTTTTTAAAAATATTTTTTAATCCAAACCCTAACCCTAGCCAAGCCCTATATAAAGACCCCTACCCTCTACCATTTCACCTCACAACTCTAAGTCCACTCTATCAAATTCTCGAGAACTCGGTACGAAGAGCGAGAAGCGAAGCGCTGCCGAAATCGATAACGGATTCCGGCGACCGGATCAGAACCTTCGCGACGTTTTCGACGAATCGACAACCACCACACCCCTTAGCTTCCCTAGCTTGTCCAAACCGTAAGTCCCATCCCCTCTATCTCTCTTTTCTATAAGTATAAAAATACGACTTTTTGGAACCCGACGGAAATCGGACAAACCGATTTCCGATTCGGTTTTTCTATAAATTTCCATTTGTCACCTAATACATAATATCTACCCATACTCATGTTGACTATTAATCACCCATAAACCAATTTAATCAAACTTTTTCACATAAAATGATAAGTTCTTTGCAAAACAGTATTCCTTTCATAAAAATACCATGAAGTTCATTTTTCTTAGTTTAATTAATTCCCTCACTCCTAAATAGGTTTATCTTGATCACTAAAGTTGTAGAACCCAATTTGAATGAAATTTCACACATAAAATGATAACGTTTTCGAATACCGTATTCTTGCGCTATAATACCTTTAAGTTTAACATAGCATGTTTTACCTTTAAACTTCACCAAAACTTAAAATAAGTCACGGGGTAATGACCTACCCCTACATACACTCAATATAACCCTAATTGATAAATATCAAAACACAGAATACGAAATTACAGGACTTTTCACTAAAATACCCTAATCTTTATTTAAAGCTTTAAGTTGTAAACTTTTCTAGATAAAATCTTTTAATAAAATGAAAACACGATTGGTCATGGACATCGATCGTTTATCTAAACTGTCTTGTGGTGCCTAGGCAAGTGTGTCTAAGGCTAGTGGTTTTTAATTAGGCCCACGACTGTGCTTCCTTCCCACTTACCTGGAACTTACCTGGCCGCAATTGACGGTGAAGAGGCGATTTGAGGCTTCTAATGACTCATCGTTTAGACCTTAGAAATAGGCTAGTTGGTTTAGGAAACCGTAATAACTAAAATACGGAAAACTGTACACTTTTGCAAATAAATACCCTATATTTATAAAACCGTTTTCCCAAATGAAAAGTATTTGTTAAACCTATGCAAAGCGCCGCTACAACCCACTTTTGGGGAACCTGTTAGGGATAGTGCAGTTCATCGTGCACCCGCAGGCTAGTAGTGCGAGATTCAGACCTCCGTAAGGAGCATTCGGTCTCGAAAGGTTAAAAATACGATATTTAGGGAAAACGAGATTTTTCTAAATATAATATTTATATAAAATTATTCATGTGTTAATATATATAATTATCATTTAAACATCTATTTTATCATTATATAAGTTTCCACATTTTTTCTAAAATTACAAGATTAAAAGTTACTCTAAAATACCATGAATTTCAGATAAAACAATTAATACTTTTATTAGGATATATTCACTAGAATAACACAAATAAAATTCACATTCATTATAACAATAAAGACGATTATTAAATACTTGAGGTGTATTTTGAAAACTATACAAAAGTACTTTTTACATAAAACCCCCTCAAGTTTTACAAATTACAATAAGGCCCCTAGCTAATATTGAACTTCAAATTATCTTCTTTTAGTCTGACTCGGGTTAGAGTCTGACTATTTCTGACTTGAATATGATTCAAGTCAATCTATATTCTTTTATATTCCAATACAATTTGAATACATGAAACCCTGAATCCAGTTAACAATATATTCTTTTGACTGAATCAAACCATGGATATTCATCCATTATCCTGATATTCCATTTACCTGATTATACAGTTGCAACATGTTTACTGATATCATGGTTTTGGTCAGTCATCCAACTTACATATTCCAATAGTACAATACTGTTAAAACACTACGGGGTTTAAGGGGTAGATTGGTACGGAAAATGTTATAGGTGGCACGAGGTGGTCAGATTAAGACACCTAACCTGAATCCTATTGCTGTTGTACCGTGGCATAACGGTTCCTTGTACTTTCCTTTTGCCCTGATCTCTAGCATATAGAAATCCCCCTCGTATACACTGGCATCCTTCGGTACCAAGCTACAAACAACAACATTACACAATGTTCCATAATATTCAACAATATAATAGTTTAGAAAATACTGTTACTCTGTCATTCTCATTCTTCTTATTCTTTAGGACTTACCGAGCGACCTGTTCGCTGACGACATTCTATTTCCTTCTTCTTTGAATGTCGTCAGGTGCGTTGGAACAAGCTGAGATCGAGCCCACCGGTGAAGATTTGGAGCAGTTCCAGGAAGATCCAGAGCTCTAGTTACTGTACCTTGTTCTTTCCAGTTTATTTCATTTTCTGTTATGCCACTGTTTAGGCATTGCTTTTCATTCCAGTTGTATTTTCTTTTCCTGCATTGTACAAAGAATGTTATTAAAAGTTGCTGTTATTTTCTATATTATTCGTCTCTTGTGATTTACTTTATATTGCTTAGTTACGCTTAGCGTATATACTTCTGAGTATATACATAGCGAGCCTCGTCGCGTCCACTTCGCTGTACACTGGGAAGCGGGGCGTGACAGGTTTTGTTGGTGGCCCATGCAGGTCAGAGCTGTATGAATCCCTGTCATGCAGTTCTGGTTTGCGTGAACAACCTAAGCAATATAACACAAGAACCAGCAACTAAAACATTCTTTACAATTCATGTTCCTTGAATCTTGCAAATTTCTGTTCCTTGAATCTTATCATTTCATGTATTTGAATCTGTCCTAATCCAAATTTTTCTTCAGGATTATGGATTCCCCGAACAACACCAGCACCAACGTCAACAACACCCCATAAGCACTACCTCTCACACAAGCTTTTCCCGCACCACCCACTGAGCAAACGATGCTATTCGAGGCTATCCGCAGTCTTCTCGAGGGACAGCAACAACTTTTGAACCGTCCTGAGACCGATGCACCGGGAATAAAGCAATTCAGAGCTTTGCACCCAAAGCAATTTTCCGGTAAAGGAAGCCCTTTCAAAGCAGAAGAATGGGCACAATGCATCAAAGACGATCTGGCAGCAGCTCAAGTGCCAGATAACGCTTGGGTCCGTGTAGCGAAGCTACAGCTCACGGATAATGCTCGCAATTGGTGGAAGGCGGAGGAAACCCGTCTAGCGCAGCCGATTGAATGGAAGACATTTCGCGAGAAGTTTAACGCGAAATATTTCCCTGTGACTGCCAGGTTCGCTATGGAGCAGCAGTTTATTCATCTACAGCAAGGATCAATGTGGGAGAAATCGGTGGATGAATACGATGCTGAGTTCACTATGTTGAGCCGGTAAGATATGTCACAATAGTTCAATTTTATAAAATATCACATACTACACAGCTAACACAATATTTAAACAGATTCGCGGCACACCTGATACCGACGGACGAGATCAGAGCCCGTCGTTTTCAGCAAGGTTTGGAAACAGAGATCATGGTTGCTCTAGCCACAGGAAAGTTTTTGACTCATGAGGAAGCCCTAGAAGCTGCCCGCAGTTATGAGGCAGTCATAAAAGAGAGGGGCAGACCTCAGTCTGCAGGAGTCAAGCGCCCTGCCAACCAGATAGCAGGTGGAGCCACGTCCAGACCATCTTTCGTGCCGAGGCGACTCGGAGTACCAACTCATCGTCCTAGCCCAGCCTTTTGCACCTACTGTAAGAGAACTGGACATATGATGAAGGACTGCCGTCGAGCCAACCGCCTCTGCTTAGTCTGCGGTTCAGCCACTCACGATATTGGATCTTATCCTCAAAGGCAGAACTCAGTTGCTGCACCCAGGCCAGCAAATACTTATCAGCAGCGACCAGCTCTTCAGGCACCTGCTCCCAGACTTGCACTGCCTGCACCACCTAGAGGACCACAAGCTGCACCACCTCCTCGACAGTTCCATCAAGCTCAAAGGAACGTTCAGAGGAATGCTCCTCAGGCCAGGAGGAATGTGCCGAAGCGCCAGGCTTTCATGATGTCGGTGGAAGAAGCTGAGGCCACTGGCCAAGTCATTACCGGTAAACTTTCTTTCTAAAACTTATCTTCAGTCTTGTTTACCTACACACTTTCCCTATACCTAAAACCTATCCCTAATACCTTAGGTACAATCCTAGTAGCTTCACTACCTGCACTTGCACTGTTTGATACTGGAGCATCCCACTGCTTTATGTCGCAACGGTTTGTCCGAACCCATGCGATTCCAGTCTCAACGCTTGTATCCAGCTGGAACGTCAGTTCCGGAAATGGTGTTCTAAAGGCAACTATGGGATACAACATGTGTCCAGTCGTCGTCTGCAGTCGAGAATTTTATGCTGACTTCAAAGTACTGGACATACCGAATTTTGATGTGGTTCTAGGAATGGACTGGCTTGGAACCTTTTATACTACCATCGACTGTCGTCAAAGGAGGGTACTATTTGAGATTCCAGATCATCCGGTCTTCTATTTCAAGAGTGGAGATCGTACACTGGAGCCAAGTACTTACAAAGGAAAGCCAAGAGAAGCAGTAGTTGCAGCAGCTCAGGCAGAGGAAGAATCAAGACCGGAGGTAGTTCGAGAGTTCGACGATATATTCCCTGACGATATATCAGGTTTGCCTCCCGATCGAGCTCTTGAATTCAGTATTGAATTAGTACCAGGAGCACAACCAGTGATCAAAGCTCCGTATAGACTATGTCCGGAAGGATTGAAAGAAGTTCGAACACAGTTGGACGAATTACTGGCGAAAGGATGGATTCGTCCCAGCACATCAAGTTGGGGAGCACCTGTACTGTTGGTGAAGAAGAAGGAAGGTTCATACAGAATGTGCATCGACTATAGGGCCTTGAACGAAGTTACTATAAAGAACAAGTATCCACTCCCGCGCATCGACGATTTATTCGATCAGCTAAGTGGATCTTGTGTCTTCTCTAAACTAGATCTTCGTTCAGGTTATCATCAAGTAAAGGTCAAGGAGGCTGATATTCACAAAACAGCTTTTAGAACTCGCTATGGACATTACGAATTTCTAGTAATGCCATTTGGAGTGACCAATGCACCAGCAATCTTCATGAACCTTATGAACCAAGTTTTCCGGGAGTATTTAGACAGGTTCGTTGTCATCTTCATCGAGGACATCCTGGTATATTCTAAGAATCGGAAAGAGCATGCGGAGCACTAATGAACTGTCCTAGAAACACATCGACAACATAAGCTTTATGCCAAATACAGCAAGTGCGAGTTTTGGCTAAAACATGTTGGTTTTTCTTGGACACATCGTATCAGGAGAAGGGGTTTCTGTGGATCCATTAAAAGTTTCAGCAGTTAACGAATGGTCTACACCAAAATCAGTGAAGGATATTCGGAGTTTCTTAGGCTTAGCTGGATATTACAGAAGATTCATTGAAGGCTTTTCGAAGATAGCAACACCCCTGACCAAGCTCACACGAAAAGATGAAGAATTTGTGTGGTCAGAAGCATGCGAGCAAGCTTTCGTAGAACTCAAGACAAGACTGACATCTGCACCTATTCTCGTCATACCGGATCAATCTGGAGGATTCTAAGTGCATTGTGATGCATCCGGTAAGGGATTAGGGTGTGTTCTACATCAGCACGGTAAGGTTGCGGCTTATGCTTCAAGACAACTGAAGACTCATGAGCGCAATTATCCGACGCATGATCTGGAGTTGGCAGCCGTTAGTTTTGCTCTCAAGATTTGGCGCCACTACTTACTTGGTGAACGAGTGAACATCTACACAGATCATAAAAGTCTGAAGTACGTGTTTACTCAGAAGGAGTTGAATATGCGGCAGAGAAGATGGTTAGAACTTATGGCGGACTTTGACATCAACTTGCAGTATCATCCAGGGAAGGTGAACGTAGTACCTGATGCTCTTAGTCGCCAACCATTAGCAACGAATCTCACTGCCCAGTGGAAGCTTCAGCAAGACCTACATTAGATGGAGATCGAACTAGTCATGCCAGGTGATGTTTCAAATTTGATGAATCTACAAGTCCAATCAACTATTGTCAACCAGATCAAGGCAGCTCAAGCCAGCGATGCTAAGTTGCAAAAGATCAGAGAACAAGTGGAGAATGGACTCAGAACAGATTTCATCATCCATGAAGACGGATTTTTGAGATACGGCAGCAGATTGTGTGTACCAAAGGGTCCTGTTCGGGAAAAGTTAATGAAAGAAGCTCATAGCTCTCCCTATTCAGTACATCCTGGAGGTACCAAAATGTACAAGGATCTACGTCAGAATTATTGGTGGCATGGAATGAAGCGTGAAGTAGCCAGAAGCGTCGCAAAATGCTTGGTGTGTCAGCAAGTAAAGGCTGAACATCACAGGACAGCTGGACTACTTCAACCGTTACCAATACCAGAATGGAAGTGGCAGCATATCACGATGGACTTTGTAACTGCTCTTCCTCGCAGCACAAAGGGTAACGATGCGATTTGGGTCATTGTGGATCGACTCACAAAGTCGACTCATTTCATCCCATTTCGAGTTGGCCAATCAACTGAGACATTAGCGAAGAAGTACATGGAGGAAATTGTGAGACTTCATGGAGTGCCGGTCAGCATTGTCTCCGATCGTAACACAAGGTTTCGATCGCAATTCTGGTTGAGTCTGCAAGCTAGCTTGGGAACAAGTCTGAACTTCAGCACGGCTTATCATCCACAAACAGATGGACAGTCGGAACTAACTATTCAGATCTTGGAGGATATGCTCAGAGCATGTATGCTCGACTTCAAAGGATCGTGGGAAGATCACCTGCATCTTGTGAAGTTTGCGTACAACAACAACTACCAAGCAAGCATAGGAATGGCACCTTTTGCAGCATTGTATGGAAGGAAGTGTCGATCGCCATTAAGTTGGGACGACATCGGAGATAGAGAACTCCTTGGACCAGAGATGATAGTAGCGACCGTTGATGTGGTTCGTACTATCAGGGAAAGAATGCATAGACAGAAACACTGGGCTGATGCGAAGAGACGACACTTGGAGTTCCAGCCAGGAGATCATGTATTCCTGAAAATCTCTCCGAACCGCGGAGTGATCAGATTTGGAAGACGGGGAAAGTTGAGTCCGAGATACATTGGACCGTTCGATATACTCGAACGAGTCGGTGAGGTGGCATATCGTTTAGCGCTTCCACCCTCATTGGAAGGAGTGCATAACGTGTTCCACATATCCCAACTCAGAAGGTATGTGAGTGACCCCAGCCATGTACTCGATCATTCCGAGCTCACGATACAGCCCGATTTGTCTTGTGAGCAATAACCTGTGGAGATCCTGGACAGGAAAGCGAAGACACTTCGGAACAAAGAGGTTAATTTGGTCCGGGTAATGTGGAGGAAAGACACTCCAGGAGAATCCACGTGGGAAAGGGAGGATGAAATGCGTGCAAGATATCCGCACCTTTTTGTAAACTAGTCCTCAAATAAAAGTTGTAAATTTCGAGGACGAAATTTTTGTAAGGAGGGTAGATTGTAACAACTCCAATTTTGTATACCAAAAATTTGCTTTAAATATAGTGTATACTTGGAGTATTGATGTTGCTGGAAATAATTTAAGTATCTAATTCCTTACAATAATTACAAGAAGGAGCTTGTAGCTCATTGGTAATACCTTGCACTGCTGAACCAAGCCACCAGAGTTCGAATCCCATGCCCCACATAATTTTTATATCTTTTTGTTTTAATTTTTTTTAGAAGTCAAACGGTCAAACAGCCATAACTCACAATTTATTGCGAATCATAAAAATTAAAGTATGCTAAAACCTTCCCCAGACCACACCCGACCCAACGGCACCCGACTCGGCCACGACTCGGCCGAATCGGCCGGCGACTCGGCCGAATCGGCCGGTCAGCCGAGTCGTCAACACGAAAAATTTTCGTGTTGACTGCGTCTTTTCACCTGCATAGTCTAAAATTTTTGTACTGTTACACAATTTCAATTAAATCTCTTTAAAGACCAAAATTAATGAATTTTTAATGATTTATATATATTTTTAAATATTTTTTAATCCAAACCCTAACCCTAGCCTAGCCCTATATAAAGACCCCTACCCTCTACCATTTCATCTCACAACTCTAAGTCCACTCTATCAAATTCTCGAGAACTCGGTACGAAGAGCGAGAAGCGAAGCGCTGCCGAAATCGACGACGGATTCCGGCGACCGGATCAGAACCTTCGCGACGTTTTCGACGAATCGACAACCACCACACCCCTTAGTTTCCCTAGCTTGTCTAAACCGTAAGTCCCATCCCCTCTATCTCTCTTTTCTATAAGTATAAAAATACGACTTTTTGGAACCCGACGGAAATCGGACAAACCGATTTCCGATTCGGTTTTTCTATAAATTTCCACTTGTCACCTAATACATAATATCTACCCATACTCATGTTGACTATTAATCACCCATAAACCAATTTAATCAAACTTTTTCACATAAAATGAAAAGTTCTTTGCAAAACCGTATTCCTTTCATAAAAATACCATGGAGTTCATTTTTCTTAATTTAATTAATTCCCTCACTCCTAAATAGGTTTATCTTGATCACTAAACTTGTAGAACCTAATTTGAATGAAATTTCACATATAAAATGATAACGTTTTCGAATACCGTATTCTTGCGCTATAATACCTTTAAGTTTAACATAGCATGTTTTACCTTTAAACTTCACCAAAACTTAAAATAAGTCACGGGGTAATGACCTACCCCTACACACACTCAATATAACCCTAATTGATAAATATCAAAACACAGAATACGAAATTACAGGACTTTTCACTAAAATACCCTAATCTTTATTTAAAACTTTAAGTTGTAAACTTTTCTAGATAAAATCTTTTAATAAAATGAAAACACGATTGGTCATGGACATCGATCGTTTATCTAAACTGTCTTATGGTGCCTAGGCAAGTGTGTCTAAGGCTAGTGGTTTTTAATTAGGCCCACGACTGTGGTTCCTTCCCACTTACCTGGCACTTACCCGGCCGCAATTGACGGTGAAAAGGCGATTTGAGGCTTCTAATTGTTAGTTATATGTATGCCCTAGAGGCCATTACTGGACATTGGATGTATATTGTAGTGGGTGCTGGGACATATATAGGTAGGACTTTCTTGCTCGACATGATAGTACGCTATCTAGTTGCTCTTTATCTTAACATGTATACTTTCTGTCTCTCTGATTACATGTTGATAAAGCCCTTAGGATGTGTACTCGACTTCCAAGACTATGATGCAGATCATACTAGTGGGGCCTGGGTAGTCCATGAGTACATCCTTCAATGTTCCTAGTCGTGGGAATATCGAGACGGGGCATCGATATTCCAGAGTAGACTAGCGTATATTTTCTCGACCCATGTAATGGGCGATGGATGATCCCATATCCATTGGTGTTTGACATCGGAGATGGTATGCGGGTGCTCAGTGGAGACTGGGTACACTGAACGGACTCGCCGAGAACTCCCAGATGGTATTATACCTCACGTCAGATGGCAGTTCTCTGGTGACACTGGTACAGCTTAGTCTGTTGACCCAAGATCGTCATAGAGTCTTGTGTGTCTCCCACTGTGCTTTGATTTCCACCCTACCACGGCTCTACTGAGTAGTGCAAACAGGTGGTTTTTGGGTACAGTCCCGATTCACATGGAGTCAATGAGCGATAGGAGGGGATTCATCTCTCCCGGTATTGGGGGTTGATGTTGCGCTATGCACGACTGGCCATAACAGGAAATCCCTGGCCAGGGTTGCAGTGATCTACTGGTAAGTGTTATCAGTAGTTTCACACATGTTATGGACCTCACGTTGGCATGACTTATCGAGCTATTGGGGTCTGACGTTTACCACCCCTAGGCGAGATATGCGACATATCAGACGAACAGACCGGACTGTACGGTAAGTGTTACTGGTTGGATTCACAGGAGTGTGAGCGGGCTTGCTCGTCGATCTTCTGATCGCTCAATACCCGGGTGGCCGTTACGTTTAGCAGACCGCTTGCGGCTTGTGGGTGTTTGATATGATCATCATCTGCTGCCGGCGTATTGACGAGTCTTTAGAGTCCTACACAGAGATTTCCTGGCTCAAGCGAAATGAAATAGGAGCGCATATGAGATATGTGCGGGACCGAGAATAATGCGTGTATGTGATACCGTATTCTATTCTCGCGATTAATGTATCGAATGGTTGTATGCGATATAACCTAGTTATCGAATTGAGGATTGATTCGATAAGCCGATATATTGGATACTAGTCGGTTATATGAGATATGACCGGATCGTTAAATCAAGTATTGATTTAATGATTTAATGCATAATTATATATTTGATATATTACTTTGAATTAACTAGTATTGTTTCACTTAAATTGGATTTTCTCACTTGATGTACACAAGTTGTATATGTGATATACTTTTGCGCACAAGATTATATCATGTTTGATGATACATGAATGTTAGGGTGTATGTTTAGATTAAACCAAGGTTATGTGATGGTTAGGGTTTTGATTTTATTTACTTATTCATTTATTTATTTATTTATTCTTTTTTGGAAAGATAAAGAGAAATGGTGGCTTGATTTGTTTTCTAGTTGAAGCTTCATGAAGCTATGAACAAGTCCACCATATTTGTCTCATGCTTAACCCTAACCATTCCAACTAACCATGGTCTATTCTCTACACCTAATCATGGTTGCCATATGATAAGTATTGATTTTATTTTCTATTTTGAATATAACATATCATATTCTTTTCTTCATTTTCATCTTCTTCAACATGAAGAAAGCTTGCCTTCATCAATGGCAACTAGTGAAAAAAAGTGAGAAATCCAATTCTAAAGTGAACCCACTTCCTATTTATTCATCCTCTACCTCTTGCCAAGTAGTATAGGGTGTTTTTTTCACAAGTTTCATGACTTGGTGAAGTGGGAGCTTGATCTTGTGATGCCTCGACGTAGATCATCTTCGGCATCGAAGCCGACGACCAAGCCCGCCCATTTCTCCGATGAAGACGACGCTAGAGCCCGGGATCCGATGATCGCAGCGAGGAGACTTCATCACAGAGCTATGGAGGTGGAGGACCGGATCTGCAAAGGTTGTAGCCCCTTTCCTTTAGCGTTAAATTCGTTTACTCGCATTGCACCGCCTTATTATCTAGTTAACGATCCGTATTAGGGTTTGTAGGCACATGAAATTTTTTAATTAGGCATGTATGATCACTTGTGAGACTTCATTAGTGTGCCTAGGAACCCTACACTAATGACTCATCGTTTAGACCTTAGAAATAGGCTAGTTGGTTTAGGAAACCCTAATAACTAAAATACGGAAAACTGTACTCTTTTGCAAATAAATACCCAATATTTATAAAACCGTTTTCCCAAATGAAAAGTATTTGTTAAACCTAAGCAAAGCGCCGCTAAAACCCACTTTTGGGGAACCTGTTAGGGATAGTGCAGTTCATCGTGCACCCGCAGGCTTGTAGTGCGAGATTCAGACCTCCGCAAGGAGCATTCGGTCTCGAAAGGTTAAAAATACGATATTTAGGGAAAACGAGATTTTTCTAAATATAATATTTATATAAAATTATTCATGTGTTAATATATATATAATTATCATTTAAACATCTATTTTATCATAATATAAGTTTCCACATTTTTTCTAAAATTACAAGATTAAAAGTTACACTAAAATACCATGAATTTCAGATAAAACAATTAATACTTTTATTAGGATATATTCACTAGAATAACACAAATAAAATTCACATTCATTATAACAATAAAGACGATTATTATACTTGAGGTGTATTTTGAAAACTATACAAAAGTACTTTTTACATAAAACCCCCTCAAGTTTTACAAATTACAATAATGCCCCTAGCTAATATTGAACTTCAAATTATCTTCTTTTAGTCTGACTCGGGTTAGAGTCTGACTATTTCTGACTTGAATATGATTCAAGTCAATCTATATTCTTTTATATTCCAATACAATTTGAATACATGAAACCCTGAATCCAGTTAACAATATATTCTTTTGACTGAATCAAACCATGGATATTCATCCATTATCCTGATATTCCATTTACCTGATTATACAGTTGCAACATGTTTACTGATATCATGGTTTTGGTCAGTCATCCAACTTACATATTCCAACACTACAATACTGTTAAAACACTACGGGGTTTAAGGGGTAGATTGGTACGGAAGATGTTAAAGGTGGCACGAGGTGGTCAGATTAAGACACCTAACCTGAATCCTATTGCTGTTGTACCGTGGCATAACGGTTCCTTGTACTTTCCTTTTGCCCTGATCTTTAGCATATAGAGATCCCCCTCGTATACACTGGCATCCTTCGGTACCAAGCTACAAACAATAACGTTATACAATGTTCCATAATATTCAACAATATAATACTTTAGAAAATACTGTTACTCTGTCATTCTCATTCTTCTTATTCTTTGGGACTTACCGAGCGACCTGTTCGCTGACGACATTCTATTTCCTTCTTCTTTGAATGTCGTCAGGTGCGTTGGACCAAGCTGAGATCGAGCCCACCGGTGAAGATTTGGAGCAGTTCCAGGAAGATCCAGAGCTCTAGTTACTGTACCTTGTTCTTTCCAGTTTATTTCATTTTCTGTTATGCCACTGTTTAGGCATTGCTTTTCATTCCAGTTGTATTTTCTTTTCCTGCATTGTATAAAGAATGTTATTAAAAGTTGCTGTTATTTTCTATATTATTCGTCTCTTGTGATTTACATTATATTGCTTAGTTACGCTTAGCGTATATATTTCTGAGTATATACGTAGCGGGCCTCGTCGCGTCCACGTCGCCGTACATTGGGAAGCGGGGCGTGACAGTCATGGCATAGTGTATGGTATCTGTTTGTTACCTTTCTGTTGCATAGTTAGATGCGTTGGTTTGGGATAGTCGTACTACTATGTTGGCCTTTGTCAAAGGTATATGCAGGTGGGTTCAAATTAACCTGGACAATGACGGGTAAAACTTGACATGTGACTTATGATATGTTGGCCTTCATCAAGGTCATAAGAGTATGGGGTAAAAATCACATCGGGAGTTTCAAACATACAGGAAACTTGCCAGACATGCGCATACCTTCTGGAGTGTGATAACTTGAGTGGATTCCATCAGGTTATCATGCGATGATAGTTGGATCCCGATTCCCACTGATGAGTTGGTTTACTCCTCGGGTGATTTTAGATGATCCTGACTAATTCTTTTTTCAGGTTTGGAGGAGAATTTGAGGAAACAGTGGGAGATATCCTGATTAGATAAAGTGATTGACCATTTTGATCTAGGTTAGAGTGCACGCTGAGTGTTTCTTTTTTCTCTCTCTTTGGCAGCGACCATGTCCCGACCCTAGACTATAACTCAGTAACCAAGTTAACCGAACTTTCTTAAAACACAATGGCTTCTGGATTGTCAGAGTTGCATACTTCATTGCCACTCCTACTTTTACCCTTTGCTTTTCTCCGGAACATTCCGTAACACTATGAAGATCCACATTTATTGGATATGACCATCGAATAGTTACATACGAACTCGAAGAAACTTGTTTCAGAATTGAGAATGGTTTCCGGTTCTGGAGAAAATGAATAGGACTATTCAATTGTCTTTTCCTTTTACCTTCTCTCAGGTTGTGAGGGCTCATAGGATTAGGAGAGGGTACACCTATTGCGCTTATTGGATAGTCTTCTTCCAAACCATAGGCAGGTGCCGAAAGATGGGGAAGGAAGAAAACCAATTAGCCTAGGTGTGGTGTATAGAAGGTAATAAGTAAAGATAAATAAATGGATTAGAAAGAGGGCAAAGTAAATTGCGACTGCTATTATTCACGACCAAACCGCGTATTTCATGGCCACTCCTACTTCACCTTTGCATTTCTCCAGAACACCCCGTATCACTACGAAGATCCACATTTATTAGATAATCCATTATATAGTTATATACGAACTCGAAGGAACTTGTTCCGGTTTGAGGATGGATTCTGGTTCAGGAGAAATAGAATAAGGATTATTCAGTTATCTTTGATCTTTACCTTCTCTCAAGTTAAGAGTACTCCTAGGATTAGGAGAGTACACCTATTACGCTTATTGGATAGTCTTCTTCCAAACCATAGGCCGGTGCGGAACGGTAGGGAAGAAAGAAAACCATTTAGCCTAAGGGTGGTGTACAGAAGGTAATGAGTAAAGACAAATAAAGGGATTTGGAGAGATGGCAAAGAAATATACGGTTACAGTCAAGAATCAGGATAATGGAAGAGGCATTACTAGGAATACCTGGCTACCCCTTCGAAGCATTTTCATATTTCAGTTTCACTGTGCGTTATTATTTGAAAACTGATTTCCCAATTAGATCCTTACTCCAGGGTATGTATTTACCAGGTTTGATTCTCACATCTATATGGTTTTACAAATGATGAGTGGGAGTAAGTTATTGGGAATTAGGTGGTTATATTCTCATTATATTGGAATTCATTGTAATTGGTGATATTTGAGGAAATCACCTGGGGTTTTTCCTGAATGCAAATATTTGGTTTTGAATATCCGTTGTTATACACCAATTTCAAACTGATATATTTGTACATTTATTTCATAAAGTGAGATATAATTTTTTGAAATTATGTCCATGACATTTACCTATATCAGTTGATAATTGGGTAAGGAGCATTAAACAGCGGTGTGATTCTTCTTAACCATAGTACAGTTTTCAACCTACGACGCACAGGGTTTGAGTTATTCAACTCAGGGGACTTATACAAAGTATTGTATGTTGTCCAGTGTCCATTAGGACAGAGGGTTTGGTCCTCGTCCTATATTCTATTTACTTGTGACTTCTCCAACTTTAGACAAGTGTTTCGTAGAAATACAAGGTCCAAGTTTTCAGAAGTTATAGGTATAAGAATAAAGTAGAGAACCATGTGTTGCAAGTCTCAGGATTCTTCAAAGTGATCAAAGATATAGATACTTGTGTCAGGTATTCAGTTGATAGTAATGGTTTTGAGAACATGCTTCTCTTTCAGGTTACTTATATTTGGATGCACTCCTAGTTGAGTAATGCTGATCGGCCTCTCTATATTTAGTTGACATGCACTGGAGATAGCTACATGATTTGAATCTGATTCCAATTAAATCAGTATTTCTGTTTCTATATTGTATATAGAATGGTTCATATTTTAACGATGTTAAGGTATATGGAGTTGTCCGGCTTATGCTTAAAACCAGACTCTGGATAACTTAAAGTATGTTCCTGTAATGGAAGTTTGTGGGTTATCCCGGGCTATGACGGGGGTTAACTTTCTACCATCTGGAAGATCAATAGTGATATTGTTCTTGACTCGCCACAGTTTTAGTAAAATGGACTTTTCAGAAAACAGTAGTGAGAGTATGGTAGAACTGGAAGTGATTCCAGAACCATAAACGATTACTGAAAATTTAATAGAACCTAAAGATTTAATCGGGTTTGACATTCCATTGGCCACTCCGCAGATAAGGTGGGTAACCTCAGGCGCTCGAGAGGTACTTCGGTATCCTCAAAGACGGTGATAGAGAGGTTCTTGCTTACCCAGACTTGCCATTACTGCTGTTCTAGACTTTGAGGCCCAGCATGAAGATGAGTATAGAGTCGTTCTAAACTAGCTTTAGAAGTGCACGTATATATGACTCTGCCAGAGGGTTGTTGTAGTCAGTGGGAGCAGTGGAAGCACAGTGGACAAGTAACTTGTGTCTATTTATAGACTAAAGCAGGTATAGCGGAGATAGATCATCTATTTTTTATGTGACATTCATAGGTTTTGACTTCATCAGAATAGGAGATGGATCTGCTAAGAAGGTAGTAGGGTGATATGTCCTGGTATTTGGATGACATACACTTTGTAGAAAGTGAAATTCCTACACTACGATCAGTTATACTGTGGTTGTCATACAGTGGTTTCTCCACATAGGATATAGATATTATATCTGGTATTCTGGTTACTAGATCTATGGTTTTGTTAGATATGTATGCTCTGGAGGCCTGTATTGTATAGGATGCTAGGCATGTATATGTACAGAAATAATCTTTGCTCGAAATGATAGTATACTATCTGGTTTATCTTCATATTAATGTGCGATGTGTTGTATTTCATATCTTTATATACATGTTGATGAAGCCCTTAGGATTATGCTTGACTACCAAGATTATGATGTAGATTATACTAGTGGGGCCTGGGCAGTCTATAAGCATATCCGTTAATTGTTCCTAGTCGAGGGTATATCGAGACAGGGCATCGATATTACCGGAGTAGACTAGTGTGTACATTTCTTGTCCCTGAGGGCGATGGTTGATCACACAACCATTGGTGTTTGACATCAAAGATTGTACACAGGTGCTCATTGGAGAATGGGCACACCGAACAGGACTCGCCGAGAACTCCTAGCTGGTATATATACCTATTGTCAGATAGCAGTTCTCTGGTGACACTTGTATAGGTTAGTCTGTAGACCTGAGATCGTCATAGTGTCTTGTGTGATTCCCACTGTGCTTTGATTTTCTCCCTACCACGGCTCTTCTGAGTCGTGCAAACAGGTGGATTTTGGGCACAGTCCCGAATCGCATGGAGGCAGTAAGCGATA
Source organism: Agapanthus africanus (assembly GCA_030015575.1). NCBI lineage: Eukaryota > Viridiplantae > Streptophyta > Magnoliopsida > Asparagales > Amaryllidaceae > Agapanthus > Agapanthus africanus. Next base: position 438,188,088 of record CM057339.1, read on the forward strand.
GGAGGGGTTTCGTCTCTCCCGGTATAGGGAGTTAATGTCGCGCTATACTTGATCGGCCATAACAGCAAATCCCTGGCCAGGGTTCTCGAGATTTACCGATAAGAGTTATCAGTAGTTTCTCAAACCGTTATGGGCCGTTAATCAACATGACTTATAAAGTTACCGGGGTCTGACATTTACCACCTTTAGACTTCATATGCGACGTATCAGACGAAGAGACCGGATTGTACAGTAAGTGTTGCTTATAGGCTCGTTAGGGTTGTGATGTGTTCGCTCGTCGGCCACCCTTTCGTTATGTACCTGGGTAGCCGTTACGCACAGCTAGTGCCGCTGACGTGCTTGTGGTTAAATCCACTGCCAGTGTACTGACGAGTCTTTAGAGTCCCACACAGAGAGTTCCCTGGTTCAGGCAAAAGATGTAGATGCCTTAAGTTATTACGGCAGGGTTTCGATCATGTTCATGTAATTGTTAGAGGAATAATGATCGGAAGGATAATACTGGTAGGCTTTGGTTTAAGCCGGATACTGGTATTATATTATTGGATTATTTGTATTTATATTTTTCGGAATTCGGATACGGATATACTTATACGGCATACGGTTGAGGGGTATTCTTGTAATTGTTACAAGAATACCTTCTAGAAGGAGACACCTCATTATTAGATATTTATTTTGTGAAAATAAATAAATGAGGTGGAATTTGAAAAGGTCTAAGCATGGATGAAGGAACGGCTTCTTTCATTTTTATTCATTTGTTGTTACTATTGAAGCATGGTGCAATTTTTTTAATGCATGCTTCCATTATTTTCATTTGAGCCATATCATTTTTCCATGTTTGATTTTTTCATTCTTCACTTTGACATTCTCTCTCCTCATTCTCTCCTTCTTCCACCTCTTTGCTTTAACCTTCACATGAGTTGTGAATCAAAAGCTTAGAGCAAAATTATAATCCACTACTTGATCCCTACATCATTTAAGTGATCTCTTCTAGCAAACTCAATCTCTTAGTTAACTCTTGAGAAGAGTTTGAAGCTTGTTCCATAGCTCTCGGGAGGATCAGCTACGTCTTGAGGTGGCCGGAGATCGAGGGCATCACATGCATCCGAAGGAGCCAAGGAGTTAGAACAAAGAGAAGACCTGAAGGACCGGTTCCTTAGGTATAGCACAGTTTCATAGTAGATTAGATCTCTTGATAAGTTTGCTAGTTAAGGTTTAAGCACTAATCTTGGGTTATGTGGGTGTTGCATGCAAGAAAATTATTGTTTATCACTTCTGCCTCCTCACAAGTGTTGTGAGGGTGTGCAAAATCCACTAACATGGTATCAGAGCCTATCTTAAACCTTAACTAGCTTGTAGCAATGTTAGAATTCCGCCGTTTGTCGTCGTGCAAAAAATGCCGGAAAAACAGTTTTGAAAATCGATTTTTTGAGTTGTTTGCACACGCCACGGGCTCACGGTTTGAACAGAGAAGCCGCGGGGTGGAGCTCGCGCACCCCGAGGACACCTCGGGTGGGACCAGAGGCCGGACCAACACCCAAGACCACCTAAAGGTGGCCTTGGGGTGGGTGACCCGAGAGCACCCCAACAGGGTGCTCTCGGGTCTACACACCCTTTGGGGCCACCTCGAGGTGGCCCCCAGGGTTGGGTACCTCCTGAGGCCCCCCATTCGAACGTTAATATGGTGTTCTTCGCCTCCGTGAAGTTCAGGCTGGTTTCGAGTTTGTTTCGACTCCCGGATTGGCTCGAAAGATTGGTTTTTAAAAGGTAGCCTACTGGATTTTTCAAGAGTTGGAAAATTGATTTAGTTTGCTAATCTCATGCGGAATTCTAATGTCGCGGTTACTTTACAAGATTAGTGATGTGTATGTGTGTTATGTAAACGTTGACTAATTGCTATATGCCGATTAGTCGAGGTTGCACACATCGGTATTGGTATCATGCGATGGTATGTGTATATGAATATGTTGGATCGTCTTGATGAATGGACGGGGATGTGAGAAAAGCGTTTTTCTTTCATTCATGTAATTTGTAAAAAGCAATGTAATATTATTTTGCGGGGCACATCCGGGTTGAGGTTGTAGCCACCGTTGTATATTTTCTTTTTACTGTTTCTGCTCCTAGGATAGACCCAAGGTGGGGTGCACAAACTACCGGGTTCTCGAAGTGCCGAGTGGCCTACTCACTTTGTTGAGGAAGGTTGCTTCACTTCAGAAATTTTGCGGGTAGTTTGTCGCACCCGTAGGGGTCTAGGGTAGGGTTTGGCTATTCATCACGACCGTGGAAACCGTTTTTCATTAAGGGCTTAAATAAAGTATGGAATTCCTAGTATATCCATTATATTCATCTGTGATCTGGAATGTTTATAAATGCGTGCGACGAATAGCTATTTATATATGAGATAGATAATAAATGTTGCTTATGTTTTGCACGCGTACTAGTCCAGCCCCCGCTCTACCGTTAGTTAAGTAACCTAACGGTGCATGACGGGCCCCATGGCGAATGCGGATGGCATAAGCGTACGTTTTATTTTCGTTTCTTTTCCGTGATGTTTAGGAAACGTAAATGATAGGACAACATTAATGTGATTAATGTTAAGAAAAATAAACCTAAAGATGTTGTAGAATCAAACTTTTTAAAATGGGTAACTCTAGTTTTTGCTTTGCATAGTGGTATTCCTTGATGAATATTCAGCACCTCATTCGATAAGGAAAGGGCCGAGATCCCTTCACCGGGAGTGACCCCTTTAGTGAAACTAGCAAATGTTACAAAGTACTTAATTGTTTTTATAGTTGATCTAACTTTTACTTTGCATCGTGGTATTCATGAATATCCAGCACCTCATTCGATGAGGAAAGAGCTGAGATCGCTTCACCGGGAGTGACCTCTTTAGCAAAATTAGAAAGATACTACAAAACCATTCGATTTTTTAAACTAGAGCTTAAAACACTCCTTTCACTAGATTCTACAACGATATCAAGTTCAAAACGTTAAGGGTTTTCATAAAAACCATCCATTTTAGGAAGCAGAGTACTTAGTATTCGTGCCACGTTTGTTGACTATAGATAAGGCGTGGTGTACAGTAACTAAGTGATGTCTTCCTACAAAGCATTTGATGCGATCGATTAGGATATTCGTATGACTTTGTTGACCATAGTTAAGGTCATAATACACTAGGGTAAAAATCATATCGGGAATTTCAAGAGTTGAAATTTGCAATGAGATTGCATACCTTCTATATGATAGTTGGATCTCGATCCAACTGTGAGTAAAAGTTACTCCCGGGAGAGTTTTGCACTTTACAATTAGCTAATCCAGTAGGTGTCTAGAAAGGTGTCAATGGGGTTACGCCTCTAGGAAAACATGGTTTATTTTAATTAGGTCCGAGCTAAAGCACGGGGAACCTCCCTCGGAGTACCGACACTGGCCTGGCCGACCGGTTAGCGAACTTGTAGATTGCAATTAATCCTGGCTAGTTTTCTTTTTAAGGTTTGAAGGAAAATTTGATAAAAAGCAGTGGGAGACATTGATTAGATAAGATTAATAACCAATCTAATTATGCAAGAGCAATCGTCGAGTGTCTTCTTTTCTCTCTCCTAATGGCAGATACCTATGACGGGGCTTAAGCTTTTATTAGAAAAGAATAAACTCACGGGACCGAATTACAAAGATTGGCTAAGGAATGTAAACATTGCCCTGACCTATGATAAGGTCGGATACAAATTGACTACTCCAGCCCCTCCTAGCCCAGGCCCTAATTCTTCAGTTGCGGATAAAGAAATCCGCAAGACATGGGATATAGACTGCGCAATAGCCAAGTGCCTTGCGCTTGCTTCTATGAACAATGAACATCAGAAGCAGCACGAGAAGATGGATGTACAATCCTTCTTTCTTCATACAAAGGAGTTGTATGGAGAGCAATCTCGTACTCTCCTATACGAGGCATCTCGAAAGTTATTTCAGATGCGTATGGCTGCTGGCACGCCTGTAGGTGACCATGTATTGAAGATGATTGGACTTATCGAAGAACTTGAGGACCTGGGTTGGACTATGGAGAACGAACAGTATATTGATATTGTTCTACAGTCCCTTCCCCTTGCCTTTGCTCAGTTCATTGTAAACTTCAACATGCACAACATGGAGAAGTCATTACCTGAACTCCTCAATATGTTGAGGAGTGCAGAGAGCATGCTAAAGGTAGCGAAAACTCCTACTCTAATTGCTGGTACATCTTCCTCCTCCGTCCCGAAAGCCAAGGCCAAGGGAAAGAAGAAGAAGAATCCCATCAAGCCGAGAGGCGGAGTGAAAAAGGCACCGGGAAAGGACAAAATAAGGGCTGCTGCGGCAGGATGAGGGGAATGCTTCCACCGCCACCAAACTGGGCACTGGAAGAGAAACTGAGTTAGATACCTGGCCGGCCTCCAGAAGAAGAAGCATGGTGATGCTTCCACTTCAAGTGTTTTTGTAACAGAAAACTGTTTTTCAATTAACTCTGCTTCATGGGTATTAAATAACGGGTCAGGATCTCACATCTGCAATTGTGTGCAGGGGCTGAGAAATAGCAGGTTTTTGAAGAAAGGTGATCACACTCTCCGGGTTGGGAATAGTTCCCCAGTACATGCTACAATAGTGGGAGAGTATCACCTTGGATTGCCATCGGGTTGTATATTGGTTTTGAACCCATGTTATTTTGTACCTTCGATATTATATAATATAATATCTGTATCGTTGTTAGACAATGCTGGATATAATTTTGTATTACAATCTAATGTTATGAACATTAACCTTAATCAAGAGTTGATTGGGTCTGGTACATTAAATAACGGGATATACGTCCTAAATCAGCACACAGTTTTCCATATACAACATACAAATAAAAGAAAGGTTTCAGACATAAATGAAGCTTTCATTTGGCATTGTAGACTTGGTCATATTAGCGAGACAAGGCTAACCAAGCTACATAAAGATGGATATTTAAACCCGTTTAAATATAAATCTTATGCAACTTGCCAGTCTTGTATCAAATGTAAAATGACCAAAACTCTGTTTACTGGACACAGAGAAAGAGCTACTGAACTCTTAGGCCTTATACATAGTGATGTATGTGGACCAATGTCTACACATGAGAGAGATGGTTCGTACTTTATAACTTTCACCGATGATTTCTCGAGATTCGGGCACGTGTTCTTGTTGAAATATAAGTCTGAAGCCTTCGAAAAATTCAAGGAGTATAAATCTGAAGTAGAAAAACAAACAGGCTTGAGTATCAAGAAACTTCGATCGGATCGAGAAGGTGTATCTAAGCTCAGAGTTTCTAGATTTCATAAAAGAGAATGGGATTTTCTCTCAGCTCACTCCTCCGTACACACCACAGCACAACGGTGTGTCAGAACGCAGAAATCGTACCCCGTTAGATATGGTACGATCTATGATGAGTGATACTGAGTTACTAATATCATTCTGGGGGCACGCATTGGAGACTGTGATTTATCTACTAAATAGGGTTCCGACCAAAACCGTGTCTACCACTCCATATGAGATATGGTATGGGAAGAGGCCATCTCTTAAAAGAGTTAGGATATGGGGTTGTATGGTTTTTGTGAAAAAGCATAATCCGGATAAACTCGAGACACGATCGGTTTTATGTAAATTTATGGGATATCCAAAACACTCGTATGTATATCTTTTCTACCACAAGGAGGAACAAAGGGTGTTTGTTCTTAGTATGACATATTTTTAGAAAATGAATTTTTTACAAATGATACTGTTGGCAATGCGGTAGAACTGGAAGAAATTCCAAATACACAAACAATTACTGATGATTTAGTTGAAACTGAGGTTTCAGTATAACCTGACGAACCTCAGCCACTCCGTAGATCTAGTAGGACTTCTCGCCCACCTGATAGATACCACGGTTTTCTAATTGATGGTGATAGAGAAGATTGCATTATGGATGATGATGATCCTACTAGTTTTCAGCAAGCTATCACGGGTGGTGACTCAGTGATGTGGTTGGATGCCATGAGATCCGAAATGGATTCCATGCACACCAACAAAGTATGGACTTTGGAGGTTGCACCTTCTGGAGTAAAACCCATAGGGTGCAAATGGATCTTTAAAAGAAAGATCGGTGTGGATGGTCAGGTGGAGACCTATAAAGCTAGGCTGGTCGCAGAAGGATTTCGTCAAAGACCAGGCTTGGACTATGATGAAATCTTTTCACCAGTCGCGATGCTTAAATCCATTCTAATCCTGCTTGCTATAGCTGCTCACTATGACTATGAGATCTGGCAGATGGATGTTAAAACGACATTTCTAAATGGTGATTTAGAAGAATGCGTTTTTATAGATCAGCCAGAAGGCTTCATTGATAGTGGGAGCAGCGGAAAAGCATGCAGGTTGCTTAAATCCATCTATGGATTAAAGTAGGCATCACGGAGTTAGAACATCTGCTTTGATGATACAATCAAAGAGTTTGGTTTTATAAAAAATGTAGATGAACCAAGTATTTATAAAAGGATTGTGGAGAGTACTGTTACATTCCTCGTATTGTACATGGACGACATTCTCTTGATAGGAAATGATGTTCTTATACTACAATCGGTCAAACTATTCTTATCGCAGAAGTTCTCCATGAAAGACCTAGGTGATGCTTCGTACATTCTGGGGATTAAGATCTATAGAGATTGATCTAAGAAATTATTAGGATTGTCCCAATCGAGATACATTGACACTATACTAAAGAGGTTTGTATAGAAGATTCCAAGCGAGGTAATTTACCCGCTTGTCACGGGATCACCCTCTCCAAAGATATGTCTCCAAAGACCGATGAGGAGAGGGCTCGCATGAGCATTATGTTAGTTATGTATGCCCTAGAGGCCATTGTTGTACATATGATGTATATTATAGTGGATGCTTGGATATATATAGAGAGGACTTTCTTGCTCGACATGATAGTATGCTATCTGGTTTCACTTTGTCTAAACATGTTGACTTGTATTGTAATACTGTCTTGCTCTCACATGTTGATAAAGCCTTTAGGATATGTACTTGACTACTAGGACTATGATGCAGATCATACTAGTGAGGCCAGGGTAGTCCACGAGTATATCCTATAATTGTTCCTAGTCGAGGGTGTATCGAGACAGGGCATCGATACTCCAGAGTAGACTAGCGTATACGCATCTTGACCCATATGATGGGCGATGGATGATCCCACATCCATTGGTGTTGAACATCAAAGATGTTGTACGGGTGCTCAGTGGAGACTGGGTACACTGAACGGACTTGCCGAGAGCTCTTAAATGGTATTATACCTATCGTCAGATAGCAATTCTCTAGTGACACCGGTACAGGTTTGTCTGTAGACCCGAGATCGTCATAGAGTCTTGTGTGATTCCTACTGTTCTTTGATTTCCACCTTACCACGTTCATGAGAACGTGCAAAACGGTGGCTTTTGGGTACAGTCCCGAATCACATGGAGGCAATGAGCGATAGGAGGGGTTTCGTCTCTCCCGGTATTGGGGGTTGATGTTGCGCTGTGTTCGATTGGCTATAATTGGAAGTCCCTGGCCAGGGTTGATATGGAGATCTACTGGTAAGTGTTATCAGTAGTATCTCGACATGTTATGAGCTTCATATCGACACGACTTATCGGTTACTGGGGTCTGACGTTTACCACCCCTAGACTGGATATACGACATATCAGATGAAGAGACCAGACTGTACGGTAATGTTACTGATTGAAATCGCAGGAGTATGTATAGGCTTGCTTGTTGATCTTCTGGTTGCTCAATACCCGGATGGCCGTTATGTTTAGCTGACCGCTTGCGGCTTATGGGTGTTTGATATAATCATCATCTACTACTGGCGTATTGACGAGTCTTTAGAGTCCTACACAGAGGTTTCCTGGCTCAGGTGAAACGGAGTAGGAGCACATATGTGATATGTACGGGACTGAGATTGATACGTGTATGTGATACCGTATTCTATTCTCGCGATATGTGATATTGGCCGGTTATATGTGATATGGCCGGGTCATCGGATCAATTGTTGATTCGATGAAATGATACATATTATATTAGTCAGTTATATGTGATATAGCCAGATTATTAAATCAAGTTTTGATTTAATAATTTAATGTATAATTATATATTTGATATATTAAATTGGATTAACTAATATATGCTCACTTAAGCATTTCCTTTTCTCATTATGGATACATTGATATATATGTGATATATGTTAAATGTATTGTTTTCTTTTTGCACACATAAATGTATATGTGATATATATTCATGTGTCATGCTAGGTTATATATGCAACTTGTGTGTGAGAGACTTATACTATGCTAGGGTTAAGATTAGGGTTTATATTTATTATTAAGGAAATTTAAAATTGTGGAATTAGTCATCCTTGATCTTTTGGACAAAGCTTGTAGAAGCTTGTAGGTTCATTGACTTGGTCTACTCTTTTGTCAAGCTTAAGATATTTAGCAACCTAACCTTTAACCCCAGCTTATGGTTAAGTCTCTATAAGGGTTAAGCATGACATTCTTAACTCATGGTTGCATTTCTAACCTCATCAATAATTCATTCATCACTTAATCTTCTTCTTCCTCAAAAAGCTTGCTAGCTTTTTCTTTTGTGATGAAAGATTGTGAGAAAAAGAAAACTAAAGAGAGAAAAATTCCCACTTCATCATCCTCTTCTATACTAGCCATATAGATTAGTGTATTAGCTTTACCAATTCCATATTAATGAAGTCATAGCTTAAGTTCGTGTTGCCTCAACGCAGATCATTTTAGATTGTGAAGACTTCTAGCAAGGATACATCATTCACCTCATGGAGCCTCTCAAGAGTCCGGGAGCTTGATGATCGCAGCGAAGGGACCACAACTTGGAGCTTATGAAACGAAGGAACAGACTACAAAGGTTGTAATCCCTAAACACTTAGAAGTAATGTTGTTTTCTTTTTCGATTCCGTATGATTCTTTAGTTAAGAACCTAGGGTTAGGGTTATTTAGAATGGCAAAATTTTAATTTGGCATGGATGATGCCACCCGAAACCTTGCTGCCGTGCTAGACAACCCTACACATTATACCCTACGCTTCGGCAGTAGGATCTATAATGTATGCGATGTTGTGTACTCATCCAGATGTAGCTTATGCACTGAGTGCAGTAAGCAGGTATCAATCCAACCCAAGGGAGAAACACTGGACTGCTGTGAAGAACATTCTGAAGTACTTGAACTAAAGAAATGTTCTTGGTGTATGGTAACGGAGATTTCCAAATGGATGGCTTTACCGACTACAGCTTCCATAGTGACAAGGATGATAGTAAGTCCATCTCAGGGTTTGTATTTATCCTAAATGGAGGGGTGGAATGTTGGAAGAGTTTCAAGCAAGATACCGTCGCTGACTACACGATGGAAGCTGAGTATATTGTTGCTAATGATGCCGCAAAAGAAGCAGTCTGGATGGGGAAGTTCATTTCTGAACTTCAGGTGGTACCATCCATTGCTAATTCAATACCTATATATTGTGATAACAATGGAGCCATGTCTTTAGCAAAGGAACCGAGGTCCCATCAGAAATCCAGACATATCTTGAGACGGTATCACCTCATCAGGGAGATAGTGGATCGCCAGGACATTGAGGTACGGAGAGTAGACACGAAAGACAACACAGCAGATCCATTCACCAAGGCCATCCCTCAAGTCCAGTTTGAGAAACTGTTCGAGCAGTTGGGCATGCGGTACGCCGGTAACTGGTTCTAGTGTAGACAGTGGGTACTTATTGCACCAGCTACAGTCCTTAGTGCAAGTGGGAGATTGTTAGATATGTATGCCCTAGAGGCTTGTGTTGTATAGGATACTAGAGATGTATATGTACAGAAATAATGTTTGCTCGAAATGATAGTATGCTATCTGGTTTATCTTCATCTTAATGTGCGATGTGTTGTATTTCATATCTTTATATGCATGTTGATGAGGCCCTTAGGATTATGCTTGACTACCGGGATTATGATGTAGATCATACTAGTGGGGCCTGGGCAGCCTATAAGCATATCCTTTAATTGTTCCTAGTCGAGGGTATATCGAGACAGGGCATTGATATTACCAGAGTAGACTAGTGTGTACATTTCTTATCCCTGGGGGCGATGGTTGATCCCACAACCATTGGTGTTTGACATCAAAGATTGTACACAGATGCTCATTGGAGAATGGATACACCGAACAGGACTCACCAAGAACTCCTAGCTGGTATATATACCTATTGTCAGATAGCAGTTCTTTGGTGACACTTGTACAGGTTAGTCTATAGACCCGAGATCGTCATAGTGTCTTGTGTGATTTCCGCTGTGCTTTGATTTCCTCCCTACCACGGCTCTACTAAGTTGTGCAAACAGGTGGATTTTGGGTACAGTCCCGAATCGCATGGAGGCAGTGAGCGATAGGAGGGGTTTCGACTCTCCCGGTATAGAGAGTTGATGTCGCGCTATGCTTGATCGGCCATAACAGCAAATCCCTGGCCAGGGTTATCGAGATTTACCGATAAGAGTTATCAGTAGTTTCTCGAACCGTTATGGGCCGTAAATCATCATGACTTATAAAGTTACCGGGGTTTGACATTTACCACCCCTAAACTTCATATGCGATGTATCAGACGAAGAGACCGGACTGTATGGTAAGTGTTGCTTACAGGCTCGTTAGAGTTGTGATGAGTTCGCTCGTCGTCCACCTTTTCGTCATGTACATGAATAGCCGTTATGCACAGCTAGTGCCGCTAACATGCTTGTGGTTAAACCCACTGCCAGCGTACCGACGAGTCTTTAGAGTCCCACACAGAGAGTTCCCTGGTTCAGGCAAAAGATGTAGAGGCCGTAAGTTGTTACGGCAGGGTTTCGATCAAGTTCGTGTAATTGTTACAGGAATAATGATCGGAAAGATAATACGGGTAGGCTTTGGTTTAAGCCCGATACCGGTATTATATTATTGGATTATTTGTATTTTTATTTTTCGGAATTTGGATACGGGTATACTTATACGGTATACGGTGGAGGGGTATTCTTGTAATTGTTACAAGAATACCTTCTAGAAGGAGACACCTCATTATTAGATATTTATTTTGTGAAAATAAATAAATGAGGTGGAATTTGAAAAAGTCTAAGCATGGATGAAGGAATTACTTCTTTCATTTTTTATTCATTTGGAATTACTATTGAAGCATGGTGCAATTTTTTTAATTCATGTTTCAATTATTTTCATTTGAGCCATATCATTTTTCCATGCTTGATTTTTTTATTCTTCACTTTGACATTCTCTCTCTTCATTATCTCCTTCTTCCTCCTCTTTGCTTTAACCTTCACATGAGTTGTGAATCAAAAGTTTAGAGCAAAATAATAATCCACTACTTGATCCCTACATCATCTAAGTGATCTCTTCTAGCAAACTCGATCTCTTCGTTAACTCTTGAGAAGAGTTTGAAGCTTGTTCCATAGCTCTCGGGTGGATCATCTACGTCTTGAGGTGGCCGGAGATCGATGGCATCACAAGCATCCGAAGGAACCAATGAGTTGCAACAAAGAGAAGACCCGAAGGACCGGTTCCTTAGGTATAGCACACTTTCATAGTAGATTAGATCTCTTGATAAGTTTGCTAGTTAAGGTTTAAGCACTAATCTTGGGTTATGTGGGTGTTGCATGCAAGAAAATTATTGTTTATTACTTCCGCCTCCTCACAAGTATTGTGAGGGTGCAATATCCACTAACAAGTTTTAGATTTAGATTTGGGTTGTTTCCCAATCTGGATACTTATAGAGTATTCTAAAGGTGTTTTAGAATGGACGACTCCTGGCATGGTGGTGTAACTGCAGGTGATGGAGTTGCCCTCTCTGAAGGTGTCTTACAGACTAAAGGGAAGAGAGATGTGCATGATTGGCATATCACTTACTCAGGCAATTGAGTCAATCATGAGATGTCAAGTACCATACCATACCAGATGTTCTTTTTGCACTAGATGCAATAAGTTTATATATTAATCCAATTCTGGAGAAACGTTCGGATGCAGTTTATGAACATATGTAGATGTTCTAGGGTTTGGTAATGACAGCCTCTTTCAGGAGACGGTTAACATTCCAGGTTTCCAAGATGACTTGGATGACAGAGAGACCGTCAGAGTTATAGTTTTCCCTCTTTTGAGGGGCAGTAGTTTCGACAGGTGGTCCAAGCGGATACTGAGGAAAGCATGGCGCAAGATACTAATTAAATTAAGTTGACGATACAGTCTAAGAATTTTACTGGATTTGGAGTTCATTTATGAGCTGGGGCCCTTCAGATATCTAGGCATATTCTAAGACAGGTATTGCTCATTTCGGAAAATGGTTTTCTCCGCGAACTTGAGATAAAGAGAGACAGAGAAAGAAATATTGGAGCGGATCCACTCACTGAGGCTATTTCTCGAACGTAATAGTTTTACAAACGAGCTTTGTGAAACTGATTAGTAGAGAAGTTGGGGGTTCGGTATTATACGGGCTGTGAGTATGCGACACCGCAATAATTGGCCTTAAGTGAAAGTGGGAGATTGTTGGCTATAGTGCCCTCAAGGTAATTATTGGATCGCAGGTACATGATTGCAATGATTGAGGGAGGACCTATACCGGTAAAACAGTCTTACTCGAGATGATAGTATGCTATCTGGTTTGTCTTTATCATCATGTATATGCTTCAGGTAACATTACAGATCACTATTACATGTTGATAGAGCCCTAAGGATTCTTGTTTGACTACCAGCAGTATGATGGCGATCATATACGTGAGAGTTGGGTGGTCTATAAGCACATCCTTAAAGTGTCTCTAGTCGTGGGAGTTTCGAGACTGGGCATCGATACTCCATGAGTAGACTAGTTTATACGGATCGAGACCCCGACGAGGGACGGTGGCCGGTCTCATAAGCCATTGGTGTCAGTTGGTTCACCTAAGATGTATACAGGTGCTCAATAGGTTATGAGTACACCGGAAAGATTCGCCGGGAAAATGCTAGTTGGTATTATACCTATTGTCAGATAGCAGTTCCCTGGTGACATGTGTACAGGTAGTCCATCGACCTGAGATTGTCATTTGTCTCGTGTGAGTTCCCACTGTGCTTTGATTACTACCCTACCACGGCTCAAAGGAGTCGTGCAAACAGGTTTTAGTTAGGTACAGTCCCGAGCCACATGGAGGCAGTGAGCGGATCGTCATGGGATTTGTCTCTTCCGGTATTGAGGGTTGATGTTGCATTGTGCACAGATGGCCATCACCAGAAATCCTCGGCCGGGGTAGACGAGAATTTCCGATCTAGGATCGGTAGTTTCTCAGTTGGTGATAGGTTTCATGCCGACACTAAATGTCGCGTTATTAGGGGTCTGACTTTATCCACCCACTAGAATCGATATGCGATATTCATAGACGAATGGACCGGACCGTATGGATATTGTCACTGTCAGGCACAGTCGGGTTTCAGGATGAGTTTGCTCGTCGGCCTCCCTTTCGCTCAATACCTGGGTAGCCGTTACGTACAGCTAGTGCCACTGACGTGCTTGTGGTTAAACCTACTGCCAGAGTATTGACGAGTCTTTAGAGTCCCACATAGAGGGTGTCCCTGGTTCGGGTGAAACGTTGTAGAGGCTATATGGTTTTATGGCAGGGTTCGATTATATACGTGCACTTGTGCACGGATCATGATCTGACGGATAATAATAGTGGGCTTTGGTTTAAGCCGGATCTTAGTATTATATTGTTGGATTATTTTCGTCTCGTTGTATTCGTATTCATTTAGACTATGGATGCGGGTATGTATATACGGATGAGGGGTATTCTTGTAATTCGTTACAAGATAACTTTAGGGTTTCCATTTCTTTTCTTGTTTTAAACATTTAGTTTAATGTTTATTGATTGAAAGTGTGAGTCATTGAATTTTGGCTAAATCTTTGTGGCATGGGCAATTCGTGACTCATGGGTATGAGTCATGGGTATGCATTAACTCTTTGTGCTTGCACTTGGTGACTCATATGGTGAGTCATGGAGCATTGATGGTCTTTGGTGAGTTATGAGATATTTATGAGGGGTTAGTAGCTGATATTTTTGTGCAGAGAAATTTCTTTAGTTGCACACAATTAAATATAGCACTAATACCTCACAACTTAAAAAAAACAACAGTGGCTGTTTTTTTGTGCAGAGAATTTTCTTGAGTTGCTTTAGCACTTATACCTCATAACTTCCAAAACAACAGAGACCTTTTCTTCACTTGGCCAATTTTTCTTGAGCTCACTCTTTCCCTCCATGGAAACTTCTTTAACCTCCACCCAATCCCTCTCATGAGTTGAGAATCCTTGGGTGTTTTGAGACAAAGTATTCACGCACAATCTCTACTTCATCTTGGCTATCTAGGCTAGCAAACTAGATACCCAAGTTGCTTTGGTTTTGAGGTGGGAGCCCGTATTACTAATTCTCGACGTGGATCATCTTCGACGAGGGAGACTGGAGATTGAACTTGATCGAGAAAGCCGTGAGGAGCTTGGGACAGAGGTTGAAGACCGAAGGACATGGATCGATCGGTACAATCTCTCTAAACTCTTTTCGTAGTACTAGTATAGGGTTAATGGTACGTGTAACACCCTAGTTCATTTATACCAGTTCTATTTTTTGGTATTTCTTTATTATGGCTATTCTTGATTTATTTCTGTTTTGTGGGTGTGAATAGTATAATTGGTATCTGTATTTGCATCCGATCTGACCCGCATGGTGGAAACCCGTCTTGATTCCTGTTTATGATTTATCCCGGCTTGTTATGCGGATCCGTGCACTGTCATGTTTTATATTCTGCATATCTGCATTCTATCCGGTATCTGCATTTTTTAAAAATACAAATAAAGTCAAATATTATATTTTAAAAATATATAGCGTGCCCTGCATCATACCCCTAACCCTGCCGTGGTATCCGTACATCTTGTTCTCGTTCCGTTCAGTGAAACGGACTCATTTGGATTGATACGTACACGCTAGGCGTATCCGTTCTTGGGGGTATGCATTTTCGTTACCCGTATATTCTATTTTGGTTTTGGTTGACACGTATATTATTCGTATTTTCAATCCATAATTTTAGACCCAACCCGGACATATTTTTGAGTAAGTTTGTATTAGCCAGAAAACTTAAATTTATTTAATATTTTAATCCACACACACATATATATATACTGTTGTTTGTATATGATTTTTTTACCAAAATATTTTTTAAAAATATTTTCTGTATCTATCTTAAATTCTCTCTCTCTCTACAATCTCTCTCTCTCTCTACTGCCTTCCTCTGTCTCCCCTTTCTCGAGCTCACCTTTTTCCCTGACTTCTAGAACCCGATGCCAAACCCACGACCGACGCCTCACCCATTCTCGTCGCCGACCCCGAACCTATCACCGGAGACCCTTCGCTCTCATCGACACCTCTCCTTCTCGACCCCGTCTCCTTTTCCCCTTCACCTCCGAAGAACCCCAAGATTCCTGCAACCCAAGAAGCCGACCCTGCACGGACCCTGCCTGCACACCCCGCCTTGCCGGAGCTCCGACCCCGTCGCCTCCTCGTTCTCGCAGCCACCTTCTTTTCCTCTCTCCTCTCTTTTTCTCCAAAACCAGAGAAAGAACCCCGCACACCCAATCCTCGACGATTAAGAAACCCCCACTACCCTTTGCCGTGAAAAATCACCGGAAAACCCATGCCTCTCATCGTCACCCCATCGCCTCTGTCCCAGAACCCCGAGACAACTCCAGTGGACCCTGCAAACCACAGCCCCTTCTCTTTCTTCTTCTTCTTCTTCTTCTCATTACTTTCTTGGTTTTCCCGGTGATCGCCGGAGCCGTGCCGTCGTCGACGATCCGGGCGACCCAGAGGAAGATCCCATCCAGCGTGGTCACATTCTTGCTTTGCCTGGTTCTGTTCTGTACGTACGCCTTTGCATCATGATGTTTACCAACGTCGGACGCAGCGTACGCACCCCGTCGTAAGTTCCGATCAGGCAAGTTTATCTTGCTACATACTATGTTATTATATTTGAATCCATATGAATAAAAATATCACATGTTTACTGCATTGTGCATCCTATGTTACAGTTTTAGAGTTTTTCGATACCCGTACGTATCCATACCGTTATTTACGTATCTAGTCGCATTCAATTTTATCTCGTTATAGGTTATGCAATGTATTTTACATCCATATGTATAGAATTATTACTTGTTCATTGCATTCCACATCCATGTTACAGTTTTACCGTTTCTCCGATATCCGTTCGTATCCGTGTTATTGATTATATATCTAGTTGCATGCCATATCATATTATATCATGTTACCGTTATGTTAGCACCCCATGCTTGATAATGTGCATCATACTTAGTCATGGAGTTGTAGGTGTGATCCCTGATAAACACTTGTGCATCCGTGTTTTACCGTGTTTTGATACTAGTTGCATTTTACTGTTGGGCATCCTTTGAATGCACTGTACACCACCTGACATGACCTGATACACCACTGCTTGATTTGATACATAATCCTGTTACTAATGCCGACAATCCTGACTTGTTTTCCCGACGGACATATCATGTTGTTTATTCAGACAAAACCTGTACCTGCTTGATCCCGTGTTGGCATTAGCTCGAGATTTATCAATACCTGACTTGAACACATAACTTGGGGGTTAGGGGAAATCAATGATGAAACCTGACTTGTAACTCAACAGTTCGACACTTATATTGATCAGTTTTGGGGGCTAGGCCAGTCCCGGGATGCTGCTGCTGACATCATTCATCTATACATGTTTCCTATTTTGTGCTTAGCGGCACGTCTCGGTTTCAGCTCGAGAATTTGGACCGTGGTCCCGGGCATGCTCGGGATACTATTGAGTTACATCGACGATTCATTAAATTGATTTCAAAGACTTGAGTGTAATTAATCCAGTAGCATAGATTACTCACCGCATGTACATATACTTCACTGTTCCATATTCGTGTTACTGTTATACACTTATTACTGTTCATACTCATGCCCGCATATCTTGTTACCTCATGATTATATTTTATTGTTCGATATTACGACGCACTTACGTCTGGGTTTTGCATGGCCCAGATCCTCTGTCTCCTTCGCAGGCTGATCAGGAGTAATTCCGCCGTCTGGCCGAGCAGTGAGGATCCTGTTAGTATCTAGTTTAGTTTAGTTTTATTTCCGTACTTTCATTCCTGATGTGAGCCCTATTTGGGACGTATTTTCCAGATGTTATTGTTTATTGGATTTATTGCTTCCGCATATTATTTCTTGACTCGTTTATTCTGGCATATGGACATGTACTAGATAGTTCATTTTTATTTTACTGTTCTTGGTATCTTATAGACAGCCGTAATGTGACTGTTAAGGGATGTTTCCTAGCCATAGGTAGCATGGTTGGCTCTCTCACGTGCCGATCTTAGTGCACTCTGGGAAGCGGGGCATGGCAATGTTTGTTTGGTATCAGTGACATAGGATTTAGGTTAGTCGGGTTTGATTCTTTTGTAGTTGGGTATTGGACCCAATACACGAGTCAAAAAACCCATAATTAGGAACATGTCCTGCCACTTTACCATCTTGCCATTCTTGAATCTTATCTTTCTATTGACTCTTTATCTTAACGAGATGCAAATAACTTTGCATCTCGGCTTGAAACCTTTTGGTTGCCTATTGTTTCTCCCTACTTATTCTTTCGATTCTTATACTAGGATTTGGGCGACTTGAACGGAGTTATGTGATTGTAACTATGAACTGCAGTATGGTTACAATGTGGTACTCTATTTACGTAACTTGGATTCCTAGTATTGATTCATTTCCTTATTTTATGATCATTATATTACCTTACTTCTCTCGATTTCATTACTTACCAGTTCATATTTTATCGCAAGCTTGAATCCTGTTTACCGTGCTTATCTTCTTCAGTGTTTGGCTTCAGACGAAGTCATTTCGGGTATCCTACATGTTCATGATTTTCCGGCCTTAGCATTATTCGATTCAGGTGTATCCCATTGTTTTATGTCGTCCAAGTTTATTGCTGCACACTCAATTTCATGCTTGACCCTGTCTTGTTTTTGGGACATACACACTGGGAACGAGAAGATCATATCTGTAGTGAGTGCAACAATTGTTCAGTTGTTATCTGCGGACGAGAATTATTCACGGATTTCTTGGTGATCGATACTGGCAGCTACGATGTCGTCTTGTGAATGGATTTTCTCGGCACTTTCCATGCTCACTTTGATTGTAGGGCAAAGAAAGTGATTTTCCGGATTCCCGGACATCCGGAGTTTGTTTTTGCTGGAGGCAGCAGTTCTGTCGGGCCAGTCGAGTTTAGGGCTAGGCCGACAAGCGCCGTTTTTTCATCGATGGAAGTTGATAAGGAGGAAGTGCCGGCAGTAGTTCGAGAGTTCATGGATGTGTTCGAGGACATCTCGGGTTTACCGCCAAAACGAGATGTGGAGTTCGCGATTGATCTTGTTCCTGGTGCAGCGCCAATTTCAAAGGCGTATTATCCAATGGCACCAGTGGAGTTAGAAGAAGTGAAGAAGCAGGTTACCGAATTGCTAGAGAAGGGTTGGATTCGCAGCAGTAATTCATCCTGGGGAGCTTCAGTTCTTCCAGTCAAGAAGAAAGATGGCATAAGGAGGATGTGCATCGATTATCGAGAATTAAACCGGGTGACCATTAAGAACAAGTACCCAATCTGTCGCATCGGCGAATTATTCGAGCAGCTCAGTGGCGCGAAGGTATTCTCGAAGCTGGATTTGCGATCCGGATATCATCAAGTTCGAGTTAAATCGGAAGATATCTGCAAGACTGCGTTACGAACTCGATATGGGCATTTCGAGTCTTTAGTGATGCCATTCAGAGTCACGAACGCATCGGCGATATTCATGGACTTGATGAACCGAATCTTTTCACCGTTCCTGGACCAGTTTATAGTAGTGTTTATCGATAATATTCTGGTCTATTCGAGGAGCCTAGAAGAGCATGCAGAACAATTGAAGATCGCACTGCAAACGTTGAGGTAAGAAAGACTGTATGCAAAGATGAGCGAGTGCGAGTTTTGGCTCAAAGAAGTGAAGTTTTTGGGGCACGTCGTATCCGGAGATGGAATCGCTGTTGATCCTGAAATGATTGCAGCAGTTCATGATTGTCCGATTCTGAAGAACGTAGCGGAGATTCGAAGTTTTATTGGGCTTGCTGGATATTATAGAAGGTTCGTGGAGAATTTTGTTCATTTGGCTGAGCCTTTGACCAAGCTCACATGGAAGGAAGTACCGTTTGTTTGGACGGATGGACGTGAGTCATCTTTTAAGGCGTTGAAGCAAAGATTGACAACTGCTCTTATTTTGACCTTGCCAGACGGTTCCGAAGGATTGGTTATTCACAGCGATGCATCTGGGAAAGGTTTGGGATGTGTTTTGATGCAGCATGGGAAAGTTATAGCCTATGCATCGAGACAGTTGAAGAATTATGAGAAGAATTACCCAACTCATGATTTGGAGCTTGCAGCTGTGATTTTCGCTTTGTAAATTTGGAGACACTATTTATTGGGCGAAAGGGTCGAAGTATTCACCGATCACAAAAGCCTAAAGTATGTGTTCACGCAGAAAGAGCTCAATATGAGGCAGCGCAGATGGTTGGAGCTGATGGCCGACTATGATCTTGATCTCAAGTACCATCCGGGGAAAATTAATATAGTGCCTGATGCGCTTAGTCGGTTCCCAGCAATTCGAATGTTGACTGCAAAGAAGAAGCTTATCGATGATTTTCGGAGATTCGATTTCGAGATCGTGTTACCGCATTCTTCGGGACAGTTGATGCAGCTGCAAGTATAGTCTTCGTTGATCGATAATATTAAGGCAGCACAAGATCGACAGAAGAGTTGAGCCGATATAGCAAGAAGATCTCTAGAGTTCACTTTTGATGATCTTGTATTCTTGAAGATATCACTGACTAGAGGAGTGATTCGTTTTGGGAGTCGAGGTAAGCTTGGTCCTCGATTCGTGGGGCCTTTCGATATTATTGAGCATGTTGGAGAAATAGCTTATCGATTGGCGTTACCACTATCTTTGGCGAGTGTTCATGACGTGTTTCATGTATCTCAACTCCGTAATTATGTTCGAGATAAAACACACGTGCTAGATCATTCTGAGCTGACTGTAAGGAAGGATTTGACCTATGAGGAACGACCGACGTCGATTGTTGATCGAAGAGAAAAGGTCTTCAAGAACAAGATTATCCCTCTCATACTTGTTTCATGGGGAAATCGCTCGCACGGAGAATCGACTTGGGAATGAGAAGACGATATTTGACAGAAGTTTCCACACCTCTTCTCTTAGATTCATGTGTGTTTGTTCTTGTTTCGGGAATTTCGAGGACGAAATTCTTTTTGTAGTCGGGTATAATGTAACACCCTAGTTCATTTATACCAGTTCTATTTTTTTGTATTTCTTTATTTATGGCTATTCTTGATTTATTTCTGTTTTGGGGTGTGAATATTATAATTGGTATCTGTATTTGCATCCGACCTGACCCGCATGCTGGAAACCTGTCTTAATTCCTGTTTATGATTTATCCTGGCTAGTTATGAAGATCCGTGCACTATCATGTTTTATATCCTGCATATCTGCATTATATCTGGTATCTGCATATCTTTAATAATACAAATAAAGTCAAATATTATATTTTAAAAATATCTAGCATGGCCTGCATCATACCCCTAACCCTGTCGTGGCATCCGTACATCTTGTTCTCGTTCCGTTAAGTGAAACGGACTCGTTTGGATTGATACGTACACGCTACGTGTATCCGTTCTTGGGGGTATGCATTTTCGTTACTCGGATATTCTAATTTGGTTTTGGTTGACACGTATATTATTCGTATTTTCAAACCATAATTTTAGACCTAACCCGGACATTTTGGAGTAAGTTTGTATTAGGCAGAAAACTCGAATTTATTTAATATTTTAGTCCATATATATATATATACACTGTTGTTTGTATATGATTTTTTTACCAAAATATATTTTAAAAATATTTTCTGTATCTATCCTAAATTCTCTCTCTCCACTATCTCTCTCTCGCTCTCTACTGCCTTTCTCTCTCTCCCCTTTCCCGAGCTCACCTTCTTCCCTGACCTCCAAAACCCGACGCCAAACCCACGACCGACGCCTTAACCGTTCTCGTCGCCGACCCCGCACCCATCGCCGGAGACCCCTCGCTCCCATCGACACCTCTCCTCCTCGACCCCGTCTCCCTCTCCTCTTCACCTCCGACGAACCCCAAGATTCCTGCAACCCAAGAACCCGACCCTGCACGGACCCCGCCTGCACACCCCGCCTTGCCGGAGCTCCGACCCCGTCGCCTCCTCGTTCTCGCAGCCACCTTCTTCTCCTCTCTCCTTTCTTTTTCTCCAAAACCAGAGTAAGAACCCTGCACACTCAATCCCCGACGATCAAGAAACCCCCACTGCCCTTTACCGTGAAACCTCACTAGAAAACCCATGCCTCTCATCGTCACCCCCTCGCTTCTGTCCCAGAACTCCGAGACAACTCCAGTGGACCCTGCAAACCACAACCCCTTCTCTTTCTTTCTTCTTCTTCTTTACTTTCTTGGTTTTCCCGGTGATCGCCGGAGCCGTGCCGTCGTCGACGATCCGGGCAACCCAGTGAAAGTTCCCAGCCAGCATGGTCACATTCTTGCTTTTCCTGGTTTTGTTCTGGACATGCGCATGTGCATTACGACGTTTACCCGACGTCGGACGCTGCGTACGCACCCCGTCGTGAGATCCGATCAGGCAAGTTTATCTTGATACATGCTATGTTATTATGTTTGCATCCATATGAATAAAAATATCACATGTTTACTGCATTGTGCATCCTATGTTACAGTTTTACAGTTTTTCAATACCCGTACATATCCATACCATTATTTACATATCTAGTCACATGCAATTTTATCTCGTTACAGGTTATGCAACGTATTTTACATCCAAAGGTATAGAATTATTACATGTTCATTGCATTTCACATCCATGTTACAGTTTTACCGTTTCTCCGATATCCGTTCGTATCTATGTTATTGATTATATATCTAGTTGCATGCCATGTCATATTATATCATGTTACCGTTATGTTAGCATCCCATGCTTGATAATGTGCATCATACTTAGTCATGGAGTTGTAGATGTGATCCCTGATAAACACTTGTGCATCCGTGTTTTACCGTGTTTTGATATTAGTTGCATTATACTGTTGGGCATCCATTGAATGCACTGTACACCACCTGACATGACCTGATACACCACTACTTGACTTGATACTTGATCCTGTTACTAATGCCGGCAATCCTGACTTATTGTCCCGACGGACATATCATGTTGTCTATTCAGACAAAACCTGTTCCCGTGTTGGCATTAGCTCTAGATTTATCAATACCTGACTTGAACACATAACTTGTGGGTAAGGGGAAATCAATGATGAAACCTTATTTGTAACTCAACAGTTCGACGCTTATACTGATCAGTTTTGGAGGCTAGGCCATTCCCGGGATGCTGCTGCTGACATCATTCATCTGTACATGTTTCCTATTTTGTGCTTAGCGGCACGTCTCAGTTTCAGCCCGAGAATCTTGACCGTGGTCCCGGGCATGCACGGGATACTATTGAGTTACATCGATGATTCATTAAATTGATTTCAAAGACTTGAGAGTAATTAATCCAGTAGCATAGATTACTCACCGCATGTACATACACTTCACTGTTCCATATTCGTGTTATTGTTATTCACTTTTTACTGTTCATACTCATGCCCGCATATCTTGTTACCCCATGATTATATTTTATTGTTTGATATTATGTCGCACTGACGTCTGGGTATTGCATGGTCCTGATCCTCTGTCTCTTTCGTAGTCTGATCAGGAGTATTTCCGCCGTCAGGCCGAGCAGTGAGGATCCTGTTAGTATATAGTTTAGTTTAGTTTTATTTCCGTACTTTCATTCCTGATGTGGGCCCATATTTGGGACGTACTTTCCAGATGTTATTGTTTATTAGATTTATTGCTTCCGCATATTATTTCTTGACTCGTTTATTCTGGCATATGGACATGTACTAGATAGTTCATTTTTATTTTACTGTTCTTGATATCTTATAGACAGCCGTAATGTGACTGTGGAGGGATGTTTCCTTACCACAGGTAGCATGGTTGGCTCTGTCACGTGCCGATCTTAGCGGACTCTGGGAAGCGGAGCGTGACAGTATGATCCATCGATTAGGGTTCTGTTAGCGTCAGATTTTAAAGTTTTTGTTCCGGGTTTGGCCACGGATTGATGGCCGAGGCGCTTCCGTAACCCTACAAGAGCAACCAGATAGCATACTATCATGTCAAGCAAGAAAGTCCTCCCTATATATGTCAAAGCATCCACTATAATATACATCACATGTATAATAATGGCCTCTGAGGCATACATATAACTAACAATCTCCCACTTGCACTAAGGCCATTTGTTGTAGTATCTCATACCCAACGCCCCATAAAAGTCTCTCTAGGGAAAGGCCTCTGTGAGTGGATCCGCCATGTTATCCTTCGTGTCAACTCTCCTTACCTTGATCCCTTGGAGATCAGCCATCTCCCTGATCAGGTGATACTATCCTCAGAATATATCTAGAATGCTGATGGGACCGGCATTTCTAGGCCAAAACCACAACTCCATTGTTGTCACAATAGCAGTTATTGGACGCTCAATGGTAGGAACCATGTTCATCTCATGAACAAGAAATATCCAGACATCCATTTTGGTAGCATCGTTGGTAGCGATGTATTCAGCCTTTATCATCTAGTTTACCACAGTATATAGCTTGGAACTCTTCCAACATACCGTCCCTCCACTGAGGGTAAAGACAAAGCCCGAGACTGACTTTCAGTCGACTTTATCACTCTGGGAGCTCTAATTGGTAAAGGACTCCCACTGGAGTTCACCGTTACCAAACACCAAGAACATTTCTTTAGTGCTTCTCAAGTACATAAGAATGTCCTACACAGCTATTCAGTGATTCTCCCAAGATCCGATTGATTCCTAATCACTACATCTTATGAGTTAGCTACATCTGGTCTGGTACATAACATCGCATACATGATAGAGCCTAATGCCGAAGCATAGGGTATCCCTTGCACGCGAGCTCTCTCCAAATCAATCTTGGGAGACATCTTTTTGGAGAGAGTGATTCATGAATAAGTGGGCGAACCAGCACGCTTAGAATATTCCATACTAAACCCCTTTTGTATGGTGTTAATGTACTTCGATTTGGGACACTCCTAACATCCACTTAGATCTATCACCATAGATCATAAACCACAAGATGTAGTATGTATCATCCAGATCTCCCATGGAGAATCCTCGTGATAAGAGGAGATTGACCAAGTGTAGCATAGGAAACCATTTCCTATCAAGAGTATGTCATCTACGTACAATACGTGGAAGACAACCTTACTCTCTACAGCCTTCTTGTATATACAAGGTTCATCTACCTTTTTGATGAAGTCAAACTCTTTGACCGCCACATCAAAATAGATGTTCCAACTCCGCGATGCGTGCTTTAATCCTGATGGACTTAACCATAGCCACTGGAGAAAAGGTTTCATCATAAACCACACTTGGTCATTGACGATAGCCTTTTACTACAAGTCTAGCTTTGAAAGTCTCAACTTTTCCATCTACACCAAGAATCTTCTCAAGATCCATTTTCTCCCGATGGGTTTTACCCCTTCAGGTGCATCAATCAAACTCATACTTTGTTGGTGTACATGGATTCCATCTCTGATTGCATAGCATCCGGCCATTTCACAGAGTCCCTACTCATGATGGCCTTCCTGAACCTGGTTGAGTCATCATCTACCATGATGCAATCCTCACTCTCACCGTCACCGAAGAAACTGCAGTATCTCTCAGGTGGATGAGGAACCCTACTAGATTCGCGGAGAGGCTCAGGTTCATTGGAGACTATTGAATTCTTTGGTTTCACCAAATCATCAGCTGTTAGTTTGTCCAGCTGGAATTCCTTCCAGTTCTACCTCATGACCACTAATTTCTTCATAATAAATTCCTTTTCTAAAAAGGTGGCATGCTGAGAAACAAAACACCTTTTGGTCCTCAAAGTGGCAGAAGATATTCCCTCGCAAATGTTTGGGATATCCTACAAACTTATACAGAACTGACCTTGCCTCGAGCTTGTCCGGATTTTGCTTTTTAACATAGGCCGGACAACCCCATATCTTAACTCGTTTAAGAGATGGTCTCTTCCCATACCATATCTCATATGGAGTGGTAGGCACTGATTTGGTTGGAACCCATTCAATAGGTATGTAGCTTCTCAAGTGCATAACACCAAAAGGAAAGCAGGTAACTCAGCAATACTCATCATATAGCGCTCCATATCTCATATAGTACGATACCTCCGCTCCGATACACTGTTGTTGCGTGGTGTATTCGAAGGAACAAGCCGAGAGATAATCCCATTCTCTGTTTTAGAAAATCCAGGAACTCCATGCCCAAGTATTCGCCCCCTCGATCACATCGAAGGACTTAATACTTTTACCTATCTGGTTCATAACTTCAAGTTTATATTCCATGAATTTTTCAAAAGTTTCAGACTTGTGTTTCAACAGGAACATATGTACGAATCTCGAGAGATTATCAGTGAATATAATGAAGTACGAAGAACCAAGCCTGGCATTTGTAGACATAGGACCGTATACATCATCATGTATCTGTCCCAAGAGTTCAATAACTCTTTCTTTGTTTCCAGTAAACGGAGTATTGGTCATTTTACCTTTGAGACAAGACTGGAAAGTATCATAAGATGAAAATTCGAACAAAATCTAATATTCATCCTTATGTAACTTAGCTAGTCGTGTCGCATTGATATGACCTAGTCTACAATGCCACAAGAAGGATTCGTTCATTTCTGAACTACTCCTCTTGTATGTTTTCAATATACTTTGAACTGTGGTTTGATTTAGAATTTATATGCCATTTCATGACGTGCCTGATCCAATCAACTCTTGATTAAGGAAAATGTTCACAACATTATCATTCAATACAAAATTATATCATTCTTTAACTTAATAAAGAAACTGATATAATGTTGTATATCAGGTTCGACATGTAGTAACATCTGTTCAGAATCAATGCATTTACCATTTGGTAATACAAGGTGATATTTGCCAACTGATTTGGCTGCAACAATTGCACTATTTTCTAACACTTAGAGACATATCACACAATCCCAGTTCTCTACTTTTCTTTGGCCCATGTAACATATTGCATATGTGAGATCCTGATCCGGTATCTCATACCTATGACGTAGAGAATACTGAGAAACAGTTCTTGCTAATAAACACACCCGAAGAATATGCATCAACTTGCTCATTCCTCGAATGGGTGGCGTAGGAATCCTGATATTCCC
This sequence comes from Agapanthus africanus, assembly GCA_030015575.1. Lineage (NCBI taxonomy): Eukaryota > Viridiplantae > Streptophyta > Magnoliopsida > Asparagales > Amaryllidaceae > Agapanthus > Agapanthus africanus. Next base: position 438,214,619 of record CM057339.1, read on the forward strand.
CTATTTCCTGCTCGGACATATAACAATTATATGATTGAGCGAAACCAACGTTCCCCAGCTCAGTATAATAAGTATGTTCGGTCAATGAATCCATATTATTATCTTGATTAAGGCGTGACATGGTCGCTACCATGAGAGAGAGAGAGAGAGAAGAAAACACTCTGCGTGCGCTCTTACAAGATCAGATTGGTTATTATTTTATCTAATCAGGATGGCTCCTACTGTTTTTATTAAATCTTTCTTCAAATCCTAAAAGGTAAGACTAACCGAGATTAATTACACCGTACAAGTTCGCCAATCTTTCGGCCAGGCCAGTGTTGGTACTTTGAGGGAGGTTCCATGTGCTTACGCAATGACCTAATTAAAATAAACTTCGTTTTCCCAGGGGCGTAACCCCGTTAACACCTTTCTAGACACCTACATGATCGGCTAATTGTAATGTGTAAAACTCTCTCAGGAGTAACTCTTACTCGCAGTGGGTATCGGGATCCAACTATCTCATAGAAGGTATGCAATCTCATTGCAAATTTCAACTCTTGAAATTCCCGATAATATTTTTCCCCTAGCGTCCTATGATCTTGATGAAAGCCAACAAACCATAGTCCGCTAGTCAAGTTCGACCCGTACATTTTATGATTGAATTAAACCCACCCGCCCGACCCTTGACGAAAGCCAACAATATCGCACGACTACCCTAATCTAATCGCATCATATGCTTTAGTAGCTAAGTGCTAGTTAGCTACCGCACACTACATGTTCATATCAGAATTTTGCATTATTATATTCCCCATTCTTAATCATATTGCAAATAAATAGGTGCTTTTGATCCATGTCTGCTAAATAGTTGCAGGTTACAGGTTCTCAGAATAATACAGTGAAATTCAGGAAAAGACGCTACAAATATGAGACTACGACCAACAAATAGATGAATCAGTATGATACTGCCTACTAGTTTAAGGAACAAACAACGATCAATGAACAGTTTAATGCACAAAGTACGAGGGCAGCACAAGATTCAAGACTTCAACGCGAAGCTTATGGTAAAAGTCCACAAATTCTGCACTGTTGGAAATCTGGAAGAAAGTAGAAAAGATTCTGAAGAACCAAGTGACGAAAACAGAAGAAAAAGGCAACATGAAGCAACCCTGAAGAAATGGGCCTGAGATCTCACCATATGGCCGCGGATCCACGGCCAAGCATGGGATTCTGCCGCGGATCCGCGGCCGTGCATTGCACGTGTCGGTGCACGTGCCGGTGGGTGTCGGTGCTTTGACCCGACTTTCTTAGGGTAGTCTTGTAATTTCAAGTATGGATCAGAAGTAAAACCTAGGGTTTCTCCTGTGTATAAATAGGAAAGCCTACAGACTCTTTTGGAGCATGCCCCCTTTTATTTTCTAGATTAAATTTTCAATTCCATTGTAATCGTCAAGAGGTGTCAATAAAGTAAGTTTTTATCTTGCAATTTTCATTTCGTCTTTTATTTCTGCAATTTAGTATCTGTCTTTTATTATCTGCAAGTTAATTAGGTAATTAAAAAGAAAATTATAAAAATGAACTACATCGTAACTTCCCTAATGAGTGAGTAATTCCTCACTTGTTAGTGTTAGGAGTGGGTAGGTATGAGAGATGAACATCTCTCACTCCTTTCTTGCCCGTATAATATTTTTAAACTAGGACTTTATGTGAATCAAACACACACCGCTCACTACGACACCCTATCCTACGAGATAGCAGTGATTCTCTAGTTAGACCGGCTGTGGTTGATTTACATAGAGGTTAGGGCTAAGAGTTAGGAAAGGACGGATAAGGACCAAATGGAAGAAACCACGTTTCTTCCTAGTCATGCTAATCCCCTTTGTTGACTATTACCCTAACACCTATTTTCTTAATTAGGGCAAAGGAAGCAGTGAGTAGAATTCTCTTTCCAAACTAACATAATCCTAACCCTAGCAAGGCTTTAATCCTAATTAAATTCAATCTTAGTTTTTATAAAAATCAAAACCTACCAAAAATAGGATTTAACTCATTAGAACATTTAGAAGAGAACACGTTTTCCCTGTGGACCGACCCGTACTCAATCGGCTAGCTACCAAGCGACACCGTTATTGATTGCGGTATATTCTTAACTTTGATTTTAAAACGCACGCACGCAAAATAGGATCTCAATCAAATGGCGCCGTTGCCGGGGATAACGGTAGTTGTTTTCTTTTTGTAATTTCGGTTTAATTAAAATTAAAAAAATTATAAAAATTGAAAATATAAAAACATAAAAAATATCATCTTGTTGTTTTTTGAAGGGTTTTGTGTGACTTGTGCAGGAAGGAAGACAGACAGACAGATTCAGATCTGGAGCAAGCCCAGTGAACAAATCAAGAAACAAAGGATCTGAACAGACAGAGGAGAACCACAACACAAAATAGAAAAATTTTGACTGCCTGATCCAACTAAACCACCGCGGAACCATGGCTAAAGGATGCATTTTGCCACGGAACCGTGGCTATTTGCCGACGTCAGCACTTCAAAACGTCTCTGTAAGTATTTTTGTCTTCTTTCCTACCCTGATCTCCACTGAAAAAATTTTCCTGCAGGGTTCTTTGCGCAAAATTTCTCTCCCTCTCCAATAAATTGTTTTTGTGCGGGATTCTTTGCGCTGAAAAATAAATTTTTTTTTGAAAGTGTTTTAGATTTTTGGTGTGTTAACAGCTTTGCATAATTAATATGGACTTATAAGGGGCTATAACACCAATCAAGATTGGGTGGGGATTTCATTACCCTTCCTAAGACCCCAAAAATCACTAAAAGCATATGCATCACCCTCGAGTTAATTAAAAATATTTAGACTCAGCCAATTAAGGACTGTCACGCTCATTAGGACAAAGGACGGTTGTGGGCATTCAGTCGTTTATCTAAACCTGACTTTGTGGTGTCTAGGCTAGACAAGTGAGAAAGGCCCGTCTCACGGTGATTCGTGAGTGGATCCCTCTTTTCTTCATTTGTGCTTACCTGGCCACAATTGGCGGTGAAGAGGCAATTTGAGGGATATCCCACAACTCGTCGTTTTGGAACAGTTAGGAGCAGTCTAGTTGACTAAGGAGACCCTAGCTCTAGGCTTGATTGTGCATGCTTAAATTGTGATTGTGCCGTAGTTCCGTACAAATTTTTGCAAAACTCTTTCTAAAAAAAACACTTTCAAAAATTTCAAAACTCCAAAAACAAACAATTTTTTTAAAAAAATAAAAAATAAAAACAAATCAATAAAAATTGAAAAAAAAAATTCACATTCTTTTCCTTTCTCTCATCACATCATGGGTACCCCACCTCGCAAAACTCTTGCCGAACTTTGATACCCTCAACCAGACATTACTTCCTACGCTTCTTGTTTTGGTCGAATTTTGAATGACCCCTCCATACCCAAAATTTCTTTGAAAGATCGATAGAAGCATCTAGGACAACTGGTTGGACTCCGAAATCCACATTATATCAACCATTTAAACCCTCACCACCTTCTTACATTGATGCTCCTTTTTCGAGTCCTGTTGTAACTCCGAAACCCATCTCTATTGCTGAACATATTGAACAATCTCGTAACCGATCTTTCACTCCTTTCACCACTGCGAATTATTTGGATCAACAATTCCATTCACCTTCTTATCCAAATATTTATCCTACTCCTGTCCAACCATTCAATTCCTACCAGTCCTACCCGACTTTTGCACCTCCCCTAGTCATTGCTTCTGAACAGCCATTTGGGAGTTTCCAGTATCCAAACAACTTTAAATCTTTTACCGAAACTCCTTCAAAACCCATGTCTAGTCTGGAACTGTCGTTGGAAGATTTTATGGCAGCGTCAAGCCAACAGATGATAGATTTGAATGCGTCCATGGCCGCCATTATACAGCCTAGTGACCCGGGAGCTAGTTTCCAACTAGCTCCAAATTTTCCAATGTATGATGAGGCGGTTGGACTGATTGAGAATTTGAGTGCTGAGAGTGAGCTGTACACCCTTCCAAATCAAACCTACCCATCCCCAATTGAATCCCACAATTCTGGTTTTGAATGTCTATCGAGTGTCCCATGTGATTCACCAGTTGTAGATAAAACCTTTAATGAGTTGTGTGACTTTGTAGTGTTTGATTTACCTAATTGTGAAGGGTCCCTTTCGAGTGAAACCATCACCAATCCTTTTGACCTCTACACCTCCACTCTAGAACCTGAATTGATTGATATCCATGCTTTTGATGAGGTGTCTGAAAAATTTAATTTTCACTTGACCGAGGATATTGACGTCGGGAATATTTTGGATGATGAACCCACAGATTTGGATGAGTTTCTCTCTCCAACTCATCATCTCGAGTCATTAAATGTTTCTCTCGAACTTCATATGCATCTTGATTTTGATGAGAATTGCAAGGATAAGCTAAATTTTGAGGAGAGTATTGAGGAAATTATTGAGGATGAAGCACTTTTAGTTGAGGAGTCGGATTTTCCAATTCATTCTATCCCTTTCATTGACTGCGCACACCCTCCTGAATCTTTAACCGATACCCTTCCTCAATTACTTCCCTCCATCCTCGTTCCGACCTTGCAAGAAACCGTTATACTTTCATTTTCAATGTCTGGTTTACCAAGTTCGACGTACCCATGTTTTCTCATGAATCTTAAGGGATTTGACCCCATTTCTCGACGGGTTGATAGATTAGCACAATCGCTTTTTACACATCGGTCATGACACTTTATGCTAATTTATTCACTCAATTTACACCCTCAAGTTCGTACTAAACTTTTTTTTTTTATCTCTTCCACCATTCTTCTCCTAATATACCGAGACCATATTCCACCTTTCTTCTCATACGGTCTCGCGTATTCTCCATTTCTTTTCTCTCTGCATTCTTTCACAAACTAACACACTACAGAAATAGAATATTTGAATGATTGGTGCTCACTTTTGGCCTGTGTAAGACCTTGTATAGATTGATACTGTTCTCTTTTCCCCCTAATCCTGAACTTCACCTCTTAAACAGTGGAAACACTGTTTCAAATAAGTTTGGGGGTATGTCACACTTTTAATTATATAAAAACAAAATAAAAAAAATGAGAATAAAAAAGATTAAAAAAAATAATAATTTTTTTTCCAATTTTTGGAGGTATTTTTGTAAAATTCAGTTTTAATAATTAATAAATAAAAAATAAAATAAAAATTTTACAAATAAATTCCTCTTTTTAAGAGGTCCTTTTTGCAAATAGCCAAAACACCCCCTATAAATAGAACCCGATCCCTCTCTGCAATTTACCAAACCCTAGTATTCCTCTCAAAAAACCCTAGCCGCCGCCAAATTTCTGCAGTAAGTTCTCGCCATACCGACACCCTTCCATCGCACAAGGGGGGTTCTGACCGTGCATCCGCCGCCGTCTGGAGTCATCGCCCTCTGAAATCTTCAGAGTAGGTTTGCATTTCTTTTCCCTCTGTGTAAAATCTATATTTTTTAAATTTGCTCTCTGTGATGGCACCGACATTGCAATTTGAAAGTGACTTTTCACAAATGTTTGCACACACGATCTATGGTAGCTATTTCGGTGATGAGATCCGAAGGCGTGGTTGGAACCTTTTACTTTTTAACCATATAAATTCCTTCGTGCTTCCGGATCTTGTCACCCGATCTTACGAATGCATGGAGGTATACCCATTAGGCCTCTTCTTGTGGGTGTATCCATGTCCTACACACGCTTACATGAGGTATGGTCGCGCACCGAGCCGGCCGAGGACGTACCCGCCAAGACACCCAGCTCCAGCTTGACCGCGAGCGAGGAAGAGCTTAACCCCGCAGCACATGCACGTTTACTTAGGAGAGCTACTAGGGGGATAGACAGATTGATATGGATGGTGACCAACCTGGATCAGTGAGTGATAGGTATAGAGCACGGAGAGGCCATGAGCAGTGAGGGCACTGCTTTTGATCAGTTTGGGGGTGGAGGTGGTTTGTAAATAGTTATCATTGCATTGCATATTTTTATTTTTGTACATATTTGTTTTTTCTTTCTTTCTTTGCATATTTAATTCCGCATTGCATCTTTATAAAAAAAACTAAAAATTAAAAAAAAATAGAAAAAATAAAATCAAATAAAAAATTGAAAAATTCAATTTTGGCCATATTTGACTTAAGTTCAACATGAGAGTTGAATAGCAGGAAAAAAACTAGATCCTAAACTTAATAAATTAAAACCCCTAAAAATAACATTTCTTAAAGTTTAACTGTAGAAAATATATGTCCATGTAGTTTATTTAAAAATAGGCAATTTTTGAGTTCAGTTCTTGGGGTAAGTCAAAACAAGGGAAGAGTATTGAAATTTTTATTTGAAGTGTAAGTCTGAAAAATAATTCTGAACTTTAAGTCTAAATTCTGAAAATATATACCCTACAACTAGCACATACACCCACCTTGAAACTTGGGATAGTAGAGGATACCTTGAAATGCTCTTGTCTAAAATCCTTAGTATAAAGGAAAATAAAATAAAAGTAAAAGTGGTGAATAAAGAAATAAAAAAATGAACACTGATTTTGTAATTACTTAAGGCTTCATAAATAAAAAAATATAGCGAGGGTGCTTTATCACCTAGTGCCTTAGACCAACTGGTTTGGGAGTCACTGCTAAACTTTAGGTATTGCAAGACGAGGAATTACGCCTAAATGCGCAAGCACATTTTGTAATCGGTCGTTTAGTACCTCAAGAAGTATTAACGGTCGCATGAAGGATGTGTGAGCAATTTCATCTAAAATTCACCAACTAAAAGTACTTTGGACGATGGACAAGAGTATGATAGCTTGAATTGAATTTCCAAGTGTAGGGGTGATAATTACACACACGTAGGGGTATATGATTGGGGTTTGGATGAGAGATAGGAATGAAATATAGGGCTTATACCTTCAGTAGAGTTGATAAAAATTCCTAAGTTAAGACTGCACCTTAGAAGGAAAATTCAAAAGATGCTGAAGGCTGAATAAATTTGCAGAACATATACGATCTTAAGATAAATAAAAAGGAAGTGTGAAAAATACGTGTTAATGATTTCTAAGTTGAAGATAATAGAATTTCTTGCTAGAATACTGAATTGAAGAATGAAAGTCAACAGTCAAGTTCGACCCGTACATTTTATGATTGAATTAAACCCACCCGCACGACCCTTGACGAAAGCCAACAATGTCGCACGACTACCCTAATCTAATCGCATCATATGCTTTAGTAGATAGGTACTAGTTAGCTACCGCACACTACATGTTCATATCAGAATTTTGCATTATTATATTACCCATTCTTAATCATATTGCAAATAAATAGGTGCTTTTGATCCATGTCTGCTAAATAGTTGCAGGTTACAGGTTCTCAGAACAATACAGTGAAATTCAGGAAAAGACGCTACAAATGTGAGACTACGAACAATAAATAGATGAATCTGTATGATGTCGCCTACCGGTTTAAGGAACAAACAGCGATCAATGAACAGTTCAATGCACAGAGTACGAGGGCAGCACAAGATTCAAGACTTCAATGCGAAGCTTACGGTAAAAGTCGACAAATTCTGCACTGTTGGAAATCTGGAAGAAAGTAGAAAAGATTATGAAGAACCAAGTGAAGAAAACAGAAGAAAAAGGCAACATGAAGCAACCCTGAAGAAATGAGCCTGACATCTCACCATATGTCCTCGGATCCACGGCCAAACATGGGATTCTACCGCGGATCAGCGGCCGTGCAGTGCACGTGTCGGTGCACGTGTCGGTGGGTGTCGGTGTTTTGACCTGGCTTTCATAGGGTAGTCCTGTAATTTCAAGTATGGATCAGATGTAAAACCTAGGGTTTCTCCTGTCTATAAATAGGAAAGCCTACAGTCTCTTTTGGGGCATGCCGCTTTTTTTTTCTAGATTAAATTTTCAATTCCATTGTAATCGTCAAGAGGTGTCAATAAAGTATGTTTTTATCTTGCAATTTTCATTTCGTCTTTTATTTCTGCAATTTAGTATCTGCAAGTTAATTAGGTAATTAAAAAGAATATTATAAAAATGAACTACATCGTAACTTCCCTAATGAGTGAGTAATTCCTCACTTGTTAGGGTTAGGAGTGGGTAGGTTTGAGAGATGAAAATCTCTCACTCATTTTTTGCCCGTATAATATTTTTAAATTAGGACTTTATGTAATCAAACACACACCGCTCACTACGGCACCCTATCCTACGAGATAGCAGTGATTCCCTAGTTAGACCGGTTGTGGTTGATTTACATAGAGATTAGGGCTAAGAGTTAGGAAAGGACGGACAAGGACCAAAAGGAAGAAACTACGTTTCTTCCTAGTCGTGCTAATCCCCTTTGTTGACTATTACCCTAACACCTATATTCTTAATTAGGGCAAAGGAAGCAGTGAGTAGAATTCTCTTTCCAAACTAACCTAATCCTAACCGTAGCAAGAGTTTAATCCTAATTAAATTCAATCTTAGTTTTTATAAAAATCAAAACCTACCAAAAATAAGGCTTAACTTGTTAGAACATTTAGAAGAGAACACGTTTTCCCTGTGGACCGACCTGTACTCAATCGGCTAGCTACCAAGCGACACCGTTATTGATTGCGGTATATTCTTAACTTTGATTTTAAAACGCACGCACGCAAAACAACATCTCAATCACTACACCTTGACGAAAGCCAACAAACATAGCACGAATACAAAATACTACTTATCTGAAATGACGGAGGGCTACAACAGGTTTTTAAGAAAACTTTTTACGTAATGAACTTGATATCGTCGTAGAATCGAGTGATTTTGAAAAGGAGTGTTTTCGAGGCTTTTACTAGTTTTGCTAAAGAGGTCACTCCTGGTGAAGATCTCGACTCTTTCCTTATCGAATAAGGTGCTGGATATTCTACAAGGAATACCGCTATGCAAAGCATGAACCAAAAAAGCAATCAAAAACAAAACCGAGTGAGTTGTAGCATTTGCCAGTTTCGCTAAAGAGGTCACTCCCGGTGAAGAGATCTCGGCTCTTTCATTATTGAATAAGGTGCGAGATATTCTACAAGGAATACCGCTATGCAATGCAAGAACCAGAGCTACCAGTTTTTAAAACAAGATTCTATAACATCTTTAGATTTCTTTTATTTCATTAATCTCATTAATGAAGTCCCATCATTTATGCTTCCTAAGCATCACAGAAGAAACGAAAGCAGCTATATTTATTATATATCATATATATAATATAAGCATTCGTCTCAGAATATCAAGTGATCACATCACAGAATATCAGCAGCAGAAGAACACATATGAAATATTAGATATACTAGGAATTCTGTGTTTTAAATTAAGCTAATAAAAAACGCGGATTCCACCGTCGTGATGAATAGCCAAACCCACATCCCTAGACCACTACGAGAGCGGCAAGCAACCCTACCAATTCTTGAGTTAGGAGACCCGGTCTCGACTCCTCAAGATGGTCTCCCACTGGACCTTAGAACCCGGTTACTTGTGCTCTCCTCCTCGGGTCTATCCTAATGCGGAAAAGTAAATAATATACATCAATGGTGACATCATCTTCAACCCGGAAGTGCCCCAATAAAAGAATATTACATACAAGCTTTTACATGAATGAAAATGAAAAACTCTCATCTCATATAAAACCCTCCGGCTATTCAAAACACGACGATCCAATATAACATATTACAACAACATATAATATCACATGTCATCAACGTAAATAAATATGAGTATCCCAATTTTCGTTGACATATAGCAACGAAACCGGCGATACACCACATATTACACTTACAGTCGCAGAAAACAAACTAAAAAATTACAACAATTGGAATCTGCAACCACCTTAGATATCATAAACCCAATGTATCACATATTTTGGATTTCATGCCTAACCAAATGAATTCTTTAGACATCACATGCCTAACAATTATAAACCCCGCATTTTAGTCTCGATATTGAAAATACTTTTCAAAAATCAGTCGGGTAATTCAACAAGATTCCCGACAACCTGATCGAATGCTCACCGGAAAGTTTAGCAGACGACCGCACTCCCGATGCCGTCGACGAAGTGCACGTAGGCGGAACACCGCGGCCGCGAGCACCCAAATGGATGCTTTTGATGATGGGGTTCTCCTACAGTCACTTGGTCGGGGCTATGGGACGTGGCTATCTAGTAAGGTTACACGGCGAGTATCTGCGTACACTACGTAATTGTGACAGACTTTTGATCCACATCAAAATCCCGTGGCAACCGATTAAATGAGACTGAATTGCTAGATTTATAAAATTCAAATTAGTTTCACAAAACTAAATATTGTGGATTCCAAGTATTGTATCACAATCACAGATAACTGGATGATGTTAAACTTTTCAATCGAATAAACAAACACCCAAAATTTCCTAAAGAGCTCAACACTTGAGCGGAGTTTAAAAAGTACCCAAAACATGCCACAACACCTATGGACAAACCGTAGAAGGGTCAACCCTTGCCTCACCTATAGCGCCGCGGAACTACATCAAATCCTAGGGTTTGGTGGCCGTTCGGACGGTCACAGAATCGAGTTAGGGTTTCGTTCTTCTAGAGGGTCCACAGAATCACCTGCATGATTTTCTGAAGATCTTAAACTTGGAAAAATCCAACTCTTGTAAAATTTCCAGCGAGGAAAAAAATGAGTTATTGATATCCGTTCGAACTTCTTAACGTCGTCTAAATAACCCAAAACGATGTTAGAATTATGACTACGAAACACTCCGAATTGCCTTTACAGAAATATAACATCACATGCAATATCAGTAAAAACAAGCAACTCCTGAAACACCAAAACCCAGAGACTGGAAGACCACAAAAATTTAAAGCCAAAAAGAGCTTCCAAAACCGGTGATCTCGGATTTTCCAGTGATGTCGCCGGCCATATTCCAGCGAGGAGGGTTCAGATTTACATGTTGTTCATGTTACATCTCATATAACATTCTGCAATTGCTTAAAATATTTTTAGACACTTTGAAAAATTCGACAGAAACTAGGTTTTAGTTTCGAATGTTTAGGAGTTGTTTCGATTTCGTAATCCTATAAATATCGTCTAATTCTCTAGCATGGCTCTGATACCACTGCTGGGTTCCCTAGGTCGCCGTTGGGTTTCGGGAGGCATCGAACATGACATTTTAAAAAAAATGGCGCGCTAAAGAACCCTAACCTAGAATCTTAACTAGAAAATTAGACGAATCTAGAATGTAAACATCTTTACATCTAAGTGAATAAGGAATACAACCTTTGTAGACCGGTCCTTCACTTCAATAGCTCCGTGTAGTAGTCCTTTCGCTCCAAGTAGTGAACTCCCGGACTCTAGAAAGGCTCCATAAGATGAACGGAACAAGCTTGCTTGAAGTCTTCGAGGCCGAAGATGATCTACGTCGAGGAGACACCAACTCAAGCTAGCTCTTCACTAATTAGGGTTTAGTAAAGTAAACACCTTAAACTAAATGGCTAGTATAGTAGAGGATAATGAAGTAGGAATTTTGCTCACTTTAGATTTATTTTTCTCACAATATTTCTTCACCTTGAGAAAAGCAAGAAAGTTTTTTCTTGATGAAGAAGAAGATGAAAATGGAGAAGAGAATGAAACTCATGAGGTGATAATAGCAACCATGGGTGAGTTTGTATCATATACTAACTCATGTAGAGACTAAACTATGGCTAAGGATAATGGTTAGATTAATAAATATCTTAAGTAAAATAAATTAGTGGACTAACTCAATGGACACTACAAGTTTCTACAAGCTTCAACCATGTCTAATTCCACCAATTTGTGAATTACTAAAATAAATAAAAACCTTTAATTATCAAGAGCATGGTGTGAGTCTTATACACCCATGTAGCATGTGGCATCAAGCATGACACAAAAGATGTACATTAATATATATCACATATATACTAAGTGTATATTAGTGAGAAAAAGAATACTTAAGTGAGCTAATATTAGTTAATGTAAGATAATATATCAAATATATAATTATACATTAAATTATTAAATCAACACTTCATTTAATAATCCGGCTATATCACATACAACCGACTAATATAAAATGTATCAACTTGTCGAATCAACACTTGATTCGACAGCCTGATTATATCACTTATAACCGTCCGATATCATATATCGCGAGAATAGAATACGGTATCACATACTCGTATTAATCTCGGTCCCTCATATATCACATATGTGCTCCTACTTCTTTTCGCTTGAGCCAGGAAACCTCTGTGTTGGACTCTAAAGACTCAAGCGACAAGCGGTCTGCTAAACATAACGGCCATCCGGGTATTGAGCGATCAGAAGATCAACAAGCAAGCCTACTCATACTCCTGCAAATCCAATAGGCAACACTACCGTACAGTCCGGTCTCTTCGTCTGATATGTCGCATATCACATCCTGGGGGTGGTAAACGTCAGACCCCAATAGCATGATAAGTCATGCCAATGTGAGGCTCATAACGGTTTGAGAAACTACTGATAACACTTACCAGTAAATCTCAGCAATCCTGGCCAGGGATTTCCTATTATGGCCAATCGAGTATAGCGAAACAGCAACCCCTAATACCGGGAGAGATGAAATCCCTTCCTATTGCTCATTGCCTCCATATGACTTGGGATTGTACCCAAAAACCACTGTTTTCCACGGTCCCTTGAACGTGGTAAGGTGGAAATCAAAGCACAGTACGAATCACATAAGACTCTATGACGATCTCAGGTCGACAGACTTACCTGTACTAGTGTCACCAGAGAACTGCTATCTGACGATAGGTATAATACCATCTAGGAGTTCTCGGCGCGTCCGTCTAGTGTACCCAGTCTCCACTGAGCACCCGTATACCATCTCTGATATCAAACACGAATGGATATGTATTATCCATTGCCCATCATATGGGTCGAGAAGCGTATACGCTAGTCTATTCTGGAATATCGATGCCCCGTCTCGATACTCCCACGACTAGGAACATTTGAAGGATGTACTTACCGACTACCTCTGCCCCACTAGTATGATCTGTATCATAATCCTGGTAGTCAAGTACTCATCCTAAGGACTTTATCAACATGTAATAGAGAGACAATAAGTTTATATGTTAAGATAAAGAGCAACCAGATAGCATACTATCATGTCGAGTAAGAAACTCCTCCCTATATATGTCCAAGCATCCACTATAACATACATCACATGTATAATAATGGCCTCTAGGGCATACATATAACTAACAGACGGTATGTTGGAAGGGTTCCAAGCTATATACCCTAGCAGACTCGTTGATAGAGGCTAATTACATCGCTACCAGCGATGCTGCCAAAGAGATTGTCTGGATAAATAGAGTTTATGAGATGAACTAGGTTCCTACTATTGATCATCCAATACCTGAGTATTGGGATTGTTCTCACCAAAATTTTCGGCCAAGAGCTACTTGTTCCCTTGCAAAAAAAGGGGGAGAATCCTCAAAAAAACAGGCATCACATGTTCACACGTGACCAGACCTCACGTGCAGATACGTGACCATTTACAGGCAAAGCCTGTATACACAGAACAAAATAAACAAATTGGAAATGCTGTGTTAGTGGGGTCACGTGCCCACACGTGACTAGGTCTCACGTGCAGACACGCGACCATTTACAGGTAATGCCTGTAGATGCTGAATTAAATTCTAAATGAAATTCTTAATCAAGTGGGGTCATGTGCCAACACGTGATAAACTCTTAAACCCTCTGAACAATAGAATTAAATTCTAATTAAAAGGGAAACAAACACCTTAATTGGAAAAATATTTCTCTAGATCTTTCCAAACAAAAAAGATTGCGCTCTATAAAGTGGAGCACCGTTGGAATAAAAATCCAATGGTGATTAAAAATCACCAATTTATAGAAAGATTCTATACAAGGAAATATTTTCCTAAAATCTGCCAGGAACAACAAATAAAATATTTTTTGGATTAAAAATCCAATGGTGAATAAAATTCACCGAGTGATCTAAAAGATCATGTTGGTTACAAAATCAATCAAAATCTTTCAATAAAAGATTGACTGAACAAACTGATTCTTTTCTTTCTCCTATAAATAGGAGCAAAGAAGAGATGAGAAAGGGGAGAGAGACAACAACATAGAGAGAATCCAAAAAAAAAAAGAGATTTAATTCTCCAGAGAGAAAAGAAGGCTTCTTTAGAAAAGAAAGAAATCATAAATAAGAGATCATTCTATAAGCTCTCAAAAAATAAAAGAGAATTTAATTCTCAATCTAAGAGTTTAACTCTTCTGAATAAGAACTTAGTTCTTCCTTTCGTTGAAGATCCGCAGAAGCAGATCTCCCCATAAGTTGAGAATTTAATTCTCATCGGAGAGATTCTGCCATGCAGATTTAAAACCTAGGGGAGGACCTAAGTTCAGAGAATTTTATTCTCCAACAAAGCACATAGGAATTTAATCCCTCTAAATAAAATTAAGGTTCAACCCTATAAAAGAATTTAATTCTTAAATAAGGAATTTATCTCTCCATGCACGTAAAAAGATCAAGTACCCAACATAATCACGTGACCCTCCCCTCCAATGACCAAAGGAGAATAAATAAGATTAGGTCACGTGCTCCCACGTGAACCTTGAACAGACTTCTAAAAATAAAAGGGCAGAATCGATTTTGGGGTGCCTCACGTGACCCCTGGCAAGCAATTCTCTAAAAAAGAGAAGATGGAAAAAACTGAAGGATTAATACCCAATGCATGGGCGCCCTCACGTGTCCCCACGTGACCTCTAGCAAACCCTTTCAATATCCAGTGCATGGGTACCCATCACGTGCCCACACGTGATTTCCATGAAGATTAAGTATTTAACACTTGCATATTCTGAGAACGAAATAAAGGAAGTTTGGGCCCAATACTCAAGCGTCTCACGTGACCCCACGTGAGCGCCTCTTTTTTAGTGTTTAACACTATTTTATGCACTGCATCTCTAGTGTTTAACACTATTATGAGCGCATCACGTGGGAGCACGTGATATCTGAGTGTACTCTAGTGCTTAACACTATATCCAAGTCAATCTTAGCTTGAGCTATCCAAGTTTTCTAGAGGCAGTACCCCTTTCTTTTGACTGAACCTCAAATACACTCTTGTCTTCCAAAATTGGTCATCTCATATGACATTCAAAGCAAAACCCAGATCCTTTCAATCAACTGTGGTTCAAGGGTACATCTCTTCACACCTCTGATACATGTCGTTGTAATTCTTCAACGTCTTCAGAGAGGTGGGGGGTCCCAATGACCAATAACTATCTGGTGCATTTCTAAACCCATGTTTGTATCTGAACTTGGACCGCAATGCCCCTAAACTAAACAATAGAGCCCTAATGCTCTTTTGTTAGATCTAAATGATCCTGTTAAGTAGATCTTAGTCTAAAAATTAGACTAACGTATTCTTAATAAACATTTAAGTTGATTTTAATCTCAAAAACGAGATTAACGATCCTTAAATCAATCCAATTACAGATCTCCCAACCAAAATTGGTTCAAGGGTACATCTTCCGACTCCTCTGATATCTGTCGTTGTAATCCTTCAACGACTTCAGAGATGTGACGGGTCCCGACAACCAAACATCCCTTGGACTGTGGGGTCCTTAAACCCATGGACTATGATGTCCTTAACCTTGGACTGTGGGGTCCTTAAAGCCATGGACTATGATGTCCTTAACCTTGGACTGTGGGGTCCTTAAACCCATGGACTATGATGTCCTTAACCTTGGACCGTTGGGTCCTTAAACCCATGGACTATGATGTCCTTAATCTTGGACCGTAATGTCCCTAAACTAATGGACCGTAATGTCCCTATACTAATCGACCGCAAAGTCCCTAAACTAAATCAATAGAGTTCAAATGCTCTTTTGTTGGATCTAAATGATCCCGTTTAGTTGATCTTAGTCTGAAATTAGACTAACGTGTCCTTAACAACGTTAAGTTGATCTTAGTCTAAAAATTAGACTAACGTATCCTTAACAAACGTTTAAGTTGATCCTAGTCTCAAATGAGACTAACGTATCCTTAAACCCAAAGCAAAACCCAAATCTAAGAAAATACAGATTTGGACTAATCCATGCCCTATGGGCGACAATATAAATTAGTCTCCGTATACAATCCACGAGCAACCAAAAACAAAAAAAACACCCACGACATGAAGTGACCATCTGGAGAAGGAGAAAGTGGTTACCGCGATGCGGTAGCGTAATTAACTGCAGGGGCTTGCGCCTGCACGGAAGAGCGTCCCCATAATAAAAACCCCCTCCAACGAGGGAGAATCTGACGAAGTCTGCTACATCGGCCACATCCATCTAAACCTTAGATACATAGCGCCACAAATCAACTTGGAATCTTTGGAGAGGTGGACGGATAGCACCAATTAGCATCTTCCCTTGAAATTCAGGCCGGACGTCCCAACGTCCCAGTCTCGGTCTTTCGGCGGAGAACAGATTCTGGCACGCCCGGTGGGACCTTTTCCTCTTTCCACTCCACACTTCGTGAGTCGTGTTTTGCGAATGAATCACGGTTTGACATGGTTGCCCCTGGATTCGAGGTACTAAGATTTGGTGTCTTTCTCCGTGCTGAAAACAGAAGATCAATAGCTTCAAACTGCACTAACTGCAACTGCAACTCTCTCTTCGTCCCGTCTCAAGGAGTGACTTACGGGCCCCAAGCGGCTTCCATCTTCGCTATGCCGGTGGAACAGGTGGCTTAGGCCACCACTGGATTGTTCTTCGGGACCATGCACCTGCCAATGAACTTCAGCGCTCCTGTACCATCGCAAGAAGCTCCCAAGAAGTCAGTCTTTGATCGGCTTGCAACTACTGCAGCCTCTCTCAATGGATCGCCCAAGTCCACTGCCTCAGTTTTCAACAGACTGGGCTGAAGCTCAGATGGGACCATGAAGAAGCCCACAATTCCTGAAGTTGTTATCCCTAAGCGGTTAACCATTCCTACTCCTGAAGTCACCAAGGCAATTTCTCCTGCTATCGAGTCAGTCTTCGCAAGACTGACCATTCCAACTCTCACTCCAGAAAAAATCATGAAGGCTGTTTCCCCTATTCGAAAGTCGGCATTCGCAAGACTGACTACCCCCTCTCAACAGGTGTCAGTCTTTGACAGGCTAGCGCCAACAACAGACTCTCATCAGAACAGGAGGCATGGAAAAGCTGATCCAACGGCGGAGGTGATCCCGGCCGCATGACGTGCTCGACCTCACCACTGGCGCCGAGTATGGAAGGCTGGGGACAGATCTCCTTCCGGACTGACTCTGCCAGCTCCAATGGTGGAAGTTGATACTGCTGTTCTAACCGGGAACAACTTTGAACTACGTAACAGGGTGCGCAGGAATTCGCCAACTGCTGTGCTGAAAAGATCTCCTCTACCAATGGAGAATGCTACAAAGGCGAAGCCGGAGCAGCCTCCTCAGCGGTTGTCCTCTAAAATTTATAAAGTTTGGCGACAGGTCCAAGACTCCGTGGTAGATCAAGACTATCCCCGCCGAAAAAAAAGATGAAGGTTCGGCAAGAAGAGGACCACCCTGTCAAGCCACAGAAGGCGACAGCTACTTGGGTGTCCACTGCAACGGCCCCCTCAACTTTGACCGCTCACAAGAGGAGAAAGCTGGAGAAAATCCCGGTGTCTGTAGAGAATAGCAAGAACACTGAGCCTAAACGTCCTAATTCTGGGGGCATGGTGGTGCATACCGTCTATATGGCATCCGGAAAAGAGGATAGCCGTATCTCCAAGGTCATCGACCGCTTACGCGATCAGTGACTAAGGCACAGGAGCAGCAACAACAAAAACTCCAAGATATGCTAACAGCTATGGCCGCACTCATGGGACCAAAAAGAGGCCCGGAGACATCTTCAGAGTAGCGTCATGTGCAAGAAACGGATGCCGAATTCCTTCGGAGAATGCTAGAGAAGAAAGACAAAGAGGCTGCGGAACAAGCGGCCAACATAAAACAAATGGCCCTTTTATTCCAAGATATGGTGAGCCTGATGATCTGGCCGGACCCTCCAGCCGAAGATCCTCCGGTAATAATTGAAGATGATAGAGGAGAGACATCAAATCCTCTGCCGGCTCTGTCAGCAGCCAAAGAGGAGACTATCTCCAAAGCCATGCTCGATAATTATATAGCTCAGCAAATACGGGCTCATCAAGCGAATGAAGTAACCGGACAAGTCGTCAGAACTGGGCGACCATATCTAGGATGGTACGATCAGATCAAGTACCCCCAAGATACAAAATTCCTAAAATCCATGTGTACAAGGGGACAGGCAATCCCTATCAACATGTTGCTCGGTTTAGGGCTCTTTGCGGCAATACCGAAGATGACGATAAATTGTTACTTCGTCAGTTCGTCGGCAGCCTGGCGGAAACATGCTTTGAGTGGTATTCGGAGCTGCCCAATGACTCCGTCAAAACTTTTACGGAGATGGAATTGCTGTTCACCTAACGTTTCGCAAGCGCTAGCGAACGCACCCAAATCACAGCATCGATCAATGCCAGGATGAAGACAAGAGAGACATGGGTGCAGTATGCAATACGGTGGCGGAATCTATGGTCGAAGTGCGAGCAGCGCATCGAAGAGGCTCCTGCGGTAGGCATGTTCGTGGGTACTCTCGACCCTTAGGCGACCGTTTCCCAATTCATGATGTTCTTCAAGCCAACTACTTTCCAGGCCTTGATTGACAAGCTGGCCCAAATGGATCAGATGGGTCATAGACCATCTCCTTCGAAGCTGGAATCTCGGAATGAAAAAGGGATAGGGAAAGCGACCTTCGTCGCCAATGCTCAACAGTAGTTCAGTGGTCCGAAACTAACTGATCGCCAAGACGAGAAGCGATGATTCATTAATGAGAAAATGAAGCGTCCTTATTCGTTTCCCGGGACAAAACGAGGAGACTGTTCGAGATGGCGGTGCGCAACAGGCTCATCAACCTGCCGGATCCAAAACACCCATTGCAACCCGGTGAGGTTAATAATCCCAATTATTGCCCCTATCACCAAGCGATAGGCCATCCAATCGAAGATTTCTTCGTCTTCAAAGGGTGGATTAAGAACCAATACCAACAGGCCAAATTCGCACTATCCGAGAATTAGAAAGTAAACCCGCCCTAGCCCCACGCTCTCAAAAAAGCGGACATACCGGAGGCATCATGCTCTTTTATAGAAGAAGCTCCATGGGAGGTCGTTCTTTCAACCAAAACGAAAAGAATACTGAAGGATCTCCAAACATGTCCGGCGATCAAATGGGAAAGTCCGCTGGAACCCGAGATCATCGAGGGAATGCTGAAGCCATGCCCAACTCCAAAAATTGGCGGTGATAGTCAAAGCGCCCACACCCAACCGCCAAAGTTTTCGAAGAAGAAGAAAAAGACCAAAAAGCCCGTAAATCCTGATGACAAGCAAACGGACCTACAAAAACATATTGACGCGCTGGAAGAATATAACCAGAAGGCACGGACCCCAGTCACACTCCAAGAATTTCTCAGCCACGTCCTTGAGGACGGAGATGATGACAATGGAGAAGACTCGTCGGATGAACCGGAGGATTAAGTAGCAAGCTGCCAGGTGATCTCTCACTCGTTAATAAACGGTGAAGAAGCTCTGGACGCAGAGAAACTGGGGGCAGATCCCGAACCAGAATTCCTTGGACCGTCTGATGAAATGATTGACGCATTCCTGAACGAAGCTTTTCTGAAAAGCAAAGCTAATCGAGAGCGCGAAATGTCCATATTTGAAAAGGCCAAACGCCAGCGACTGGACGAATAGGTTGAAACACTCCCACCAGATCAAAGTACATCTGCCGCAAATAAAAGCAGGTTCAAGACAAGGAAAAGGTTCGCCAAAGCCATATCGATGGGAATGAAGCTGCCCTCTTTCAAAGGAAATTCTCCCACCGGTATACATCTTGATGAAGGGGACGTATATTATAACTTCTGCTTATATCATCAGAAGATCGCACATTCTACTGAAGAATGCAACGCCATTAAAAATTGGTGGCAAGTGTATGTCGATCACCGGCAGCACTTCAAGAGGATGAAGCGTGAAGCTCATCGACAGCGGAAAAATGCGACAAACGAACGAGGAGGAGCCGCCGACAACTGTCACATGGTTGATAGCAGGGGATCGCAAGTTCTCACCTTCGGGACCGATTCTGAAGAAGAAATGGCTCTCAGCCCTCTCTTCAAAGAATCCACCTCAGGAAAAGAGGAAGAAACGGAAAGCTGCGAAAACATTCAGCTGTGCAATCGCACGCTACCCAAAAAGAATCCCGGACCCTGTCACGCCCCGCTTTCCAGAGTGCGTTAAGATTGGCACGTGACAGAGCCAACCATGCTACCTGTGGATAGGAAACATCCCTCCACAGTCACATTACGGCTGTCTAGAGATATTAAGAACAGTAGAAATAAAATAAACTATCTATTACATGTCCATGAGCCAGAATAAATGAGTCAGGAATTAATATGCGGAAGCAATAGATCCAAGTAACAATAACAATCTGAAAAGTACGTCCCAAAACCGGGATCACAACAGGAAATAAAAGTGCTGAAAGAAAACTAAACTAAAATACTAACAGGTCCTCACTACTCGGCCTGTTCACTGAAATACTCCTGATCGGTTAGCTGCAAAGGTAGAGGATCTGGGCCATGCAAAACCCAGACGTCAGTGCATCATAATATCAACAATAATATAATCAGGGGTAGCAAACATGCAGGCATGAGTATGACAGTAATAAAAGTAGAACAGTAACACGAATAAGGAACAGTGAAGGGTAAAAGCATATGTGATGTGCAGTGGGTAATCTGAACTAAACTACTGGGTTAATTACTCTCAAGTCTTTGAAATCATGTTAATGAATCGTCGATGTAACTCAATAGTATCCCGTGTGTGCCTGAGACCACGGTCCAGATTCTCAGGCTGAAACTGAGACATGCCGCTAGGCACTAAACAAGAAACATGTACAGATGAATGATGCCAGCGGCATTATCCCCGGGCTGGCCTAGCCCGTAAAACTGATCAGTATAAGCATCGAACTGTCGAGTTACAAGTCTGGTTTCATCATTGATTTCCCCATACCCCAAGTTATGTGTTCAAGTCAGGTATTGATAAATCTGGAGCTAATGCCAACACAGGTTCAAGCAGGTACAGGTTTGTCTGTACAGACAGCATAATATGTCCATCGGGACAACATGTCAGGATTGTTGGCATTAGAAACAGGATCAGGTAACATGTCAAGTAGTGATATATCAGGTTATGTCAAGTAGTGCACATGTATCAAGTCATGTCAGGTAGTGTACATGTATCAAGTTATGTCAAGTAGTGCACATGTATCAAACGAGTGCTCATAATCAAACAGTAACAAGTACGGGTGCACAAATAAAAGCATGGATGCACAATTATTGATCAGGGTTACATCATGACTAAGTAGGATGCACAGTATCAAGCATGGGGTGTCAATATAACAACAATATATAATAATGTGACATGGTATGCCAATAGACATAGAATTAATGGTATGGATGTATAAATATTGATTAGGGGTTACATTTACAGTTCCAATACTAATTAGGATGCACTTTGTTATGCTTGGGGTGTTACTACAATAATAATATGAATTAATGTGATCTATAGATACAGTTATATATATTTTAAATGATATGGATGCAAACGGGTATCCGAAAACAGTAAAACTTCAGTATGGATGTACAATGTGATAAACGGGTAACATTTTACTCATATGGATGCATAATACTATACCTAGCATGTAGCAAGATGATTTAGCATGCGACTAAACATGTAAATAATGATACGGATGAACACGGACGTCATATAACAGTAAAATGATAAACTGGTAAATGCAGGATGTACAACTAAACAATATGAGATGTAAATATTCCATTGGGTGCAGTATATTGTAGTATAGTATGTAACAAGATAGGTTTGCATGCACTAGATGTGAAATAACTTGTACGGATGCATACGGATGTCGTAAAACTGTAAAACTAAACATGGGATGCACGATTTGAAATACAAGTGTTATATTTGTTTAAATAGATGTAAATACAGTAACATAGCATGTAGCAAGATAAACTTGCCTCGATGGACCACGATACGGATGCACACAGCACGTCCGACGTCGGTAAAATGTCGCAACGCACTCACGGCACGCGGGACGGGTCTAAACAATGCAAGAGGGTGATCACGCAGGTAAGGTACGTCTACTGGGTCGTCTGGAACGGTAGCGACGTCAAGGTTCCGGCGATCACTGAAATTACAAGATTCAAGAACAAGAAAAGAAAAGAAAAAGAAAAGAAGATGAGGAAGAAGAAGAGAGAAGGAATGAGGCTTACTGTGGTTGTGCACTGGGGTTAGGGAGACGGGATGGTGGCAACGAGATCAACGGTGCTCCGGCGATGCAATGCGCAGTGGGTGTGTAGGGTGCTCGGCTGTTAGGGTTTGGGTGCAAGGATGGTGCTCGGGTGTGCATGCTCCTTTGTGTAGGAGGGAGAAGTGTAGAGGAGATGGAGAGGAGAAGGAGAAGGTTATGAAGGTGGAGGCGAGAGGAGGAGGTGATCGGCGACGATGGAGGTGAGGGTGGCGGTGATGGGTTCTGTGGGTTGGTCGCAGGGTTTTTTTGAGGGCTCGGGAATGGAGGAAGAAGGAGAAGGACATGACGAGGAGGAGGAGAAAGGAATGAAGATGGGTTGAGGTCGAGGTCAAGGTCGAGGGAAGTGAGGAGTTTTAGGGTTTCGTGGAGGCTGGGGTTCTCGTGCTCGGGATTAAATAGAAGAAGAAGAAAAGAAAGAAAGGAGGTGAGTGTAAGGAGGAGGCGGTGACACGACTCTGTCACGCCTCAAGTTTGGATGTGACCGGCACTTAGATTGTATCATATCTAAAGAAATGCACACAGTCTAAGTATGCCGAAAACAAAGATCAAAATCCTTTTTGCGGAATTCTTTATATAGAAATTTAGTTTTAAGTAAAAATCATATTTTATGAAATTAAAATATTAACCAAGTATAAAGTGTTAAGTTTGGTTGCATCCCTAGTTGGGATCAACAATATCCACAGTGGAAAATAAAATCTCAGTATATAGGACATCCATACGAATCCCAGACATAAAGAAAAGAAATAACAATTTATAGAACTAAACGATCTCAACTGTCAAATAATATACATATAACCATCTCTCACTCTAAGTCATATACAGGCCTGATGGAGATTTTCTAGATACAAAATACAATATCAAAAGAGAAGGTTACTACATATATAACCCATCTATCAAAAGATGCGATAAAAGTGGAAAGAGTAGATCTGCACCGTTGCTAACCATCCACTCTACCCCTGTAAGGAACTGTGGCACAACGGGGTGAGTTACCAACTCAGTGAATATAACTAACATATAACGGTTAATAATGTAAATATGACGATCATACTAACTGAAATGTGAACAAGTATAATGTATGATTATATGTGGAAATCATGAATCTATAATACGAATCTCATAGTCAAAACTAAAATCTCATCATTTATCCCCAATAAAATTCATTTCCCAGTGTCCATCATCGACACAAAACTTCCATTTCTCACAGGCATCATTCCTCGAATGATCCTGAAATCAACAAAGTCCACTATGTATCCAACTGTATTCCCCACCGACTCAGTCTGGATAAAACTGTAAATCCGTAACCGTATATCCACCGGCTCGGTTCGGAATAAAACTATAAATCCATAACCGTATATCCACCGACTCAGTTTGGAATAAAACCAAATCATAAAACATCTCATGGTGGACATGACATATCAATTATGAAAATCACTGGATTTATGTAATAGTATTCAAAACTCAAAACCATAAATTCTCAATAGTACATTTACCTCTTATATCAACATGAAATACTCAGATACTAAACATGATATTAATGATGCAATTTACTACTATTATTGGTGCGTAAGATATGATATGAATCATTTTAACAAGAAATTTGCTAAGTGTAAAAGTGGCATGGTAATATCGACGAGGTGTGTGTAACATATAAGATGTGCACGTGGCATGACTCGTCGATACTTGTGTAGTGTTCTACCAACTAAGCAAGGTATGTGTGAATTATGAATGCATATTGTTAATTTAGCATATCAATTAACTTATTTATTTAAATAAAACTACGGGCATAAAACGCCATCTTTACAAAATTCCCCGGTAGATGTTTAGTCTACTCATCGGAAAAAGTCGAATCTATTCTGGAATTGCCAATCGTTTCCCATTCCTCGCTGCCTCCGAAGATCCCGTATTTGAATCTAACATCACAATTTAACTTATATAAGGAAACGACTACTCCGACATGACGGAAATGAAAACACCCGTTCCCACGTACAAGTTATATTGTATACGACTATTCCAAGTTATCATACACCTAACCTTACTGGATTTTAACCCAAACCTGTATCGCGACAGAAAACAGTTCGTGATACGCTTTAACCGTGTCGTATTTTGTGTTTTTAGATATCCTATCCGTTATAAGCTTCCAGATTCTATATTCAATGAAACTAACTTGATTAAATAATACCAAATTGGCCAAAATTATGCACTGAAACGTACCCCACAAGCCAAATCCACCTAGCTTCCTATAAATCCGCCGCCGCCGCAATTCCTTTACTTGTCGCCGGCCCAAAACCGATCCCCTGTGTTCGTGTTCCTATGGTTTGCTCTATGTTCCACATATATCATTTTAGCACTGTTTTGTTAAGTTGATTTTTCTCTGAATAAAAGCAGATTACTACAGAGCCTATATTTTACGAAAATACGATATTATAGAACTTGTTCATTTTAATTTAAGTAGCTACAGAACTTAAACTCCTACTGTGATTAGGAATATTTCCCAAAATAATTTGTTGGAATAACTCTCCAAGATGCTAAGCCCCTTGTCCTAGCTTGATGATGATGAATTCCTTGCCTAGCTCTTCTTCTTTCCTTTGTTCATCTATGTTTGTTCTTGATTTTCCTTTCCTTTCTTTAAATTTTCAGAATTAAACTTGCTAAATGATCTGAACCAAGTTTATATATATGATGATGTGAAGAAGGAGGTGGTAGGAGGAGGTGTCAAGGAATTAGATGTGCCCTCTTCATGCAAGGAGGAGGTGTAGGTGTGTGTGAGTGCATGAAAGGAAGAGGTTTCCTTGCATCATCTCCTAATTTTGTTTTAATTTGTAATAAAATTCTGAACTAAATAATTTTCTACCTCTTTTTCATTTGTACTCTTAACAAACTCCCATTTGCACAAAAACCTAAACTTTACCTAAAAACCCTTCACAACTTATGTTATTACAAGACACACAATTTATTAAAATGAAGCTAAAATTATCACTAAAACCCTTATATCTTATTTATGTTGCATACTAAATTTTTTATTTAATTTTTTTTACATAGAACTTATGGAATTGACTTATTTGTTTTTAATAACTTTGTGATTTATCATTTTATTATTAATTTAATTAATTTCATTTATTTCTAAATTTTCAAAATGTTACAATATTCCCCCTTAAGAAAATTCGGTCCCCAAATTTAAAATAATTAACTAGACATACCTTCGAAAAGATGTGGAAATTTCTTCCGCATCGCATCTTCGATCTCCCAATTAATCTCCTCGCGATTCTTTCCTTGCCAAAGAACCTTAACAGATGGAAGTACCCTTGATCGTAGTTTCTTTGCCTGCCTGTCAAGAATAGCGACTGGCTACTCTGTGTAGGATAAATCCGGCTCAAGCTGTAAGGTCTGATGCTGGATCGTTTGAGATGGATCGTGAAGATACTTCTGAAGCTTCGAAACGTGGAACACCGGATGCACGTCGGGAAAACTCGGTGGAAGTGTTAAACGATAAGCTACAACACCCACTCTCTCCAGAATCTCGTAAGGTCCAACATATATGGGGCTGAGCTTCCCCTTTTTCCCGAAACGCATCACACCTTTCATCGGAGATACACGAAATTCGAGTTTACGACGTCGTCGATCTGCATACGATTTCTATCTGCACTGGGCTGCCTTCATTCTATCCTGTATCAATTAAATCTTCTCTGTAGTCTCCTGTACTATCTGCGGTCCCATAATGCAACTCTCGCTCAGTTCCGTCTAGCAAACGGGCGATCGACATTTTCTCCCATACAAAGCTTCAAAGGGTGCCATCTGGATCGTCTCCTGAAAACTGTTGTTGTACGAGAATTCTATCAAAGGTAGGTGACGATCCCAACTACCACCGAAATCAAGGCTACAAGCCCGAAGCATATCCTCTAGTGTGTGAATGGTCCGCTCCGACTGACCAGCTGTCTGTGGGTGAAAAGCAATACTAAAACTCAACCGTGTACCCAAAGCTTCTTGAACTTTCTGCCATAGCCTGCTAGTAAACTGGGTACCCCTATCTGAAACTATGCACGTCGGAATTCCATGCAGACGTACAATCTCATCAATATAAATATGAGCATACTGTGCAAAACCATACGTCGTCTTCACTGGAAGAAAATGAACGGCTTTTGTCAATCTATCTACAATCACACAAATGGAATTATACCCCCTGCTAATCCTGGGTAGACCCACCAGGAAATCCATGGAAATCTGTTCCCATTTCCACTCTGGAATGGGTAAGGGCTTCAATTCTCCGGCTGGCCTCTGCTGTTCTGCCTTGACTTGCTGACAAGTCAAGCATCTCGAAACATATTCCGCAACATCCTTCTTCATTCCTTCCCACCAGTAAACATCCTTCAGATCATGATGCATCTTGGTGGAACCAGGATGAATACTGTATACTGACCTATGGGCCTCCTCTAAAATCTCACGCCTCAATCCGTCAGAATCTGGTACATAGAGACGAGTCCTAAAACGTAATACTTCATGATCATCAATCACAAACTCCGTCTCCTTGCCCTGCCTAACTGTTAGTTATATGTATGCCCTAGAGGCCATTACTGTACATTGGATGTATATTGTAGTGGATGCTGGGACATATATAGGGAGGACTTTCTTGCTCGACATGATAGTATGCTATCTGGTTACTCTTTACCTTAACGTGTACATTGATTGTCTCTCTGTTACATGTTGGTAAAGCCCTTAGGATGTGTACTTGACTACCTGGACTATGATGTGGATCATACTAGTGGGGACATGGTAGTCCATAAGTACATCCTTCAAAGTCCCTAGTCGTGGGTGTATCGAGACGGGGCATCGATATACCAGTGTAGACTAGCGTATACCTTCTCGACCCATACCGATGGGCGATGGATGATCCCATATCCGTTGGTGTTTGACATCAGAGATGATATACGGGTGCTCAGTAGAGACTGGGTACACTGGACGGACTCGCCGAGAACTCCCAGATGGTATTATACCTTACGTCAGATGGCAGTTCTCTGGTGACACAGTTATAAAGTAGTCTGTTGACCCGAGATCGTCATAGAGTCTTGTATGGTTCCCACTGTGCTTTGATTTCCACCTTACCACGTCCAAGAGGGCGTGCAAAACGGTGGTTTTTGGGTACAGTCCCGAATCACATGGAGGCAATGAGCGATAGGAGGGGATTCGTCTCTCCCGGTATAGGGGGTTGATGTTGCACTGTGTTCGATTGGCTATAACAGGAAATCCCTGGCCAGGGTTGCTGAGATTTACTGGTAAGTGTTACCAGTAGTTTCTTGAATTGTTATAGACCTCATATCGACACGACTTATCGAGCTATTGGGGTCTGACGTTTACCACCCCTAGGCAAGATATGCGACATATCAGACGACGAGACCGGACTGTACGGTAGTGTTACTGGTTGGATTCACTGGAGTGTGAGCGGGCTTGCTCGTCGATCTTCTGATCGCTCAATACCCGGGTGGCCATTACGTTTAGCAGACCGCTTGCGGCTTGTGGGTGTTTGATATGATCATCACCTGCTGCCGGCGTATTGACGAGTCTTTAGAGTCCTACACAGAGGTTTCCTGGCTCAAGCAAAACGAAATAGGAGCGCATATGAGATATGTGCGGGACCGATAATAATACCAGTATGTGATACTGTATTCGATTCACGCGATTTGTAACATTGATCAGTTATATGCGTTATAGCCGGGTTATCGGATCAAGTGTTGATTCGATAAGTTGTTACTATTGATATTAGTCGGTTATATGCGATATGACCAGGTCGTTAAATCAAGTGTTGATTTAGTGATTTAATGTATAATTATATATTTGATATATCACTTTACATTAACTAATATAGGTCCACTTAAATGGATTTTCTCACTTGAAGTTCACAAGTTGTATATGTGATATACTTTTGTGCACTTGATTGTATCATGTTTGATGATACATGTTAACTTGGTTATGTGTAAAGATTAAACCATGGTTAAGTTAATGATTAGGGTTTTGATTATCTTATTTATTTATTTATTTGTTTTGGAAAAGATAAAGAAAGAATGGTGGCTTTGTTTGTTTGTTTGTTGAAGATTCATGAAGCTTTGACTTAGTCACCATTCTTGTCTTCATGCTTAACCCTAACCATTTAAACAAACCATGGTCTATTCTCTACACTTAACTAGGGTTAGGTTATGATAAGTATTCATATCATTTATCCTTTTTCAAAAGACTTATCATAATATTATCATCTTCTTCTTCTTCATCTTCAAAGAAGAAAAGCTTGCCTCATCAATGGCAAGTGATGAAATCATGTGAGAAATCCAATTCTAAAGTGAACCCACTTCCTATTTCTTCATCCTCTACCTCTTGCCAAGTAGTATAGGGTGTTTCCTTCACAAGTTTTCAAGGCTTGGTGAAGGTGGAGCTTGATCTAGTGATGCTTCGACGTAGATCATCTTCGGCATCGTCGTCGATGACCTAGCCCGCTTTTTATCCGATGAAGCCGATGCTAGAGTCATGGTTTGATTTGGACAGCGGAGAGGATTTCATCACGGAGCTATGGAGGTGTTCAAACGGATCTACAAAGGTTGTATTTCCGTTTACTTTTAGTAAAGTAGTTTACTAGTTCTAGTTTCGCCTAAAATCTAGTTAACGATCTAGTTTAGGGTTTCTCGGCACCGTAATTTTTGAAATTGGCATGGTTGATGCCTTATGAGACCTCTTGGGAGTGCCTAGGAACCTTTCATTGGTATCAGAGCCTAGCTAGAGCGTTAGGCGATGCGTAGACGCAGTTTGAAGTCGGATCGAACCAAAAACCGAACCCGAAACATGCTCTCTGGACTTTATCTAAAAACTGGGTTTTTTTTCAGATTAAAAATTCTTTAAAAATCCAGCAGGGAATTCTAAGAATTACGACGCAAAATTTTTCTCCTGAACCTTCCAATGCGCGGCGGAACCACGGCATAAGCCTGCTTAGGCGGCGGTTCCGCGGCTAAATTATGACGTCAGCCATTAAAATTTGCACAGTAATTCATTGTTTCAGATGCTGAGTTTTCTAGGAATTTTTAATATTTACTCAAGAGTTGGATTTTCTGGGGTTGTTTTGGGGATTCGGTGTTTCGATCGGAGCATCAGATTTTGTCTATGTGGCTTTCCTGATAAATTTTAGAATATGTTAAAAAAGTTCGACCGGATATAAATACCCAATTTTTCCCCTGTCGGGAAATTTCCAAGTGTTGGATTTTTCCGTAGTTTAAAGATGTTCTAAGTAGTGCAAGTAACTCGATGGACCCTCTAGAAGACAATAAACCTTAACTCGATTATGTGACCGTCTTGAACTGCCCTTTGAACCTTCGGGTTTGGGGCAGTACGGCGTGCCACATGTGAGGCGTTGGCTTGACCCTTCTACGGCTGGACCGTTGGTACTGAGGCACGAACTGAATGTTTTTAGACTTGTTTCATGTGTTGATCTGTTTCGGGAAAACTTGGGTTTTTGACTGTTCGATCGGAAAGTTTAACATTTTCTAATTATCTGGAATGTGATACAATAATTGGAATTCACAAACAGTTATGAGATAACTGAATGAATGTTATAAACATAGAAGTTTAGTCTCACTTGATCGGTTGCCATGGAATTTTGATGTGATCAAAAGTCCGTCGCAATCACGTAGCGTACGCGGATACTCGCAGGGTAAACTTAATAGACAACTTCACTCCATAGCCTCGACCAAGTGACTGTAGGAGAACCCCGTCGCCGAAAGCATCCTTTCGGGTGCTCCTGGTAGCGGTGTTCCGCCTTGGTGCACTTCGTCGACGGCGTTAGGGGTGCGGCCGCCTACTGAAGTTTCCGACGAGCATTCGATCAGGATGTCGGGAATCTTGTTGAATTGCCCGACTTGATATTGAAAAGAGTTTTCGATTTTGAGACTAAAATGCGGGGTTTATAATTGTTAGGCATGCGATGTCTAAGTAATTCATTTGGTCAGGCATGCGATGTCTGAGGAGGTTGCGGATTCCAACTGTTGTAGTTTTACACTTTCTTTTCTGTGACCATAAGTGTAATATGTGATATCGCCGGTTTCGTTGCTATATGTCAACGACAATTGGGATGCTCATATTTACTTACGTTGATGACATATGATGTTATGTGTTGCTGGATATGTTATATTGGATCGTCGTGTTTGAATAGCCCGGGGGTTTTTATGTGAGATGAGTGTTTTTCATTTTCATTCATGTAAAAACTTGTATGTAATATTCTTTTATTGGGGCACTTCCAGGTTGCGGAAGTTGTCACCTTTTGTATATTATTTACTTTTCCGCACTAGGATAGACCCAAGGAGGAGGGCACAAGTAACCGGGTTCTGGAGTCCAGTGGGAGACCAACTTGAGGAGTCGAGTCCGGGTCTCCTAACTCTAGAATTGGTAGGGTTGCGTCCCGCTCTCGTAGGGGTCTAGGGGTGTGGGTTTGGCTATTCATCGCGACCGTGGAATCCGTGTTTTATACTGGCTCGTATTGAAAACACGGACGTCCTAGTATATCCAATATTTCATATGTTTCTTCTGCTGTGATATCTATGATGTGATCATGTGATGTTCAGTGATAGATACACTATATAGTATATATGATATATTATATAGACGTTACTTATGTTTTACACCCGTGCTTGCCCTGCCCCGCTCTGCCTTTAGTTACCTAACCTAACGGTGCACGAGGGGACATCGAGGCGAATGCGGATGGCATAAGTGTACGTCGTATTTATCTGTGATGTTTAGGTATTTAAATGATGGGACTTCATTAATGAGATTAATGAAATAAAAGAAACCTAAGATGTTGTAGAATCGAATTTCAAAATAAAACAGGTAGCTACAGTTCTTGCTTTGCACAGCGGTATATATGATATTTCCTGCACCTTATTCGATGAGGAAAGGACCGAGATCCCTTCACTAGGAGTGACTCCTTTAGCAATAACTGGCAGATGCTACACATTCGGTTTGTCTTTTGATTGCTTTTAAGAGTTTTTTCTTTGCACAGCGATATATATGATATATCCCGCACCTCATTCGACGAGGAAAGGACCGACGATCCCTTCACCGGGAGTGACTCCTTTAGCAAAACTAGAAAAGCCTCAAAAACACTCCATTTCAAAATTATTCAATTCTACAACGATATCAAGTTCATTACGCAATAGGTTTTCAGAAAAACCTGTTGTAGCCCTCCGTCATTTCAGATAAGTCCTATTTAGTATTCGTGCTACGTTTGTTGGCCTGCGTCAAGGCGTAGTGTGCGGTAGCTAACTAGTATTTATCTGCTTATGCATATGATGCAGATTGGATTAGGGTAGTCGTGCGACTTTGTTGGCCTGCGTCAAGGGTCATGCGGGTGGGTTTAATTCAATCAGGAAATGACGGGTTGAACTTGACTAGCGGACTATGGTTTGTTGGCCTGCGTCAAGGTCATAGCACGCTAGGGGCAAAATTATCGGGAATTTCAAGTGTTGAAATTTGCAATGAGATTGCATACCTTCTATGAGATAGTTGGATCCCGATACCCGCTGCGAGTAATTGTTACTCCTGGGAGAGTTTTACACACTACAATTAGTTGATCAAGTAGGTGTCTAGAAAGGTGTTAACGAGGTTACGCCTCTGGGAAAACGAGATTTACATTAATTAGGTTCGTGCGAAAGCACGGGGGACCTCCCTCAAAGTACCGACACTGGCCTGGCTGAAAGATTGACGAACTTGTAGTGTGTAATTAATCCCGGCTAGTCTTTCCTTTTAGGGTTTGAAGGAAGATTTGATAAAAAGCAGTGGGAGCTATCCTGATTAGATAAAATAATAACCAATCTTTTCTTGACAGAGCGCACGCTGAGTGTTTTCTTCTCTCTCTCTCCAGGTAGCGACCATATAACGCCTTAATCAAGATAATAATACGGATTATTGACCGAACCCGCTTGTTATACTGAGCTGGGGAACGTTGGTCCCGCTCCAACTTATAATTGTCATAAGACCGAGCAGGAAATTGGGGATTACAAGTATTCCCGTGCCGCCCAAACGAAGAGAGTGCATATTGATGCATCATCTTCGGGTGTGTTCGTTACACAGAACTGTTTCTCAGTATCCTCTGAATCCTGGATATTTGATACCGGATCAGGATCTCAGATATGTAATCTGTTACATAGGGCTACAAAAAGGTAGAAGAACTGAGAACGGGTGATAAGTTTCATGAGGCAGAAAACGGGGCAAGAGTTGCAGCCAAGTCTGTCGGTCACTGTCACCCTGTATTGTAATACATTGATTCTGAACGAATGTTATTAGATACCGAACCTGATATACAAAATCATATCACTCTCTTTATTAGTAAAGAAATGATAAAATTTTGTATTGTTGGATAATGTTTTGAACATTTCCTATATCAAAAGTTGATCGGTTCAGGCACGTTATCTAAAAGCATTAATGTTCTAAATCAAACTACAGTTCTTAGTATATGGAACACACACAAGAGGAAGAGTTCAGAAATGAACGAATTCTTCTTGAGGTATTGTAGACTAGGTCAGATCAATGTGACCCGACTAGCTAGAGTTTCATAAAGATGCATATTTAAATTAGTTTGAATTTACATCTTGTGAAACTTGCCAGTCATGTCACAGAGATAAGATGACCATAGCTCCGTTTACTGGAAACAGAGAAAGAGTTAATGAACTCTTGGGACTGATACATGATGATGTATGTAAGGTCTCCTGTCTACACATGCCAGGACTGATTCTTTATACTTCATTATATTCTCTGATAATCTCTCAAGATTCAGTAATATGTTCCTGTTGAAACATGAGTCCGAACCTTTTGAGATATTCACAGAATATAATCGAGAAGTAGAGAACCAAAATACGGGTAAAAGTATTATGTCCTTTGATGAGATCAAGGAGGAGAATACTTGTGCATAGAATTTCTGGACTATTCTAAAGGAGAATGAGATTCTCTCTCAACATTACTCCTCCGTATACACCATTGCACGATGGTATGTCGGGGCGGAGCAGATACACCCTATTTGATATGGTGTGCTCTATGATGAGTACTACTGAGTTACCTTTTTCCTTAGGGGGTTATGCACTTGAGAAGTTGCATACCTATTGAATAGGGTTCCAATCAAATCAGTTGCCTACCGCTTCATATGTGATATGGAATAGGAAGAGCCCATGTCTTAAGTTAGTTAAGATTTGGGGTTGTCTGGCCTATGTCTAAAAGCAAAATCCGGACACGCTCGAGGCAAGGTCTGTTAAGTAGAACTGGAAAGGTTCCAGCTATACAAACTGCAGCTGATGATTTGATAGAACCAAAGGATTCAATAGATTCCAACGAACCTCAGCCTCTCCGCCGATCTAGTAGGGTTCCTCACCCACCTGAGAGATACTTCGGTTTCTCTATGACAGTGGGAGCGAGGATTGCATCATGAGATGATGACCCAACTAGCTTCGAGCTGGCCATCAGGAGTGAGACTCTGTAAGAATGGCTGGATGTTTATCGATCTGAGATGGAATACTTATACACCAACAAAGTATGGACTTTGGTTGCTATATCTGAAAGGTTAAATCCCCATCAGGAGCAAGTATATCTTGAGAAGATTACTTGGTGTAGATGGAAAAGTTGAGACTTTCAAAGCTAGACTTGTTAAAGGTTTTCGTCATCGACCAGGCTTGGATAGTGATGAAACCTTTTCAAGTAGCTATGCTTAAGTCCATCCAGATCCTACTTGTCACGGCTACATACCATGACTACGATATCTGGTGGTTGGGTGTCATGACAGCTTTTCTAAATGATGTTTTAGAAGAAAGCGTCTATAAGTACACAGCCAGAGGGCTTCGTAGACAGTGGGAGCAGTGGAAACGTGTGCAAGATGTTTTATAGGATAAAGCAGACATCGCGGAGTTGGAACGTCTGTTTTGATGAAGTAGTCAAAGAGTTTGACATCATCAAAATGGTAGATGAACCTTGTATAAACAAAATGGTAGTAGGGAGTATGGTGGTGATCCTCGCAGAGTACGTGGATGACATACTTTTGATAGGGAAGGAGTTTCCTATGCTCCGCTCGATCAATCTCCGTTTATCACAAAGATTCTCCGTGTAGGCTAAAAATGATACCTCCTAAATCCTGAGTTTTGGATCTATGAGATAGATTTAATTGGATGTTAGGATTCTCACTAGTTGTAATGAGATGATATCAAACGATTCTGGGGAAAATCACTGGAAAGGTTCCAGGGTGATAAAGACGACTGAATGTCAGTCGCAGGCATTGTCTTTACCCTCAGTAAAGGGACGGTATGTTGGAAGAGTTCCAAGTTAGATACCGTGACATACTAGACGATAAAGGCAGGATACATCGCTACTTAAGATGCTACCAAAGAGGCTGTTTGGGTGTATATTGGTTCATGAGATGAACTATGTTCTTCCCATTGTGTGACAATGGAGTTGTGGCTTATGCCAAGGAACGCAGGTCCCATCAGTGATCCAGACATATTCTAAGGCAGTATCACTTGATCATGGAGATGGTTGATCTCCAGGATGATCGAGGTTTGGAGAGTAGACTCAGAGGACAACACGGCGGATCCACTCACAAAGGCCTATTCCCAGAGATAGACTTTTATGGGATGGTTGAGTATGAGATACTACAACCACTGCTATCAGATGGCCCTAGTGCAAGTGGGAGATTGTTAGTTATATGTATGCCCTAGAGGCCATTACTGTACATTGGATGTATATTGTAGTGGATGCTAGGAAATATATAGGGAGGACTTTCTTTCTCGACTTGATAGTATGCTATCTGGTTACTCTTTACCTTAACGTGTACATTGATTGTCTCTTTGTTACATGTTAGTAAAGCCCTTAGGATGTGTACTTGACTACCTGGACTATGATGCGGATCATACTAGTGGGGACATGGTAGTCCATAAGTACATCCTTCAATGTCCCTAGTCGTGGGTGTATCGAGACGGGGCATCGATATACCAGTGTAGACTAGCGTATACCTTCTCGACCCATACAGATGGGCGATGGATGATCCCATATCCATTGGTGTTTGACATCAGAGATGATATACGGGTGCTCAGTAGAGACTGGGTACACTGGACGGACTCGCCGAGAACTCCCAGATGGTATTATACCTTACGTCAGATGGCAGTTCTCTGGTGACACTGGTACAGAGTAGTCTGTTGACCCGAGATCGTCATAGAGTCTTGTGTGGTTCCCACTGTGCTTTGATTTCCACCTTACCACGTCCAAGAGGGCGTGCAAAACGGTGGTTTTTGGGTATAGTCCCGAACCACATGGAGGCAATGAGCGATAGGAGGGGATTCGTCTCTCCCGGTATAGGGGGTTGATGTTGCGCTGTGTTCGATTGGCTATAACAGGAAATCCCTGGCCAGGGTTGCTGAGATTTACTGGTAAGTGTTACCAGTAGTTTCTCGAATTGTTATAGACCTCATATCGACACGACTTATCGGGCTATTGGGGTCTGACGTTTACTACCCCTAGGCAAGATATGCGACATATCAGACGACGAGACCGGACTGTACGGTAGTGTTACTGGTTGGATTCACTGGAGTGTGAGCGGGCTTACTCGTCGATCTTCTGATCGCTCAATATCCGGGTGGCCGTTACGTTTAGCAGACCGCTTGCGGCTTGTGGGTGTTTGATATGATCATCACCTGCTGCCGGCATATTGACGAGTCTTTAGAGTCCTACACAGTGGTTTCCTGGCTCAAGCAAAACAAAATAGGAGCGCATATGAGATATGTGCGGGACCGAGAATAATACCAATATGTGATACTGTATTCGATTCTCGCGATTTGTAACATTGATCGGTTATATGCGTTATAGCCGGGTTATCGGATCAAGTGTTGATTCGATAAGTTGTTACTATTGATATTAGTCGGTTATATGCGATATGACCGGGTCGTTAAATCAAGTGTTGATTTAGTGATTTAATGTATAATTATATATTTGATATATCACTTTACATTAACTAATATAGGTTCACTTAAATGGATTTTCTCACTTGAAGTTCACAAGTTGTATATGTGATATACTTTTGGGCACTTGATTGTATCATGTTTGATGATACATGTTAACTTGGTTAAGTGTAAAGATTAAACCATGGTTAAGTTAATGATTAGGGTTTTGATTAGCTTATTTATTTATTTATTTATTTATTTTGGAAAAGATAAAGAAAGAATGGTGGCTTTGTTTGTTTGTTTGTTGAAGATTCATGAAGCTTTGACTTAGTCACCATTCTTGTCTTCATGCTTAACCCTAACCATTTAAACAAACCATGGTCTATTCTCTACACTTAACTAGGGTTAGGTTATGATAAGTATTCATATCATTTATCCTTTTTCAAAAGACTTATCATAATATTATCATCTTCTTCTTCTTCATCTTCAAAGAAGAAAAGCTTGCCTCATCAATGGCAAGTGATGAAATCATGTGAGAAATCCAAATCTAAAGTGAACCCACTTCCTATTTCTTCATCCTCTACCTCTTGCCAAGTAGTATAGGGTGTTTCCTTCACAAGTTTTCAAGGCTTGGTGAAGGTGGAGCTTGATCTAGTGATGCTTCGACGTAGATCATCTTCGACATCGTCGTCGATGACCTAGCCCGCTTTTTCTCCGATGAAACCGATGCTAGAGTCATGGTTTGATTTGGACAGCGGAGAGGACTTCATCACGGAGCTATGGAGGTGGAAAAACAGATCTACAAAGGTTGTATTTCCGTTTACTTTTAGTAAAGTAGTTTACTAGTTCTAGTTTCGCCTAAAATCTAGTTAACGATCTAGTTTAGGGTTTCTCGGCACTGTAATTTTTGAAATTGGCATGGTTGATGCCTTGTGAGACCTCTTGGGAGTGCCTAGGAACCTTTCACTAACCTGATCCATAATCTCCATCATACGAGTATCTGCGGGCTGTGTTCTTCGAATACGATCCAATAGCTTAGGTCGGGTATGAACATGTGCTGGCTGTCCTCCTGTCGGGGTGAACTCAAACTGTATACGACTATCACATAAAATCTGCCAGTCTGTAGAAGACCGTCTCTGCCAGATGCGCAAATGAGATAAGGTACCTCCAGGTTTTCAACTCAAAGAATCTGCTACAACATTCGCTTTTCCTGGATGATACAAGATCTCACAATCGTAATCTTTCACCAGTTCCATCCATCTACGCTGCCTTAGGTTCAGATCCCTCTGCTGAAAAATATATTTTAAGCTTTTATGATCTATGAAGATTTGACACGACTCTCCATATAAGTAATGCCTCCAAATCTTCAATGCGAATACCACAGCAGCCATCTCTAGATCATGAGTAGGGTAGTTTTGTTCGTGCCTCTTCAACTGTCGAGAAGCATAAGTTACAACCCTGCCTTGCTGCATTAACACACAGCCTAAACCCATTCTAGAGGCATCACAATACACAACAAAACCACCTGACCTGGAAGGTAAAGATAAGACAGGTGCAGTCGTCAAGCGCGTCTTCAACTGCTGGAAACTCTGCTCACATGCATCTGTCCATCGAAATGGAACCTCCTTCCTAGTCAATCCGGTCAAAGGTGCTTCTATCTGTGAAAAATCCTAAACGAAGCGTCGGTAATAACCTGCCAGACCTAAGAAACTCCGGACCTCTGAAACTGATACAGGTCTAGGCCTGTGTTGTACCGCTTCAATCTTCTTTGGGTCCACACATATACCCTCTCTCATAGCCACGTGACCCAAGAACTCCACACTATCGAGCCAAAAAGCACACTAAGAGAATTTTGCAAACAGCTGATGCTCTTTCAAGGTCTGCAACGTAATACGCAAATGCTGCTCGTGCTCCGTCCGACTCCGAGAATAAATAAGAATGTCATATATGAACACTATAATAAATTGATCAATAAAGGGCCTAAAGATGCGATTCATCATATCCATAAAAGCTGCTGGAGCGTTGGTGAGTCCGAACGACATCACCAGAAATTCACGGTCTTCGGAATATCGTCCTTCCGAACCATCAACTGGTGATACCCCGACCGCAAATCAATCTTCGAGAAGTAACCAGCTCCCTGCAACATATCGAATAAGTCATCTATACGTGGTAGTGGATACCTGTTTCGCACAGTGACGCGATTCAGCTGTCGGTAGTCGATGCACAGTCTCATACTACCGTCCTTCTTCTTTACAAATAAGACAGGAGCTCCCCACGGTGATACACTGGGACGAACAAGCCCTCTATCTAACAACTCTTGCAACTGGCTTTTGAGTTCCTTCAACTCCGTCGGTGCCATTCGATAGGGTGGTATAGAAATAGGCCCCGCACCCGGAATCAAGTCAATGCAAAATTCAATGTCGCAATCAGGCGGTAATCCTGGTAACTCGGCGGGAAACACCTCAGGAAATTCTCGTGCGATCGGAACCTGGTCCAATGGAATCTCAACGACCCCTAAGTCCTGAACAAAAGCCAAGAACCCATGACAACCCTTCTTCAAGTGTCGCCCTGCACAAAGAGCAGAAATCATGTTGGCAGGAGTATTTTACAATCCCCCTGCACAACAAACACCG